>OY978221.1:3156745-3264885 GCA_963854785.1 Vaccinium vitis-idaea
GCTTTTGTGAGTTCAAATTGTGAAATTTCAGCTTTTCTTTCTGTTTCCCATAGGATTTCACCTTTTGTGCTTTTGCTATGGGCCCAAGATACAACATTTCTTATTTACAGTAGTTGCAATAGAAGGGTGTGTCACCCTTGCAATTTGTTCAACATCTCATTGTATTCAATTGATTAACTTTTCTAGTTCTTTTTCACCCATGTGTTTAGTGGTAGGCGATATGGACATGACTTTAAAGTTAGTTCATTTAGTTTGTTGTCGAGTTATCTACATTCCAGTTTTATGGAGCAAACTTTTTTTTTTTTAAATCGAAGTATTGACTTTTTGCTGATAAGCTGATAGAGTTGAATCAATAACCCTACTCTCCCGAACGAACATCTAGACTTTTGCCTCGTTCAAACTTGTTCAAACAAAATAATAAGTTAAGCTCAATTACTTTTTATTTTATTTTATTTTTTATAAATTCAGGCCAAGCCTGAGCATATAGGTGTTTGACATGATATACCCGTGAACACGACGTTACTCTTCTGTAAATAGTACAAAGACAAGGGTAAATCAATAAAGGGGCCAGATTCGGGGATACAACTTTAGACACTCCATCTCAGCCCTTAATTTGAAGGGCTGAGATGGAGTGTCTTAAGTTATGTCAGATCTTCCCTTTCATTTAGATCTTTTCACCAATTACCTGTATTTTTCCAACACCTTTGAATCCAGATTGGAAACTTCTTACGTGAAAATGTAAAAATTTTCATCAAACCCTGTAGAAATCTTTCATGAATAATTCATAGGTTATATAACTTTTGTCCCCCTAACTTTGTCATTTTAGAATGTCACGAGCTTGAGTTCAGGCTTGATAATTCAAAATTCATAAGCCTATGCTCAAGCTTGAAATTGACTTGCATATTTCACAAACCAAGCCAAGTTTTACTACGACAAAATTTCACATGTGAGCCAAGCCTGAACAATTAGGCCCCGTTCCGCTAAAAAAAAACAGTTTCGTTTTAACTCAAAAACTATCTCATTTCACTAACAAAAAATCACCTAATTTTTTTTGTAAAACTAAAAACCAAAAAAGCCAAAAAAACTAGTTAGTGGAACAAGTTAGTTTTTTTGCAAAACTAAACATACAAAAAACTAGTTTAATGGAACAAGTTAGTGGAACAAATTAGTTTTTTTGCAAAACTAAAACATCCAAAAAAACCAAAAAAACAAAAAAACCAAGTTAGTGGCACACCCTCAAAACTTAACAAACTCAAGCCTCAATACTTCAATAAGGAGTTGAAACCAAGCCTAAGCAGTGCTGTGTTAAGCTTGATTAGCACCCCAAAGCATGCTAGCTTTAGTAACAGCAACATGCCAATGTATATGGCCCTTTTTACAAACTAAAATAGAATAACCCACTCACACATACCAACCACCATCTGGTTCCCTTCTCTGTGTCATCTAATTGGATTCGCTTATTGTGTTTAGAACAGACATTAATATATGAAGTAAAAATCCTCCAAACATAATACAGTTAGGGGAACATACCAAAGTACAACACAAACTATCCAAGTAATTTTATAGCAAAAGCACTACTCGGGAAAGGTTTTATGTGAATAAAGGGTTACCAAAAAACAAGAGCAAAATAAACCCTAAATAGATACTAGCAATAAAACAAATGAAATACTCCCTGGATGTCAAGTGTAAACTTGGAACCATGTGTGCCATCACCAAATGATAACCCAGCAGATCTAGTTTAATAACCCCTACAACAGATTCCGGTCTAAAATTCTGTATTAAAGAGTGACATGTAGCTGGGAAAGACAACAGGCAACACCTCCTAGCCCTACAGCTGGTTTCATTCACTAATTTACACCGTAGCAACGAAAACACCTCTCAATCAACTCAGATGAATAACACGGACGCTTCCACCGCAGCCAAAAAAGAGTACCCATCATGATGGCACTACAAAAACAAAAAAGACAGTAAGGGACACAAGTAAGTAGATGAAAGATCCAAATAACATGGGCACAAAAAATGAAACTAAAATGGGCATCAAAGATGAAAAAGCATTTCACAAGTTGTGGTTCATACTGTATGTGGAAGTATCAATTTGCTCAGGGAGTTCCTTAATATCCACCTCAAACCTTTCCTGAACCTGTATAAATAATTTTGTTCAAGAGTTTGTAGTATCATAATGGACCACCGAGGAAAAAACAAATAAATTATGCCGATATTACCTGATTGAGAACATCAGAATCAGATGCAGAAGCGACGAATGTAATTGCAAGCCCTTTGGTGCCAAACCTACCAGCTCTGCCAACCTGGCAAATATCAAGTACCAAAGGAAGTTGAATTGCAGTTCTAGTAACTCTGAAAGGAATGCACATTATATGTTAAAAATCAATGGGGACCTACTCGGTGAAGGTAGGTGTCAGCAGAATCAGGCATGTCATAGTTGATAACAATGTTGACACGCTCAATGTCAATTCCTCTACCGACTAAATCAGTGGCCACAAGGATCCTTTTGTGACCCTCCTTGAAACTCTTGTAGCGTGTTAACCTGTAAAGGGCAACACGGATGATAGTATCATTACCAAACACTTACATTTCACTCTCAATTAGAAGTACTAGCAGCCAATCCCTAGGGGAAACAATCCTTTCAACAAAAATCAAAGAACCATAAATCAGCATATCTAGGTTCTCCCAACCCAACAGTGGTTCGTTAGCAGATGATGAAGTCATTGCTCACTCCTCAGATACTTTAGATGGAAAGAGTTAACCTATTATTCAATACCCAGTTTAGAACATTCATTTCCTCCAGTAACAGTAAATTCATAATTAAAAGAACAGTAAAAAAAAGTCGCTGATTGCCAACAACCCAGAGTGCTTTCGACTTTTGAGGGAAACTCTATTAAGGGCACTCACATATTACAGTTCAAAGATAACTACAATACAAAAAAAAAAATCAAAGCCTCATCGTATACTAATCTTGTGAAGAAGGAAAAACAACAGCAAACAATTTAGTCCAGATTTATGTCTAAATAAATTAACAGCACATACATACAGATTTAGGTTTATAATAGGCCCGAGTCGCACAAAAAAGAGTAGAAGATAATGTAGAAAAAGAAAAGCACTTGAACGCAAGAAAATTAACATGAGGACACCAATCAATTTCTTATCAAAGTTCAAGCCCCTGACAGCATGATATTTGATCTTTTAGACATAAAGCGATGCAAGCAAGCAAGCAGTTGAAACCACAGGAAAGAATACAGGTGAAAGTGGTGGTGTCAAGCAATCGAAATAAACAAATCTAAAGGGTATTCTTCATCATCAATTGGAACCAGTATGACAGAATACACGCCTTTCTTCCTGAGACATTCCAGAATGGATACAGATAGAAGGAAAGTTGCATTCTACAAGTAACTTGTTCAGCTCAGCAGCCCTATTCACACTCTTGACAAAAATGACAACTTGATTGAAGTCCAGTGCATCAAGGAGGTCATTCAGCTTGCGATTTTTCTCAAGCTCACTAAGTTTGATGTAATGCTGATGGCAAAAGCATGACAACAGTGAGTAGGTAAGCCCAACAAAAAATCATTACTGCTCAACAAGATACACAAAATATACCTGTACGAGACCATGAAGAGTCAGTTTGGCCTCATCGTCCACGTAAATTTCCATTGGCTGAAAAAGACAAACACCACAAAGCGGCATAGTGGAATTAGAGAAGCCAGGTTTATCCTTCATTTTTTGGCTCCAAAGGTGATTGGCTACAAAGGTGATTGGCTACACAGAAAGGTCAAGCCCACCCTTCTAAAAAAATTCGACCAACTGAATTCAGGCAAGACTTGCTCGCAAGCCTTCCATACAACCAACTAGTCTTGTCTGGCAAGATTATATTCTATGCGTCTTTGTTTGAGTGATAACTTTCTGATCTCTTTTTTTCCAGATATCCAGATCTAAACAGAAACTGTGCTATCAGTAAAAGAATTTCCGGCTATGACATCTTATTCCAAAAAATGGTTAGTGCAGAAGGAATTCAATATCATGTAAAATTGTTACTGCCCGCAACGGTATAGAAATGGTGACAATAGTTACTGGTGGCCAACAATACACTTCCAGAAGTGATTGGTTTCCAGTATCAGAAGGCACACGTTACATTAAACATGTTTGAAAATACATAGCATGAATGAAGCCATTCTACATCACTGCAGTTCAACCAGGAATGAAGCCATCACCTATCTAACCATGCTAACTATGCCATTTCACATACCAAAACTCGCAATGGCTTAGGCCATTAGAACAAGGGCCAAAAACTATAACTAATCAGCGATGTGAGCATCTCCAATGGAATCCTAAAATGCTCAAGTGAGGCTCCTAAAAAAATTTCAATCATTTTGTCATTTTAGCGCTTCAGTGGGCTCTATAAATTGACTCCTAAGGTAGGCTCCAAAACTTAGCTCCCAAAATGGTCTGTTAAATCTAGCAACCTATATAGGAGCCAAAAGAAAGAAACGTAGAGAGAGAGAGGACTTAATGAAGAGTGGAAGAGAGAGCAAGTGGGACCACTATATATATGTGTCTATATATCTATAAACACACATCAAGAGCATTGGAGTACCGGTACATTCTCTAAATTAGCACATACTTAACTTATAATATTGGGCCCACTTATACCAATTTTAGGAGCCAATTATACCTATTACATTAAGGATGCTCGAAGATAGCCAAAAACAGGCAGTTATGAAATACCAAAAGAGTAGAGAAGAGAATATTACATCTTGCATAAACTTCTTGCAAACTGGGCGAATCTCCTTGCTGAGTGTAGCTGAGAACATCATAACTTGTTTATCATGAGGGGTCATCTTAAAAATTTCCTGCACATCCTTCCTCATGTCTGTAGACAAGATTAGAAATTCAAATCATTATGGCTGATAAAAAGGTTGGAATCCAAACAAAGCAACAATGCAGGCCAAAATTGTGAAGCCTTTTGGACGTACTATCAACATGTAGAAGCTTACCAAGTGATTCGAGCATCTTGTCACACTCATCAAGAATGAAATGCCTCACATTTTTCAAGCCAAGGTCCTTGTCTCTGGCAAGTCCCAAGATTCTACCAGGGGTTCCAACAACAATATGAGGGCATTCATTCTTCAGTAAATCCTTGTGAACCTTGATATTGACACCACCATAAAAGACAGCAACCTTAATATCAGGCAAATAGGTACTGAACCTCTCAAACTCATGGCAGATCTGTAGAAGTAAGGATAGTTGTTAGTCGACAAACAGAATCCTATATTGCAATGCAACTTCGATTAACTTTGTACATTGCATACGTGGAAAAAGGCATTTTTATCATTCTAGTAATTACAAAAGGGTTGCAAACTTGCAATGTTACGACCTCCAATGTTCACGGCGTACCTGGTAAGCCAATTCCCTTGTATGACAAAGGACAAGAGCAGCAACTTGTCCGGCAACAGGTTCAATCTGCTGTAGAGTGGAGAGAACAAACACCGCAGTTTTCCCCATCCCCGACTTTGCTTGACAGATAACATCCATTCCCAGGATAGCTTGTGGTATACACTCATGTTGCACTGGTGAAGAAGCAAAGAAAATCGGAAGGGACTTCCTCAGTAAATATAAATGACCTTCCAGATCCTTTTAATGGAGAGGTTTACCAAACCAGTTTTCTTGCCAGAATCGTGAATATGGAATTACTGTTTACCTGCAAAGTGTAAGATAACAAGTTAAACGAGAAGTAAGGTACTCACCATCACGGAAACTAAGCAGAGATACAGATGAACCATGCAGGTTGACATCTTTTGGTAAAAAGTACTCAAAGGGGCTAAGATGTCCCACTTTCAACCAAAAAGCAGTGTACAGGAAGGCTAGACATTGATCAACTGCAGTTAACCATCCTTTTGAACCATTGGTTATAAGCAGCGAAGATCGTCATGCGAGGACAGAACGAGGGCCGGATGAGCCCAGGGCACCCTATTTTTTTTTTAGAATTATAGCAGTTTCTTCTAAAAAAAATCAAAATTATAAGATTTCCACTGCCCATCATCATTTTGCACGATCCAACACCGCCCAACCAAGAGTTTGGGGAAAAATAATGTAATTTTTAGCCATAGATTTATTTTCGTCAATACTATTTCGCTTCTTAAAATGAATAGGGACGCACAAGTTGTATGCAGTTATGTTATAACTATAGATGACCATATCTAGTAATCTAATAGGTTGTTCAGAAATATGAATGATAATCTTCTTGGTAGTATCTTTCCAATTCCTATTTGCAAAATTAATATCGCCTTTCATATGTTACAACTTCAAATCCTATGTCCGTCCCAATCGTCTATGGGAATATCTCATATCCGATATAGGTAGGAAACCATATTCTCACCAAGTGACCAAAGTATGACGACTAATGACATTGTTTCCTCGATAGCAAAAATATAAACTTCGAGAAAAAACATACCCCAGATGAAGAATATAAGAAAGTTTTCAAGCAATCAGAGCCATGCAAACAATTTAAAATTGTTCAAATCGAGATTACAAACAATGTGAAGTCACGCCAATAGAGAACAGTTCTCCACACAGTTGTACGGCAGTAAAACAAAAACCACAAAGCTGCAGGGGTTCCCAATTTTACATAAAAAAATTCCAGGAGCAGGCACATAAAATAGAAAAAGGGTGTCAATAAGAAAGTTTGCCTTCTGAAGGATGCTCGAATCCTGAATCTACAATTGCTCGAAGAAGCTCTGGTTTCAACAGGAAATCTCTGAACCCCGAGCTGTGAATTCCAACATACCCCCTACACAACAATAAGACAAAACCAAAGAAAGGTACTTTAATATGAAGGTATTCAATAGCAAGCCCACATATCACCAAAATAAAAATAAGAACCAAGGGCTGCAGATTTATGAACCCTTAATTTGAGTTTAATAGGAGAGTGGAGAGAGACCGTAGAACATATAGGAAGTTAATGAGTAATCAAGTTTGAAAAATTATTCACAAAAGCATTTCTCTCTCTTTCTTTCCTTCTTCTTCTTTTTTTTTTTTTTTTGAGGTCAACATGGCAAGACTTTTTGAACGAAAGCAAACAAAATAGGACGGAGTACTTACGTAGCCAATAAACCACAAAAACTTATTCCAGTTAACATAAAAGCATTATTTATGAACCTCTATTTCCCCATACAACCAGAAGAACATATTGAACATAGAACAGACGAAAGCCCAATTACGGGAAAAAAAAAAAAAAAGATAAGTCCCAAACGAGGAATCCAAGCTTCTACATAGAAAAAGATAACCTAAAAGAGTAATCTAAGCTTCTATTAAGTAGCCAATAAACAATAAAAAATTTATTCCAGTAAAAAAAAAAATTCAATTTTCCTAGGCTACCAAACATGAGTGAAATATTGAGAGAAGATGGAGATTAAAATTTTACTTCTTGGCGGAGTCGCCAGTGGGTTTGCCGTTGACGGAGTCGGGGGCTTTTTCGTCTTCTTCTTCGTAGTCGAGAAGCTCCTCCTCGTAAGCCTCGTTGTCCCTTACTTCACCCATGATGATCCTATAAAAGCTAGGGTTTTCGAAATCAGATTTTGGGATCTGAATAATCTACTGAAGAAATTGAAGGATAGTAGATGAAGCTAATTAAGAGCTCCGCATACCTTGAGTTCGAGTAGACGCGGGAGAAACAAAAAACTGTAAAAACGAGAGAGAGAGAGAGAGAGAGAGGCCTGGGATCTAGGGTAAGGGAGAGAGGGAGGGAGAGAGGGAGAGAGGTTTTACGACTGTAGAACATATAGGGGCCTTGTTTGGTTTGGTTTCCAAAACCGGTTTTCTCAATTATTATTCAATTATTATCTCTATTTTTAAATATTATTTATATTTTTCTCTCTATCTCTCTTCAATCATTAATACCTATTTTTTAATTATTATACCTATTTCTCCCTCTAATCATTATAAAAACCAAAACTCAAAATCAAACCAAACACAACCAGGAAGTCAGAAGTGGGAAATTCTATTTACACACCCCATATTTCAGTATCCACATCAAACCTAGTTGTTTCTCAATAATTTTCAAACTACCCCATCTTTTTAACTTATATTCCCAACGCACTCCTACACTACGACTGGCTTTTGTTTGGTTGAGAATTTTGAGAAGAATATTTTGAAAAATATTTTTGAGATAGTGTTTGGATGGATTTTTGGAAAAAGTAATAATTAGAGAGAGGTGTAATAATTGGAGAGAGATAGAGAGAGAAATGAAAATAATGATTGGAGAGAGAGGTATGAGTAGAGAGAAATGTGATTAATGATTGAAAATATGAGAGATGAAGAAAGAATCTTTTTGGAAATTTTTTTAGAAATGTGAAGTGAACACAGTGTCCTTTTGTGTCAGTAATATACTGTCGCAAATAGGGGTGAAAAAAACCGGCGGGACCCGAGCCGAACTGAAAACAGAAATTTTGGGCCAATTTTTCGGCCGGTCCATGCTTAAATAAAACCGAAATATATTCTCGGTTCGGTTTCGGTTTTGTGGAATTACTGTCAAACCGAACCGAACCGAACCGAAGTAGGACCGAACCGATGATGGACCGAACCGACCTATCCCCGAATCAAACCGAATTATTTCCTTTTTTACCGATTTGAATCTATAACAGTACAAAATATGCAGTTAATATATTATTGTAAATGAAATTCTAAGAAGAAATTATTATTAATAACAATAACTATTGTGATGGAAACAAGGAAATGGATGTGTAAAAGCCTTAACCTGTTGTGTCTCTTACTGATGATGTAGATCACCGCCGTATAAAATCCCAACCCTAGCAAAGAGGAAGGCCCTGCTCTCCTCTTTGGATTTCAGTTCGAAGAAGAAATGTCTAGCCTTGAGTTATCCATTTTATTTCTTGTATGATAATTTTTAAAATTAACATTTAACAGTATGTAATTCGAAAAAATAGTCTGTAACTTGGAATTTGACTTTCCTTTTTTTTAGATTGATGATGAAAATGAGTTTGATATGGATGACCTTATGGATGAAGTTGTTGAGTTTGATTTACCTGATAATACTGATCTTGAAATAGAAAATGATGATGAAGTGGCTGAAAAAATAGAAAATGAGACTAAAAATGTGGTAATGGCCTAGTCAGTAATAAGAGGGCTGCTTGTTGGAAAGATTTTATAGTTATTACCCCGAAAGATCATCCAAAACCTAGGGCTGCTTGTAATTGGTGTGGGGTATCTTATGCATGTCATTCAAAGAACAATGGTACAAAATCGATGACTCATCATTTGAAAAAATTGCGTACCATTTATACCATGGGGCTGTCTACTGTCTACTGTCTACTGTTGTTTAAACATGAATACTTTCCATCAGTTGTTGCTCCTACGAGACCTTAAGTAATTGAAAGAATTTCAGAATGAAGCAAAACCAAGAATCAGATGTATAAGCGTGGTATTTTGAACTTAACAAACTGTGCAAATGCTGGAGTGGAAATACCAAGCCAGGCCACCTGATTTTTTTATGAAATTGTTACTGTTGCTATGACAATCAACTTATATTGATTCTGCTTTGGCTTTCCATGTGATTTTGAACTTATGTTTGAACAATAAAGCTCATACAATCAACTTATATGCTTAAGCAAGATCTGTAATTAGTTTTGCTCAATCTCTGTTGCTTTTGAGCCACTTTGTTATTTGCCTAGATTAAAGAGTATGGTTGCTGATGGTGTTGGAAAAATGGACTGGTTGTATGTTCAGAGTTGGTGGACTGGTTGTATGGTTGCTGATGGTGGAAAAACTGGACTACAGACTGCTGGAAAAATGCTCACTGCTTGCATTTTGATTTTTTGTTCTTAATGTTATTAATTTATTATCTTGTTGGCATGTAATATGTATGGGATTTGTAACTTTGAAGGGTCTTTTTTAGCCCATATGAGGCAATAGCTAGACATGCGAATTGTTGTGTGAACTTTGAACTTTGTTGAGTTGTATTTTTTCCTGGTGAATGAACAAAAATGGTAGTGGCAGAGTTCTATAGATGCTGTGTTTGGTCCAAGTTGTATTTTAATAGGCCCAAGTTGTATTTTAGTAGGCCCAAGTTTGGTCCAACTTGTATTTTAAATGTTTAGTTGTATTTTAATAGGCCCAAGTTGGGTTTGGCCCAAAAGATTGCCAGGTTTGGTTCAAAAGAAATTTTTTGAATAGGCCCAAGTGGCCCAAACCCAAAAAAACCGAATACCCCGAAATCTCAAACTGAACCGAGTCACCCCGAACCGAGATCGGTTCCTTCTTTAAATCGGTCGGGATCAGTTTAGAGAATTCCTACCCCGAACCGATTCGGTCCAAGTAAGAGGCACTCTGAACCGACCGAAACCGAATCGATTTCACCCCTAGCCGCAAATATATCTAAGCTTGGAAATGTTTTTGCGTCAGGGCAGCGATGGTAAAGGGGCAACAACAGTCGCAAAAATGTTTTGGTTATTTACAATGATGGTATGACTAGTTGCAACGGGCAACTACAATCACGAAAGGTCCTGTATTACATGCCTCACATTTCTGAGTACCCGCATTCAAATCTAGTTATTTCTCACCAACTCTCAAATTATACCCCATCTTTTAACTTATATTGCAAACGTGCACCCTTTTTTCACAACCAACTCCTCTAGCCTCTTATACCCCAATGTCTCAATAATCACCCTGTACATCACCTCCTTGAAGAGGCGGAGGTAGAGGTGGCCACCACTCACCAAAGGACTCAGAAACCACACAAATTTATAAACTCTTAATTTAAGAATCCTATTACACCTAAAGTCCATAACTTTCTAATGATACCTAAGAGGAGTATAATTTTAGATATTTAATTATGCGAAACAAAAAGTCTCGAAAACCATCAAACAAATAAGTTTCTGAAATGAAATCTGAAAATTTTGAGTGTCAAGCGGGCATCACGTGGCCGTGCCCATGCACCCATCTGGGCCGCCTAAAACATTTTTGGGCAGTCCAGAATAGAGAGAAAGAGAGGAAAGAAATATGGAGACGGCAGAAATGGGTGCTCGGGCACGGGTTCGCAAACCAGACAATGTAAACAGCAGCCGACACAAGGCCATAATTCAAGTTTCTACTACCCCAACAAAAAACAAAAACAAAAGACAAGTTTACGGAGGCATAATGCCAGTAATCATAAACCATATTTGTCCACGGAACATATAAAAAAATATCTTTTTTTTGGTGCAAAAAATTTAAAAAACAAATATCATAAACAATACTGGTAAAGCAGAGTCTCAAATGAGTTGGAAAATTGGACCAACTCACAGTTAAAAATTCAAAAACCCAACCATTGGGTATAGTAGACACAGGTCTCTGGAGAGATAATGCCATCGGGTGTGCACTGGTTTATGCGAGGACAAACGCCGCATGGAAATGAGGCCATGGCCCTAATTCTCGCCCCTTGTCCTAGCCCGATCCCGCTTGCAGCTCTATAACACTCGGTTCCGATTGGAATGGAATGATATTCTCCTAATCCCGTGCTCTTAACCTGAATAATCTCATTGTCTAAAACCATCGAACTCAGTATCTCTTCAATTTGCTGCCTTGTGCAATCACTCTTGGTGATTTTATTCCTAGTTATGAACTCGGAAATTCCCTCTGTTGTAGCTGTTGGGATTCCACCCCGTGTGGGCCATTGGGCTTAGGCCCAGATGGGAGGGGGCTAGGGTTTTTATGTGTTCTCTATAAATACTCTCATGTCTTGTATTATTGTAGTGTGGTAGCACAATGTAGAGAGAGAGGCAGAGAGTGTGAGAGGAGAGCCGGTTGTGGCTCTCCCGGAGAAAGAGATACACGAGAGACTTGGTGAGGTTTCATTATTGTGAGATGAGAGTGTGAGTGTGTAACACAAGATCACGGATTTCCTCCGGATTATAGTGAAACCCCCCTCCCCGTGGATGTAGGTCCGTTTTGGCCGAACCACGTATATTTGTGTGTTGTGTTTCTCTTGTTTTTACTGCTTCTGTTGCGTGTGGTGCGTTGTTGGAATCCTAACAGTAGCAACCTTCAACTTCTTTATGATCCTAAAGCATGACTCTCTCAGAACACGAATGTATTCTATATCAAGCTTACCATCCGCGTACCATGATCCTAAAGCATGACTCTCTCAGAACACGAATGTATTCTATATCAAGCTTACCATCCGCGTACCATGAACCACCCGTAACTTCCTTCGAGAGCTGAAACTCCATTGCCATATAATGTTTTCTCCCCTTGCTTTTGATATTAACAACCTCTTTTATCAAATACCTGCCTTGGAGTATCTTGAGGGCTTTATTGACCGAGGGTTCAGGAAGATTCGTCCCTCGTTTCATGTCTGCTTTCCAGATTCCCATATCTCCTTTACTCTTGATAAGACTTAATAGTATACTCTCAGGTGTCTTAGTTTGTTGTGCATTTGGTTCTTCTCGTTTCCTCTTCAGGGATGTATTGTCCTGGGATCGTCTCATTCCTATCATAAGAACATACAATTATAAGACAAAAGTTAGGATAAGCACATTAGCATGGCACATGAACTTTAGAAAACCTAGACATCTTGTGTGAGATCAGATTTCAGAACTTATAGAACATAAAGAGAATGTTAAAGAGATCATATGCATGTGACAGATAGCAGAAAGGCGGGTGGAGAGAGAGAGAGAGAGGCATTGTGCTACACATAGATGTTATGTAGCGTAGATACAAATGCAAGATTTTAAAAAAAAAAAATTAGGGACAAGGAAATAGATACGGCGACCTAAAGGAATGTCGGTGCTTCATGATGCTTAACATTCACCCAGGCAAGAACTATGTAGCACGGACACAAACACAGATACGGACACAAGAATTCTAAAAAGTGGGGGACAAGGCAAAAATAAATAAATACTAACTTTATATAAACATATTATATATGTATGCAGTAATAGTTTATATACATAGATATATCTACGTTCCTTTTGATATGTAAAATATATACAATGTTATACAAGTACACATACACACACATATATGTAAGATTACACATACACACAGCGACAGCCGATGGAGACATACACATCGAAGATATACCCTAGGTAGCATGAACATTTCGTTGGAATACACGTACCGGTGTCAACCATTGACGCTCTCCGGACACTTTCCGAACAAGTGTCGAACACTCAAATTCGAAGTGTCCTATTTTTTTCTCAATGGTTTAGGTTTGGACACTCAAAGGACAGTTAAAAAATTGTTTTGGACCCTCCAAGGACAGTTAAAAAATTGTTTTGGACACTTTCAGCACGCTTGCAATACACATCAAGGGTGTTAAGAGAAATAGTAAACTCTTGTTAATGATATAATGATCGTTTATTTTTGTGTGATGATAGTAGACTCTTCTTTTTTATGTGACATATGATGATTTATTAGCAATAAAGATACATAGATGATCCTCTTTTGATTCGAATACTTTTGTCAATGATGTGGTGAGAAATAAGATTTAGTTTATATATGGGGTTAAATAGGGGCGAAAACGGTGGTGTTCAGTCCGGTTTAGGACAATCTAATGCGCTGAACTGAATTTTTCGGTTTGAAGAAAAATAGAACCAAAACCGGACCAGTTGAAAGCAGGTTGGGCCGGTCCGGTTTTCGGCCGGGTTTTTCTCTCGGTTTGGGTGACGTACGCAGCACTGCGGTCTGCGAACCTCAATAATAATTCTTCAGATTTTCACCCTTTTTTCTTGCAATCAATCCAAGAAATCAAAAGCACACCAAATGTAACCGTGCAAATTTTGACCTTCATTTTCGATTTGAAACTCAGCTCTTCCGAAAACGCATTTTTTCAAATTTCTTGTTCTTCTCTTGTAATATTGGCAACCATGACCTTTTTATGAAATCACCAGGTTCATTTTTGTTTTGGGTATTATAAGCAAGATGGTCTCTTCCCGCTCTGTACTTCTAGCAATTTTGAAAGCATAGTCTTTACTAACTAATTCCATACACCTTTCCTTTTTCTTAGCTAGAATTTATGTGTCAATGTCGCGCATTCGTGTCGGTGCTACATATTTGGTGACTGTGTTATCTCCTACCGATCAAACCAGAATAAACTAAGCCTTACGTCCCAATCAATTTGAATCCTTTGCTAAATGCTCTGCCAAGGGCTTTACAATCGTCTATCATTTTTTTATAATCAATCTTCTATCAATTAGCTGGGAAAAAAAATTTAATACAGCATTGATACACATGGTACCTTGTCTTAAGTCTTAAACTATACTCTTGCCTCTTGGGATGCGTCTCCATGTACTCTCTATCTCTAGAAAAATTTGCATTCCTTTGTAGGAACTCAACAAAATACATCAAAAAGACATTGAATAGCAATACCTATAATAGAATGACAATAAAGCCTAATAAACTGTCACCACGACCATCAACTCTCTCTAAGAAACTCAGCAAAATAGACCCATATATTTGGGAGAAGGATGCCCATGCTTACCAAAAAGGCAAAAACCAGTCCCCGCAAAGTCGTAAGACCACGTAAGGGGGTCATGCCTGCCCACTGCCGGAAGGTTACCAAAGTTGGTGACTGAGGATGGGGGAGCTCAACCTCTATTTCCAAATTGTAACAATAATCTTTAAAAAATTAAAAATTGGCCGACTGCCAGAAGGTTACCAAAGTTGGTGACTGAGAACGGGGGAGCTCAACCTCCATTTCCAAATTGTAACAATAATCTTTAATAAAATAAAAATTCAAAAATGTAGATCTGAATATTGAAATCTTAGAAAGTTTTCATGGAAATATCCAAATGGTAACAATAATCTAAAAACGAGTATCCACATTTGTTCCATTAATGGGCTTTCAGTTGGGCCAAGTACGATTGTAGGCTTATTTCCGTTTGATATAATTTAGATACTTGTCTCCTCCCGTCTACCGCCTGTAGTAAAAAATAAGAAAAAGGGCATCCAAATGTGACTGTATAGGCAAATCTATTACTATATAGTTTTGTCACCATTTCTCAACAGTAACACCTCTCAGCAATCTTCAATCATGCAGCTCTCTTTCATGCTCTCTAGTCTCTACTATCATGTATTTAGCAGTAGCCCAGTAAAGTCACACTTACACCATTTACCTGGATTAGTGTCCCTGTATCAGTACTAATCTTCCTAAACTTTTTTCCCCTTAGTCTATCATCGTCCCTCTACCCGCCCGATAATATGGATTAAAAGCTCTTCAGAATATGTCTTCTAATTCTTATCCAATCGTTTGTCTTGTGCAAGAATAATTCTAACCCAGATATTATCTTGCTCTTGATTCCTGTTTTCACTACATTACCGTTTACTCGCATAGTAAAAAACTAACACTCTCTATATAGTATATACAACATTGAATTCAAATGCAGAGAGAGAGAGAGACGCGAGTCGTCAATGGTGATTAAAAAGCCCCAAAACCCTGGGAAAATACCAGAAAAACCGCAATGGAAAGTGAAATTAACCCTAGCAGAGAACGATTGGATACGAATAATTTTTCGAATCGTCGGATTCTGTTCTTTCCATCACAAGAAATATTTCCTCTCTTTACCCAAATAAAAAAACAAAAAATGTATTTCCTCTCTTTCTAAACCTAGGCACATATTTGGGCTTAAGTGGCATTTGGAAGGCCTCACTCCACCAGAGAATGGGGATCCCACGTTTGGGCCTTTTTATCCAAAAAGGTACACCTATAAGAATTGAATTGTGATCCCCAGTTTTGGGCTTTCTTTTTCCCAGTCCAGGAAGTGGGCCTATATCTAGGAGAACAAATTACGGGCCAATACCACTTTATGAGGAAAAACTCCGGTAAGGGACCAAGACCATTTTTTTTAGGGAATTTTACCGGCCGGTACAAAAAAAAAATTTGGGGGGTGCACCGCCAACTCCATGTCCCTTTTTGAAATGCACCGAAAACTCATCAAGGAATGGAATCTCTCGCAGGCAGCAGGCCTCACCTCTCTCTCTCTCTCTCTCTCTCTCTCTCTCATCCCACATGGGTACAGTCAGTCTCTATCTCTCTCTCTCTCTCTCTCTCTCTCTCTCATCAATTCTCCAAACCGTATGAAAAATGCTTAAATCCTAGGGTATCATACGAAAGTACATAAACCTAAACTCTAGGGTACCCTATGAAAGTGCATAAACGCTAAAATCCTATAATAGGAAACTGCACAATAAACCTAAACCCTAGGATACCTTATGAAAGTGCCTAAATCCTAGGGTACCCTGACTAGGGTACCTCCTATTAAAGTGCCTAAAATTCTAGGATACCATATGAAAGTGTCTGAACTACTAAAACTCTATAATAGAAAAGTGCACCATAAAAAGAGTGATTGACCTTAATGGCAATAAATATTTATGATTGACCTTAACGATAATAAACTCTTTTTTTTACTCCCTCCGTCCCAATTTAAATGTTCTCTACGGTTATGCATGTTTTTTTAAAACTATTATAGTTTTCATTCTGTAATGTAATTTATATGCAATATGGATCTTATATGATAGATCTCAATTAGTTCTATTAGACAATTTTTTTAAAAACTTTGAAAACCTTACCAATAAAAAGATATAGACGTTTGAAAATGTCACGGATATATGTAGGGAACATTTAAAATGGGACGGAGGGAGTAATTACCATTAGGGTAAGTCATTTTTTGGGGGGTTTAGACACATAGGGTATCATACAGTTTCATAGAATTTTTAAAATTTAGGCACTTTCATATGATTTTGAGGGTTTCGATACTTTCATTAGGGTATCCTAGGGTTTAGGTTTAAACACTTTCATAGGGTACCTTAGGGTTTAGGTTTAGGGTGCACTTTCTTATTATAGGCTTTTAGTGGTTTAAGCACTTTCATAGGACACCTAGGGTTTGGGGGTTTAGGCATTTTTATAAGGTTTAAGACTTTATGCCCAGGTTGTGAATCTCGTACCGGACATGGTACCGGTTTTCTTACTGGTACAGTACCAGACCGATACCGGTACCGTTTCAGATTTAGCAATATATATATATATGGTAAGGGTCCTCGCGAGGAATCATAATAGACCGGGAGGAATCATAAAAAATAAAAAATAAAAAAAGACCGGGAAGAGCTTGATAGGAGCAACTTTTCATACAAGACGTAGATATATTATTTATGAAAAACTGCTCGGATGAAGCTCTTTCCGGTCATTGTTTTTTACGATTCCTCGCGAGGACCCTTAAAAACACATTCTTAACACATTGGACGGTTCGGATCATCAAAATTCAATCGGAAAATGTGAGATCCTGACTTTAAGCAAAGTCAGGGATCCTTGACTAGAAGATTTCCGTACACACACACACACACAATATATATATATATATTACATATATACATGTAAATTCAAATTTTTTAAAGTTGATCCAAAAAATGCAATTACAAACATCACACAAATGTAATTACAAACAAAAAAAAGTTGATCCAAAATATGCAATTACAAACATCACACAAATTATAAAAGTTGACCTTGATTTGTTGTTGCACCAAGTGCCGTTGAACTTTGATTTGTTGCACCAAGTGCTAACCCACACGGCCACACATGATTATTGCACACACTCCTTGTTTATATCGAAAATCTTCTCTCTTAATTAAAAATGGGTTTGTCTACTCTCCACAAAAAAAAAAAAAAACTAGATCTATGAGAAAAATTCTCTCTTCTAACATATGATCTGAATCTCTCTCTCTCTCTCTCTCTCTCTCTGAGGTCCTCAACACATGAACCCCCCCCCCCCCCCCCCTCCAACCCCTGTAACTCCTGGTCCAGCGTGTCCTGTCTCCAGAAACGGGTCACCCGACTCGTCCTCGAATCCTTCCACCTCCGCAGCTCACTCTAGCCCCTCGCCTCCTTCACCCGCCTCCGCGTCCTCAGCCTCAAACAAAACAACTTCACCGGCCCCTTACCCGACCTCTCCAACCTCACCTCTTTTAAACTCCTTTTCCTTTCTCATAATGACTTCTCCGCCGAGTTTCTGGCGTCGATTTCTTCTCTCACCAAACTCTACCGCCTCGATCTGTCGTACAGCAACCCTTCCGGTCAGATTTCGGCTATCTTGAACAGTCTGAAGATAGTCAAAGTCCATTCAACACAGTACCAGACGGAATTGGCGGTACCACCATCTCGCCCGGTATTGGCCGGAATTCCCGGTACTAGCCGGTAAGGATCGGTATTAGAGCCGAGACGGTATTAAAGGTGCAAGGTACCGGTTTAGGGCAAATCCGGTACGGTACGAGATTCATAACCTTGGTTTATGCACTTTCATACGATTTGGGAGTTTAGGAGGAGAAATTTTCCAGTGCCGAGTGAGTATTGCCCACGTGGTACCCGCTAGGCAATCTCAGCCTTTGAAAGTGATGGTTCAAAAGAGGAGAGAGAGTGGTCGGGTGAGAGGAGAGAGAGTGAATTAATCTGGACTGTCCAAAACACTTTTAAACGATCGAGATCGAGATCGTGCTCGGCATGGACACGTGGTATCCATACCCAAAAAAATTTCATTTAGGAAAGAGCGTAGAGAGAGGTTTAGGGAAGAGAGAATGAGAGAGTGAGTGGGACAAGCCTACTGGCCCTACTCATATTAGTACAAAAAAAGGAACCGCCGAACAGGAACTAGGCAGAGCATTTGCTCTTTTTCCCCGAAGCCTAGTGGTACATTTTGTAAAGGATAATCCTACGCGTACAAAAGATTGGGACCAGAAAATGTACCGATCTGCTTGAGGGACCTATTTTTGGGTCCCACACGAGTGATCCAAACCGTTCATTATTCTTAAAAACAATTTCCGAGGGCCCCCACAAAATTTCAGCTCAATCGGACGGTTAAAAGTGTGTAAACCAAAGTCCCACCGTTTCAATCAAAATTTTGATTGAAACGGTGGGACTTTGGTTTATAGACACACCCTTTCAGCCAAAATTGGAGCCAAAATTTAGGGGTTGTTTCATGCCTTAAATTAATTTTTAAATAATGATACAGACACCCTTTCAGCCAAACTCTACCACACCCTCACTCACATGTGGGTTCCACATGTGAGTGAGGATGTGGTAGAGTGTGGCTGAAAGGGTGTGTCTGTATCATTTTTGTTAATTTTTAAGTTGATATTTTATGAGAGAATAATATATCTCGTAAAACGTGATAAATCAGTTTGAGTTTAAGCTAGAACTATGGGTGCTCACGGTCCGGATTGGTCTGGATTGGCATGAATCCAATCCTAATTCGCGAGTCACGATTTTTTGAAAATACAATCCGTGTCGGATCCAAAAGTCTCACGGTTCGGTTCCAATCCGAACCGCGAGTCACGGATCGGTTTCGGATTAATCTGCGGATTTCAACTTATTCAGAAAATCTAATACTAAATGTTGGAAACCCCAATTAAAAACAACAAAGGCAGTAAGGCACTAGCAGATAGTTATATAACTAAACAAACAAAGACGCAAACTTATATTACCACAAATGATAGCAGATAGTTATTTCCAGTTCACTCACAAACATTTTACCCCTCCTAGATTTTATAGAGATAACAATATAACCCATTTCATATAAAAATATCAAATTAACAATATCTATATAACTATAAAAGTGATAAAATTATATATATATTTTAAATTATATATAATAAAAATCTCACGGTCCGGATCAGTTAATCCACGGTTTCAAAATCAAAATCCGTGTCCGATCCAAAAGTCACGGTTTTTTATTTTTTGAATCCGTGTCCGGACCATTAATCCACAGTTAAAATCCAAAAGGTATGGATCGATTCGGTCCGGACCGGATTTACGGTTCACCGGTTTATTTTAAGCAGCCCTAGCTAGAACAAGAACAAGGCCTTAGTCATGAGCCCATTTTGTTTGTTTGAAGTTTCCGTAGAATACCGGCCGACATTCCGAATATCGGCTGACATTCCATGTCATCGCCCATGACAAATCTCGAAGACTTTTGCTGCTCCACAGTCAAGTAATCATACGATGACAAATCTCTTTCAAGGCCTTACCTAACTCGTGGTGTACATTAAAAAGAAAGAGTGTAATACTCATGTGACAATAATGGCTAGTGTAATTAGGGTTGGCAATGGGGACGGGTCGGGGCGGAGACCACTATCCCCGTCCCCGATCCCCGGATCCCTCCCCCATCCTTGTCCCCCCCCCCCCGATCCCCAATGGGGATTATTTTTCCCCCTCCATCCCCACCCCAAACGGGGAACGGAGATCCAAACCGGGGATTCGGGGAAATTCCAGTTTACTTTAAAACCCAAAAAAAAAAAAAAAAAATCAGTTTACAACATCTAGTTTACTTCAAAAAAAAAAAAAATCAACAAATCTCACCATCACAGAATCCCTTGTCTTCCCCTTTGCATTTCCAAATTGGTTAGATTATCACTTTCTATTTGTTGTGGCATCTATTGGTCACCAACGATAAGAAAAGAAAACACACAAAAAGTAAAATAGCTAAGAAGAATGTAATGAGTTCATCATGAAACTTGGTGCGAGACTTTCAACGGCAACCCTCGCTCATATAGCCAGGGCAAAGTTCAATCCTGAGCGCAGCTAATCTTGGTGTGACTTTCAATGGCAACCCTCGCTCATACTATTGGGCGTCAGACAAGTCAAAATCTGGAGGATAAAGAAGAGCAAAACGTACAAACCATATGAGGTATCTGCATCAAGAGTCCAAGAGATCGAGATCCGAGAGGGATCGAGAGAGAGAGAGAGAGAGAAAGACTCGAGAGGGATCGAGAGAGAGAGAGAGAAAGACTCGAGAGGGATCGAGAGAGAGAGAGAGAGAGAGAGAGTCAGAGAGATCGATCCAGACTCGAGATGGAGATGAGAGATCGAGAGAGAGAGCCTGGTGACTAGTGAGTCGGCAGCCACCGGGTGAATGGTGATTGCGGTGACTGCGGCAGTGCGGCGGCTGTGACTTTTGAGTCTGTGAGAAGAGAAGAGAAAGGATAGGAGAGGAGTGAGTAGAGGTAAGACAGAAATGAGGCGTGTTTTGTTTGTGTGTACAGTGTTTCACAACTCAAACCCTAAATACATAATAATAATAATAATAATATAAAACGGGGATTCAGGGACGGATCAGATCGGATTCAGGGTGGGGATACACTTCTACCCGTCCCCGATCCGATCCCCGAATTTTAAAAAAAAAAATCCCCAAATCCGACCCAGTCTCCAAACAGATCTCCAAAATGCCGATCCATTCAGATCAGGGAGCGGATCGGATTCGATCGGATCGGTGGAAATTGTCATCCCTAAGTGTAATACTCATGACAATAATGGCTCCATAAATTATTTTTACAGCCTAAGTTCAATCGGATTTCTTTCTTTTTTTTATTATTTTTTATTTTTTTATATGGTCATATGATAGAAGAACTTGCTACTTTACCCATACATTGAGCCAACGAATTAAAGTTTTAACTTTTAAAAGCTTTAATTTTTAGCATCAAACTAATTCATTCATCCGGATATGGTGATTTACAAGTATGAAAAGAGCACCCAAAAAAAAAAAAACACGAGTAGTAAAGGACTAGAGGTAAAAGACCCTAACAAATTGATTTCCGAAGGTATATTTGTTTGGGGTCAAAGGGAGCCGGATATAACAGTCTAGGTGCACTACATTCGGTGTTAATTTGTCAACACTCTTCTAGCCGTGGATATGAAATTTAGGAGATTGTTATATTTTTGTTTGGAGGGAGATTAAAAGTTCTCACCCCCTATTCAATTCATATTTTATGCTACTTTTACATCCAGCATTTATTTATGAATGTATCAGTCATATTTCCCTTCCAAATAATACCCAAAAAAATTCTTATTAACTTCCCTTCCAAATATGTGTTTTTATTTGGACATTTATGATTTGGGGAAGTCGATCGAGATTTTTATGGATGCTTTTTTAATGCGATAGGGTGCACTATTATGGTGTTCGAGAAGCCTTTGTCACTACATATTCACTTGGAGTTCATACATTAAATTATGAGTTTCGTACTTTCGTGTGAACCTGTCTGCCAAATTAAGTAGTATTTTCAATGACTTGTTAATATTTTTGACTTCTACCACATGGGTTTAATCCCAGACCACTTCACAAAATCTGTCACATACGTCCACTCAAAGAATAAACAAGAAAGAAAATCTTAGGGAGTGATGGAGTTCAGTAACCTTTCAATTTCTTGGACCCCAAAATTCAAAAGAAACCTCTTCATATGAAAGGTAAAGCTACCTAACTCCAGTATAGATAATTAAATTTCCATTAAATGCCAAGTTTTTTCGTCACCTAACCACTAGAAAATAAAACAGTTAATACTGTGCTTGCACTCTATAAATTGCAAATTTAGAGGGATTAACTAGTTTTTGGAAGTGGAGAATTGATTCATCAACCTACCAGTTTGGGTTGTCCCCATTTCATGTCGTTTTAGTAGTCTTTATGATCTTGATGGTTAATTCAAATGGGTCGAGCTCATTGGATCTACACCACAAGTTTTTTTTTGTTTTTTTTTTCCAACATGGTAACAAATTTTTATTGATAAAAAAAAGCATATTAGTTTGAAAAATGCTAAATTATATAGCAATAAAGGGGATTCCATCTAATTGTTAAAAAATCGAAATGTTATGAGCTAATTCCTTTTCTGAACTTACAAGCCCCCCCCCAAAAAAAATACACAAAAAAATGCGTGATATAAATATGACAGGAGCCTATATTTGTGTACTGGATGGGGTATAGAATGACGAAAAAAAACTGACTGCGTTTATCGACAAAAATTCATTTTCTTCAATTACTAATACAATTTCGGTTATAGTAAGTACTTAAATACCCATTTGAGATAGGAATAATAACAAGTTATCAATTACTATACTATTCCTTTGAGTTAAAATAAAATTATGAGATATAAAGCCTTGCTCTCTCATACAAAAATTGAGCATGTGGTCTCTAAGTGTGTGGAGCAATGCTTCCAGAGTACTGAATAATGTTTCGGACAGAGCTAAGGTCGCAATAATGCAAGCATTTGCATCATACTCTTTATATGCTCATCATTACTAGGGCAAGCCCAACAGTGTAGCTAATACCTTTTTGGTTATTTTTGCATAAGCAAAACAACAAATATGCCCTACAAGAGACTTGATAAATGACTAGGTAAAATGATAGTAACTCAATAAATATGCTCCTATTTGTTCACGTACTATTATTCACTCTTTATCACTTATTTTTATCATTTTTTCTCACTCACTTCCTCTATCTACTCTTTTTTTTTTTGGATTGATAACAAATTCTATTAGTGAAATCTTGACAAATGGTATATGTTAGAACATGTGTGAAGGTTAAGTCCCACATTGGAAAAATAGAAAAAGGGTTGGACCTTAATATATAATAAGATAACTCACCACTTACAAGGCTTAGTCTTTTAAGTGGATATGGGTCATTTAATGTATATTGGGCCCAGCGAATGTGGTGGACTCGGTTGGATGCTCCCCAAAAATTTGGGCCTTGTGCACGCCGGCGCAAAGGAAGCGATGGCGGGATCGATGCATCTTACTAAACTCCCAACAAGTGGTATCAGAGCCGATGGCTGACGATCTATGGGCAGACTCTCGACGCGTCATGGATAGGCTTGCATGGTGAACTCCAAGTGATGGAAACAGAAAAATCTGATAGTGCAAGTAATGCAGTGTGCCCATTGCAAGGTGATGCAAGCGAATGGCACACGTGTTACACGTTGACTCGTCGGGGAGCATGGTGCCAGTGAATGGGCATGTTGGCTCTCAATGGAGTTTCTCATAGGGGAGCATGGTGCCAGTGAATGTGCATGTTGGCTTTCAATGGAGTTTCTCATCGGGGAGCATGGTGCATGGTGCCAGTGAATGGGCATGTTGGCTCTCAATGGAGTTTCTCATCGGGGAGCATGGTGCCAGTGAATGGGCACATTGGCTCTTAATGGAGAAGTTGATGGATGGATCTGAATCGTTGGAGTTGGTGCATAATAAGCCTAGTTTGGAAAATTGAGTTGAGAGTAGTAGATCAGAATCAAGGGGGAGCTTGGATGCAAATAATTGGGCAAGGCTCAATGAACGGTTCACACATGAGGGAGAGATTTGTTAGAACATGTGTGAAGGTTAAGTCCCACATTGGAAAAATAGAAAAATGGTTGGACCTTAATATACAATTGGATGACTCACCACTTACAAGGCTTAGCCTTTTAAGTGGATATGGGTCATTTAATGTATATTGGGCCCAGCGAATGTGGTGGACTTCGTGGAAGCTCCCTAGAAATTTGGGTCTTGTGCACGCCGGCGCAGCGAAAGCGATGGCAGAATCGATGCATCTTACTAAACTCCCAACATTATATCAAAATAGGGGGAGAGGAGAGGGAATCCCAACTAAAGGTTGAGTAATTAAAACATCTGATGGGACAAGCCCAACAACACCTAAAGGGCCAAGCCCCCAACACCTAAAGGCCTATGTTCAAACAGGCCAAACCAAATACTACAATAAAGCACAAAAACAAGAAGGCCCAAACCCTACACCAATCAAAGAAACCCTAACTGTCTATTGCCGCCTCCATCCTATTGATGTCGCCCACCACACGCCACCAGCACACACCACCACCCAAACACCAATGGCTACAACGGAACACATAAGCCGTTAGGCCATAAACCATAACCATCCACCAAATGAGACCCGTGGTGAGCCAAAGCCACCAAGCAGAGAGATGGATGAGATTCAGTCACCTAGAAGCTTGAAACTGGTAACTCCCATCAGAGAAACCAGCGGAAGCCAGAGGTACCCAAAGCATGGTCGAGGAACAAACGAAGGCAGGGGAGGGAAAGAGATAGACAGCTAGGACTCTGAAAAACTCCGCTGTCAAACCACCATCTGTGCAGCTAACCCACGCCGCCGCTATCCCAACTAGCGATCGAACTCCAGAGGTGGTCACCGAGGAACTGCCAGATCTGACCTCACAAATAGTCAAAAAGACGACAGCCATGAAACCAAGATGCCGCCACAAGCCACCAGCACCACCATAACACGCCATGGGCACATGCTTGGAAAAGGAAAGATACGAGAGAGAGATAGAGATAGAAAAAAGGGAAGGAGGGAGAGAGGGGGGGGCAAGTGCCGCCAACACCCCCACCCCCGCCGCAATTTGCCTATTAGTGGGTTTTTTTTTCCCAACAAAGGATTAACTAATGGGGACAATTGATTATCGGTATTATTATAAGGGAAATGATTCAATACACCTCCCATACTTTTGGCAACTGCTATGCCTATGTTAATTTGGCGAATATTACGCCTCCTTAGGTCAAATGTTACAGCTTGTTTTGGTGAACGTTATTATTATTATTATTTTATGGTTAGAGCCTAGAGGTGCATATGGTATGTAACATCTACATATAGGTGTTACGTCAGTTGGTGTATAATGTTGTGCCTCTCTTGAATTCAAAACGTTACGCCTCTTTGTGAGGAATGTTATGCCTCTTTTTTATTACTGTTACAAGGTGCATACAGGCCCGGCCCTATGGGAAGGCTGGGTAGGCCCAAGCCTCCGGCTATATATATATATAGCCGGAGCTTCTAGTCCAAACTTCCCGAGATTAAGAAAAAAAATGTTTTTTTTTGTGTTGCAAATTGTTTTTGGAAAATCCGAGCCGTCCAATGTGTTCAGAAGGTGTTTTCAAAGGTCCACGCGGAAAATCTTCAAAAAAAAATACCGGGAAGGGCTTGATCCAAGCAGTTTTTCGCAAAAACTGTATTTATAAATATTTGCGAAAACTGCTTGGATCAAGCCCTTCCCGGTATTTTTTTTTTGAAAATTTTCCGCAAGGGACCCTTGAAAACACCTTCTGAACACATTGGACGGCTCGGATCGTCAAAAAAAAATTTGGATCATGTAGGTCCGGAAACGGGACTCCCGGACTAGAAGGGCTCCCTATATATATATATATATATATATAGGCAACACTTCTAGTCCGGGACTCCATGATCCGAGCATTTTTTTGATGATCCGAGCCGTCCAATGTGTTCAGAAGGTGTTTTCAAGGGTCCACGCGAAAAATCTTCAAAAAAAAATACCGGGAAGGGCTTGATCCAAGCAGTTTTCGCAAAAAATATATATTTCAGTTTTTGCGAACGACAGGGCCGGGCCTGGGTGCATATCATATACCCGAAAAAGAAGGTGCATTTGAATTGGCAAAATAGTGTTTCTCTTTTTGAAACTGTTAACCTGTTGCTTTTAGCAAAAAAAAAAAAAAAAGTTGTTATCCAAACGAATTGAATTAATTAAGCAATCTTTATCAATCCATTCATATATGTTTCATTTTTCTGCTTCATTATCCATATCAATGTGCAGTTACCTATCTTTTTCTCTCACATAATTGTATTCTCTCGACATAAAAGCAATCCTTTCGTTTTGATGTATATATGCAATCTATGCAGTTGTACATTTCATATAATGACATTTGATATGTCCTAAAAGTGTACTATGAGACTAATCGCATCCTCACATCAACTTCAGTGTATATTCCATTTTTTCATTATCAACAAGATTCTTGAATTATCGTACACATCGCCCCAAAAAAGCTTTGGGTTGTTTATTCGGCCTGTAGGGCTCCAATTTAAATTAGAATTCGGTGGGGCCTGATAACAAAGCCACATGGTGACACTACGTCAAATATTGCTTTTCCCGGCGGTAATTACAACCCGCCGGAAAAATGACTTTTTCGGCTTCTTTTTTTTACCGGCGGTAATAAAACTGCCATTAAAGGGTACTATTACTGCGGTAATTATTACCACCGGGAAAAATGACTATTACCGGCGGTTTTCCCAAAAGCCGCCAGTATAACAATAAATTTTAGTATAATTTTTTTAATTTTCTAAATATTACCGAAAAGATTGGGTGGTTGTGTGGTTATGTATCAGGGCTCACGCAAAGGGTAGTGGGTATGAAACTCAGGACAAACTTTTTTTCTGGAAAAAACTTTTATCGGCGTTAATAAAACCGCTGGTAAAAGTATGGTATTATTACCGGCGGTAAATTACCGCCGTTTATGTATTCCTAACGGCCCTATAGCCGGCGGTATGATTTTCGCGTAATTACCGCCGGTAATAGTACTATTAAACGGCGGTTCTGGGACTTTTACCGGCGATTTTCTAATGCCGCTAATGCTAAAATTTGGCGTAGTGTGACAGATTAATATTTCTTCGCCGACTAGGTCAACTATGGCATTAGTCCGAACATTCCAAGTTACCAAGTTGGTTGAGTTCCCAAGTTGATCGGGGAATCATACGCTGATTCAATCTAGTCCACCCTTTTTCTCAGAAAAAACAAAAACAAAAACAAATCAACGCAAAGAAAAATACTGAACAAGTAGAAGAAAATATTAGTAACACTGTGTGTGTGTAAAGAAGACACGTTTATGAAAGCCACTTCATTTATTTCTTTGTTACCCACATGATCAAACACATGCAACACAGAATAGTAGTAATATATACTATTCAACATCCTACCTGATTTCCCATATATAAAAAAATAAAAAATACTACAAATAATTCTTGTTGCCCACATTATTATGGTGCACATGACCTGTTTGTTGTTTACCGTAGCTTTCGCCACTAAAAAAACATTACTATAAGGGATTTTTAGGGCAAGACCAAACAGGGCCTTAGTCAATTCCCATTGAGGAGTTCCTCTATCATTTGGAGAGCCATTCTTTGCTCCGCATCCAACCCATCTCCCACCTCCTCCTCCGCCCCACTTTCCGGCGGCACCACCGCCACCTCCTCAACCGCCTTTTCGGACATTCGTTCCTTCTCTTTCTCCTGCCCAAGTTCAACTGTCATGACCCATTTCGAGTCTGAGCGGTTACCCGCCTGCTTTTGCCAGACTCCGATGTGAGAGTTTTCCGGGTCGAGCCTAAGGCACGTCAGAGACGGCGACGGAGACTTGCAGCATTTCCGCAGCTTCGTACTTAGGGCTGCCGACAGCGCAGCGGAAGGCGGCGACAGCGTTATCGGAGCAGAGACGTTGGCGGTGGAGGACTGACTTGTAGCGTTTGGGAAGTTTGTTTTGGCGTTGCGGCCGCTTATTTGTCGCGCCGCCTCATCGTAGGCTCGCGCCGCCTCTTCCGCCGTTTCATAAGTTCCGAGCCACACCCTCCTCTTCCTGCATTACAAAAACAAACTCTTTGTTAATTAGTTATCTAACGGAGCTTGAATGCGTACTTTTTTTTATCGAAAACTGCTCGGATATTATGACTATTTATTTTCTTGCATAAGATTACTGTTTTCCGGCCATTAAAAATGTTTCTGAAATCATCCGATTTTACCGGGCCCCAAACATCGGCTCCAGAGTCCACACATATGGAACTGAAGAGACCATTCATGTTCATGGCTCATTAATTATGTACAGTAGAATCAGTAGATTGCAGGGGAGAATATATCAAAATTCAAAAATAATATGGGTACACCACACTCGCGTACCCCAAATGTACACAAACGCATCTCAACCGTTCAAAAACATTTTCGACATTTCTGAGATGAACAATTTGGGATGCGTTGGTACTTGATATGCACGTGAGGTACGCGAGTGTAATATATCATAGCAGCCGTTGTACTGAAATTACAGTAGAGGGTGGCGGATTTCGGCGACCCAAGAACCCCAGTGGCGTTGCCTGACACCTCTGAACTTCTGTGACTGTACCATGTTTGTTAATTTGTCACAGAGAGAGAGAGAGAGAGAGAGAGAGAGAGTGGAGCTGAAAATTAGGGAGAGAGAGAGAGAGAGAGAGAGAGAGAGAGAGAGAGAGTGGAGCTGAAAATTAGGGAGGTTTTTTCGTTGTTTTCCTGGGTTGAAGTATGTGGGTAGGAGACGCAGTATAAATTAGGGGGGAGGGGGGAAATGCAAGTGCACCAACAGCAGACAAAGTTGGGGACCATAGAGCGGACAATGAGAATTTAAATAGCACTTATAACTTATTTATCCAAAAATTTCAAAAGAAAATTAAGGGGGTGTTTCACTAAGGCGGTTTTTAGAATAAACTATTTTTTCACAGTTTTTTTATGTGATATATTATAAGAGAATGACTTGTCTTGATTTTCGAATAAACTATTTTTTGGTAGTGGAACACCCCCCTAAGTGCTCGTTTAATTTTACGTAGCGGACATTCTTTTGGGAACTGAGAGAATAAGATTTTATAGTTTTTTTTATACAATTTAAACAAGTGTATTGATATATTACTGCCCTTTTGAAGGAACTGAGACAAATCTTTTTGAAGAGATATTCTTCTTAAAATTGAGACTTTTAGAATGTGACATTTATCTGTTTTTCTAGTAGTGCTTTAAGATGATATGATAATGAGATTTTCTATGGGAGTTCTGAATCCGAGGAAAAATTGTTTAAGTTAACAAAGTTTTGCAACGCAGATGAATTTTTTGAAGCTTGGCTATAATTTTGTAAGCTAAAACAACCCCAAAAATAATACGACTATGTAGTTAATATCTAAAGACACGAGATTAGTATGTAGTTAATATCTAGAGACGCGAGATTAGTACATTTATACCATCGGCGATGTACATGGAGATTACGAATAAATTGTTCTCTTTCTCTTTTCTCTTTTTTTTTATTTTTTTTTGTTTAAATTCTTTCATATTGAGTGTGAGACTTGTTTGAGCTAATTAATTAGTAGGTGTTCAGTGGCTAGTGCTCTGGCCTCTATTTTTCTTGAACAATCCTCTCTTTTCAATTTTTTGTTTTGTTAATTTATTCAGGTTTGTTATGGACTGTAATTGGGTTGCTGGGTGTTCAATTGTTTTTGGGTTGAGTGTTCAATTATTTTCTCGTTGGGTGTTCAAAATAATCGGATGTTCACAAAATAGCTAAACCAAAATTACTACATATATTTTATAATTTTTTATTTTACTTTTAAGGGTGTTCAAGTGACCATGACCACCCTGTGCTGGTTGTAGAGCCACTAGTGGTACTCCAGGAGCACCGACACGTAGTGTTCCAAACCACTCTAGAATCACACATTTATATAGGATCCATATACTTAGTCGTGAACCCTACAAAAATATGTGATGGTTCTCGCGGACTATTAAATAACTTCACCTTGTAGTATCTAACTGTTGTACGCGGTTGTGGACAGGGGCAAACCAAGAAGAGGTAAGGGGGGCCAATTGACCTCGATGGATTAAAATTTTCTACAAACGTGTACATATATTTCTGGATATTTTGGTAATTTTATCCCAAAACTCTACACTCAATTCACTAGATTTTGTCCGAAGACACCGGTAATAATAGAAAACCATGTGTCTCCCATGGTTGTGGAGAGTGGGCTGTTTGGTAAAACCTCTTGGCTGTTTGTTAGGGGTAATGGAAGGTATATACCAATATACCATAGACCATAGTCCGAAAATAATAATCCTGAGAAACTCACTTGAATACGTACAGGAGATCCACACACCTGTGATTTTCTTTACAGGGACGGAATCACGATTCCGATTTGGAGGTGAGACTCAAAATTAATATTCTCTCCCTCTCCGTCCCACAAAGATAATTTATTATAAAACGTGTGCAATTTTTGGATAAAATTTCAAATAGTTCTTTAATTTTGTGTCAAGAAATGTAAAAAATTATGCACAATTTTTTTTTTATCTGAATATTTTGGCAGCGAACTATCTTTACGGGTGGAGGGAGTAATTTTTTTTTTTTTGATACAAAAATGAGAAGGTTATATTAATGAACGCCCAACGGCACTTACAAAAACGGAATTCATTACAAAGATCTTGGACAAAGCCAAATTAATCATCTTAATAGAGAAAAAGAAACACACAAGGCAATCGATGTGTTTCACCCTAACCCAGACTTGGCCTGACGCAAACAGTGGCACTTACATGATTCATACCTAGAATCAGTATCTCTGAAGAGACTTAATGCTAGTTAAAGATAAAAGACAAAGAATACCCAGACAATCGGATGGACTCCAACCAAACATGCTCGCACCAATGAACTCCCAAAACTACAGATCTTCAAAGCCACCACGAGTTGCCCTACCAGCGATATCATGTCGGGTAAGAACACTGTTGGCACAGATACCATTGTAAAGCAACCACACCTGAAAGTACCCGATCTGTAGACGAAAATTCTTCTAAAGACGAAACTAACAACTCTCACAAAGCGAGAGACATAACCCTCTCAGATCAGACGATAAGTCGTTGATCTGGAGAGACAAAAGAAAAAGAAAGAACGAACGAAAAAAAATAAATAGTACCATGGCCCTCCCCTCCCACCACCATGGGTATTGAAACCCTAGGGGGAGGGGAAGGAGGAAGAGTAATATTAGTGGTGGCTAGGGTTTTCGGAGGAGAGAGAGAGAGAATCATTTGGTTTCTTTTCTTGCGGATGGAGTAATTATTACTATATAAAAGTAGTGTTCTAAATGTGATATATAAGCGTAGTGACTATATTTGTTTACCTTAAGATTTTTATGTTGTGATATATAAACCAAGAATATGTGCTCCTAGTTTTTTATATTCTCAATTGAATATGTACATGCATCATATGTTCTGAACACGGTGCCCATGTTATGCGAAATTAATGTTCCTTTCCGTCCATGAAAGTTAGATTCCCCTACAAAATGGGTAATATTGCTATATAAATGGTCTTCGTATTGACAGCGAACTCTGAAAAAGTTAGAAAAAACACGTATTCAATGTACTTTTTACACTTCTACTACATTTAATGCATTTTTTTAATACGGAGTACTTCTTAATGCAGATTTCAAATCTTAATGATAGCCCACTAAGGTATGTTTTGACATAAAAAGTTAGATTGACTTATTTTTCGTCTCTATTTGAATTTTTTTTGCGTTTTTTAGTTTTACATAAACTTTTTGTGTATTATTGGTTCGTCTAGGCAAGAGGAATCAAAAAAGTAAAAAATTATGATCGAAGCTTAAATTTTTTTTAATACAAACAAAAATAGGCCAAAAAGACAGATTTTTACATTTTTTTCGATCTTATTCAAAAAATTGAGAGTTTTATTCAATAATCTTTTACCCTTTTGGATTCCTTTCGTCGAGACTCGAGACGAACAATAATACACAAAATATCGATGTAAAACTAACAAACACAAAAAAAAAATCAAAAAATCAAATAAAGACAAAAAAAAGAAGTCAAATTGACTTATTAGACCAAAACACACCTAAGCTGTTTTATCATTTTCCATAAATATATCGTAGACTCAATGTGAAAAGCTCCCCCACAATTCATAATTATAAAATGATAAGTACCCGAAAAATTATTCCGAAAGTGAAATCAATGGTTCAGATAAATATTCAAGTGAATTTAACTACTGATTTCATTTTTCGAAGTAATTTTCTAAGTACTTTTACATCTGTTCATACTTTTCCTCCAATGAATTGCATTAAAGGTTTTCGTCGGTGAACTTCCGTGGTACCAAAAAAAAAAAAAAGGTTTTCGTCGGTGACTGTACTGAACCATGCCAACAATAGTGTAATACGTAATAGCATAAGTATCTCCTTTAGCAAATAATACATAATCCGGATTATTAGATTATTTATTTTGTCTTTATTCAAGTATTTTCGTCTTTATTCAAAAAAATATTTGGTTTGACTATAAATTTATACTTGTTAGATTCGTCTCGTCGAGAGGAATCCAGAAACCACAAAATCTTGACGCAAAACTAACAAATGCAACAAAAAATTAAATAAAGACAAAACCAAAAAACCGAATTAAGTTACTATGTAGATTCCCCATTTTACCCCCACAATGGCCCAGCCTTAGCCTTATTCTCACATGAACCCCCGCCGCCAGGGATTGGTTTGCCACTGCAAGTGGAAAATTATAGCGGAACAGGCGCGAGCTCTGATCCCAATTGACAGTGACAGGCTCAGAAATTTGTCATTAATCCATAAAAAAAAAAATGTAAGGTAATATATCTATAATACTTGATTGCGTAATCAAATAAATTAATGAGTGAACTACTGCGCTTATTTTGACAAAATAAAATTTCGTTTTTGGGTCAATGGTGTTCTACTAGTGATGCAATGAAAATGGAATCTTATGGTAGATATTTCTCATAGGCCTGTCCGCAAATCCGTTTTGGGCGGATCGGGTCAGTTCCTAAATTGATTCACTCGTCGCAGATTGTTGTATTCTTCTTCTGCACTCGTCCGTGAGTAAAGAACGGTTGGGTCATTTTGGTTGCGGATCGAATAAAGACCCGAACTAAATCTACCAAAAATAGAATATTAGAATTTGCATCTATCCGTAACAAATCTCCGGTGGATTCGCGGATGATTCGGTTCGGACAGATTGAACAAATCCATCCAAACCGCTAGACACCCCTAATTTTCTCACTTGGTACATGTGATGGACCCCCACAAAGTATTGTGAAAGTTCCACTGTAGACCATTTATTTTCATGATTGTCAGTTACTGGCATTGGAAGTTATTAGGCTTGCTTAATTGCGGTTTTGTTAGGTAGGATAAGGTGAAGAAAACAAAGAAATAATTATCGCCAAATAAAAGTAAACATCATTCTTAGATGCAATGAAACACCACATGGAGGCCTTGTCTCAAACCAAATTGCACAATTGAACCAATTTATGTGTTTTTGCCTGTAAATCTATTAAATAATTTGAAAAAATTGGTTTTTTGGTTTTTTTCGTTTTGTCCTTATTCAAAAAAAAATTGCATTTGTTACTTTTCGGTCAATTTTTTGTGATTTCTTGGCTTGTCTCGACGAGAGGAATCTAAAAAGTATAAAATTATTAGCCAAACTGAAAGTTTTGTGAATAAAAACGAAAAAATAATCAAAAAAATTGGTTTATTTTCAGCTTTATTAAAAAACTAGTATTAGTTTTGACCATAATTTTATACTCTTTGGATTCGTCTCGACTAGATAAATCCAGAAAACACAAAATCTTGACGCAAAACTAACAAATGCAATTTTTTTTTTTAATAAAGATAAAACCAAAAAACCCATTTTTTCAAATTAAGCCAAATCACCAATAAAGTTGGGGGGGGGGGGGGGGGGGGGGGCTGTAGTGACTTAGTCATAACAGGCTGTGTAGTGGGTGCATACGGCACAGTTTTGGTGCCCACTCTAACCCTTTGCAAAATGTAATCTTGTGGGGCCCACTTTCGGGTCCCACACAAACGATCCGAACCGTTAAATAATTTTAAAATAATTATTAAGGTGATCTCGGAGAAAAATCAGGCTCATTGGATATTTTTACCTTACTCATCTATTATTTGATTTTCATTTAAAATTCTGGACTCTACCAGTTTTTCATTTTAAATTCTGGACCCTACCAGTTTGAAAGAACTTTTAGGAAAAGTTATAAAATTGTGGGCTTGGGAAATCATTGAGTTGAACCATAAGAGTCGTAGGGCTCGTTGAGAAGAGTATCTAGTAAAAAAATTATCTTGTTCGAACATCGATAGATATAAAAAAAACTCATATTTTAAGTGTTTTGATACTTATCGATGTCCGAACAAGATAATTTTTTTACTAGATACTCTTCTCAACGAACCCTACGACTATTATGGTTTAGATCAATAATTTTCCGAGCCCCCAATTTTAAAACTTTTCCTGAAAGTTCTTTCAAACTGGTAGGGTCCTGAATTTCGAATGAAAATCAAATAATATATGAGTAAGGTAAAACTATCCAATGGACCTGATTTTCTCCAAGATCACCTTATTAATTATTTTAAGATTATTTAACGGTTCGGATAATTTATGTGGGACCCAAAAATGGACCCCACAAAATTATATTTTGCAAATGCTTAACAAAAATGATACAGATACACTCACTTGGACACACTCTGCCACACCCCCTCTCACATGTGGCGTGGGTCTCTCCCGGGTGGGTCCCCTCACATGTGAGAGGGGGTGTGGCAGAGTATGTCCGAGTGGGTGTGTATGTATCATTGTTCAATGCTTAAAGTGGTCGTTTGCACCCACTACACAGCCAGGCCCCCGCTTCCAATCAAATTGGGGTTTCAAATAGCGTATCATTTTTTATTTTTTTTAAATGTTTTGTACCATGTTAGGAAATGACTACTCAAGTGATAGTAACATGACAGTGTATGTCAAGTCGTGTAACGTAGAGTGATTTGGCAAAAACAGAGCCAAACGATTTTTTGGTTTTTTCGTGTAACGTGGAGTGATTTTTTGATTGTCTATATTCAATATTTTTTTTGCAATTTTTAGTCTTGCGTCAAGTTTTCACGGTTTATAGATTCGTCTCGTCGAGACGAATCCAGAGAGTATTAATTTATGGTCGAAACTATTTTTTTTTTTGAATAAAGCTAAAATTAAACTAATAAACTTGTTTATTTTGGTTTATTTTCGACTTTATTCAAAATAATATTAATTTTGATCATAATTTTATACTCTTTGGATTCGTCTCGTTGAGACGAATTCATAAACCACGAAAACTTGATACAAAACTAACAAATGCAAAACAAAATTGAATAAAGACCAAAAACAAAAAACAAAAAACAAATAAACCACTGTTTCACCTTTTTGGCCAAAAACACCCGTAAAATAAACCACTGTTTCACCTTTTTGGCCAAAACACCCGTAATCGTGCAGAAGAGGTCTGGTTACTCTGGTACAGTACCAGATCTCTGGAAGAGGGGAAGTAAAGAGTGGTTTTTAGAAAGTCTTTAACTTTCTATAAAGTTTTTAGGGCATCATTATCAGGAGCACCAAATTTTACACAAATTTAAATTCAAAAACATCTTTTATAAATTTAGCAAATCACTTTTCAAAAATTTCCAAAATCAGACTCTCTATCCTAATTTTATTATATTAAACTATTCCCCTCAAATCTATTAAAAAAAAAAAAAGGTTAGCCACGTGTAATGAAGTAGTACTAAAATGGTGCAGTGAAGAAGTTTTCGGTGCAGTGAAGTACCACTAAAATGGTACCTTTACCCATTAAAATATTCTCCCCCACACTCAGTGAGCCACGTGTAATGGACCCCCCCTTCTCCTGTTCCTCTCTCTCTCTTCTGGACACAACCGGCAAAAACAATTAAAAAACAAGAAGTGCGTGAAACCGTAAGTTAACAAAGGTAATGCGTTACTGTAGCTTTGCTACAACTTTAACAAATTTGCAAAATATTTGTTAAACCTGATTTTGGGGTTTTTTTGTTACATTTCACTTATTAAATTTAACTTTCAAGAGATTTGTTTAGCCTGATGATGAAGCTCTTAACTTTATTTTAAATAACGACAAGGACCACAACTAAGGGTGAAGTTAGGATTTTTGCTTGATAGGATCACGGAATTTATAGAGACAAATTGTCACCGACAAAAACAACGCCCTATTACATATGATTTTATTTTGTGTGTTACTGTGTAAAATTATTCTATCCTTTTCGTTTGGCAACTATATATAATACTTAGATGATACTCATGAATTTATATTTAAAAAAATAAGAACAATTTCAAAGGAAAAAGATGAAAATATTTGTTACATATGATTTTCTTGTGTGTTACAATTAATGTTTTCAAACCCGGACCGGAGGACGAACCGGAAAAGGGACTGGGCGGACGGGTCAATGGTTGAACCGCTATTGACCGTGACTTCATAATAATGTTAAAAATATATTAGAAATATATAATTTACTATAATAAGCCTAAAAAAAAAAATTGCTTGTACACAAAGGAAGTTAGAAGAAATATAAAAGGTCATTATACTCTCGTTCTATGCCTTTATCGAATCCCACATCGGCTGGTAATGAAACTCTTCACTTCATTTTCCTCTATAAAAGGTTAAAGATGGTGTTTGGCAAACTCCTTTTCAACTTTTCTAATTCTCTTTTTTACATTTTGGCTGTTTGGCTATCTTAATGTAAAAGTTGTTTTTGCAGAATGACTTCTCAATTTTGAAGAAAGGAGAAGAGAAGTTAAAAAGAGGGTAGGAGGAGCTTTTTAATTTCTCATTTTTCACTTTTCCGATTTTGATTAACAAAAATACCTACAAAATGTATTCTACACATATCTCCCAAACACTACTCCTGTTGCAAAATGCATTCTGCACATTTTCATCCAAACACTCTACCAAATTCAAAATACATTCTGTCAATAATTCAAAAAGACAAAAAGTTAAAAATGAAAAACCAAAAAGTAGGCTCCCAAACACCCCCTAAGAAACCATCAAGTTGAATCAGTCCTGCCTTTTGGCCATTGGCTAGTTGTGGGCCCAGTAAAGAAGTGGGTTTCTGACAATGAGCATTGGCAATACGCGTGAAAATGCTAGTTGAAATTTTATGGTCCGGGTTGATTAACCCAGTACTGGTTTTCACAGATTGGTGGGGGTACTGGTTTTCACAGATTGGCGGTTCGACCGCCTGTCTGAATCGGCGGTTATTATGTGGGAACGGTAGACGGGCCAACCGGCAGGTCCGGTCTGGTTTTTAAAACATTGGTTACAATGTCAAATTGTTCTATCCTTTTCGTTTGGCAACTATATATACAAGGTTAAGCTTCTAGTCTGGGATTTCCGGACTCCGGGATCCACCTTCCCGATGTTTTTTTTCCGAACCGTCCAATGTGTTTAAAACGTGTTTTTAAGGGGCCCCGCGAGAAATCGTCAAAAAAAAAAATACCGGGAAGAGCTTGATCTGAGCATTTTTTCATAAAACTGTAAATGTACAGTTTTTGTGCAAAACTGCTCGGATCAAACCCTTCCCGGTATATTTTTTTTTACGATTTCTCGCAGTAACCGTTAAATACACGTTTTTAAACATATTGGACGGTTTGGATCCTGCAAAAACACGTTTTAAAAGCTTCAAAACACCCAAAAACCTCCAGTCAGGGATCCCTGACTGGAAAGCTGCCGATATATATAATACTTATATAGTACTCATGAATTTATATTTTTTTAAAAATCAGAACAATTTCAAAGGAAAAAGATGAAACTATTAAAATGGAAGAATAAATTAACCTAGAAAGAAAGACACTCCAGCAGGTTAGAGAACAATTCCTAATGTGAGCAAAATTGAGCCTTATATATATAATAAGTTATTTTTGGAAGATGTTTTGTAAAATTAGTTTTGAGAAGTGAAATAAAAAAAACCTTAATCGCGACTCCTAAAATAAGAGGCCATAAGTACCAACGACGTCCCTGCCTTGCAACCGGTTTTAATTCGTAAAATTTATTGTAGAAACTTTTTGATTTTACAATTTTTTATAGTGGTTTTCTGCTCTTTTTTTTATGGCCCCATCTTTGAGAAATGATTAAGAAGAGGGTTCCGAATTTTCAAATCCATTTCCAATAATAAAAAAAATACTAATATAACATAAAAATAGTTACAAGTAAACATGGTTGTGTTTGGGTTGATATGGGATGGCTTTGCAGACCACACCATAGTATGGGCCTTGGAATATGGTGGTTTTGTCGAGCATAGGCCCATTAATTTGAAAATTTGAGTCACTGACCTCAGCCCAATGTTCAACTATGAAGACGAGCTCAGCCCAGCTGCTGTATACAACGTCAGTCTACCGAGGGTGCAAATGAGACGAGCCGAGCTTTATTGTGTTCGAGCTCGGCTTATTTGCTAAGACTTGATTCAATTCTTGGCTTAAACTTAAAATTTACTTATTGTGCTTTACGAGACAAGTAATTCTCTTCTAATACATCAATTTAAAAACCGAGCTCAAAACTTGAGCTCAAGGCCAACTCGACTATAAATGAGTCTAGCCCTTAACATGCCGAGTCTGATTATTTTCCTAAACTACGCTACATAAACTAGCCGAGCCTATACAAACGAAGAGTTGCTTTAACATTATAATTTTTTTTTCACACTTTTAATTTCAATGTTTTTATCTACAAGATGAATCTTGTTTGATACTATATTTTAATTTGTTCTACAAGCAAAGTTTTCAAAATCAGATAACTCATTACAATTTATCAAGCGTGTTGATAATGTCTAAAGTGTTTTTGTTAATGCCAAAACTTCTGTGCACAATAGGCTTGTATTCTGTACATGGTACAATACTTTTATGGGTTAATTTCACTAACCTCCCCTGAGGTTTGCATTAATGTCACTGACCTACCCTCAGTTTTCTGATATTCCACTGCACTCCCTTGCTTTACAAAATAAATGTCAGATTCCCCCTTTTCCGTCAATTCCGTTACAAAACCGTTAAGTCCATTAGATTCTCTCTTTTTATCCCCATTTTACCCCTCCCTCTTACCCTCACAACTATAAATACACTACCCCACTTGTAATATCCCAAATTTTCAAAAAAATAAAATTTGTGATATTTGTAAATACTAATTTTCCTAATTTAATTTTTACCCAATTTTGACTTTAGTTGACCATTTGTGGGTCTCTTATTTATTTATTTATTTTCCTTTAGACGAGTTAGTGCTCGAGGTGCACATAATGATTTCAACTGACTTGTCACCAGTGGGCCCGGACGAACGGCCAGAATAATGTACGTAATGCGGAGGATGATTTTGAGCTACACAGATGACACTAGCACGACTACTATAGTTGTGGGACCCGAGTCAACCAGATACGCTCACCTGGCGAGCGCATCGTAATGTGTGTTCTACTTTCAAGATTTTTCCAAACGATTCTGAGCACATGGTGACGTTGCCCACGATTTTCCAAGTTCGCACGAATAATTTGGTAATTTTCTGAGACCGAAACCCGGACAGTTCGAACACTGCTCGGAGTAAATTATACTGCATTATATCATGTCGTGCTTCGCGCCTCACCCATTCCCCACGCCTGCTACCCACCACTCATCCCACCTACCACACTTCACTCCACCTCACTCATTCCACCTACCACACTTCACTCCACCTCACTCATCCCACCTACCACCCTCCACCTACCACCCCATTTCCCCTACATAAACCCACCACCCCTTTTCCCTCATTATTTTCGGTAGAGAAAGAGGGAGAGATTGAGAAATTCTGGAAGAAGAAAGGAGGAGAAGAAGAGAAAAAGAGGAGAGATCACCACCACGCTTTCCTATTCTCGTCCACAACACGCATCCATTTTCATGGCCAATTTCCTCCTAGGTAAAGTCGTTTTTAGGATTAAGTTTCTAAACAAAAGTTGTAGAGGGCGTCGAGTACTTCGATTTCGGTATAAGAATCATCCAAATCGGTTGAGTTTTGAGTGAGTTATAGCCTTCCAAAGTTCAGTAAAAATCTCGGGTACATTTTCCAGACAGCTCTCTGCTCTTCCGTAAATCTCCATTTTTCTCCTCGTTAAAGTGGATTTCGGGTTTAGATTCCTTCACGAAGATTGTAGATCACTTCAAGCCCTTCGTTTTAGGTTCAAGAATCACTCAAAACGGTTGAGATATGACCACGTTATTGCGGCCCGAAGTTTCCGGTCTAGTCAAACCGAGCAGCTCACTGAACCTTTACAAATCTTCATTTTTCTCATTGTTGGAGTGCGTTTTAGGCTTAGACTTCTTCATCAACGTTGTAGAGCACTTCGAGAGCTTCGTTTTAGACACAAGAATCGCTGGAAACGGACGAGGTTTGAACCCGATATCGCAGCCCAAAGATTCTGTTCGCGATGGAGTTCTTCATTGCCACTCGAAATGCCACCGGACTTTACCGTCGAGCTTTTCGTCCGGACCAAAGGTAGAAACTCGTACCCAACCTATTCCAAGCTTTTGAATGAGTTAGAATATTCTAGGAGTAGTTTATAGTTGATGGGTTAAAGCCCCAAGTCAAGGGTTTCACGAAACCCGAGCCAAAACGCGATATACCCTTTTGACCCGAAACTTTATTTTCGTGCTTAGTAAACTGATTCATTGTGGTTCATGTTGTTAATTATTCCAAGCATGTTTAATACTTTACTAACTGTTTATATGAGTTTCTCCATGAATTTATTGTGCTTAACCTTGTTCTTGATCGTTGTGTTAAAGTTAGCGGTTTAAAGTGTAATTTTGTGAAATTTGGTGTGCGTACTTGTGTATTATTTACGAAACCTATTTTTTATCAACTAAATGTCACTACTGGAAATTTAGGAGTGTAACGAAATGACTAGAATGCCCTTCGGGTGTAAAATGACCATTTTGCCCTTGTGTGTGTAAATTACATAATTTGTAGTTTTGTACTTAGTAAGAAAATCAAGGAGTTGCGTTTTGTGACAAGTTAGGACTTTACTAACTAAAATAAAGTATTTTTACGTATTTACCCTTGTCGGTGGCAAAATTACATTCTTGCCCTTGTATTACGTTAATTTACAAAAAGGCCCCCAGAGTTTGTAAAATTACACTAAGGACCTTAGAGTCGTGAAATTGCATCGAACACCTGTGTACTTACTTAAAATGGCGTTGGTGACCCTTACTTTCTTTAAATTACGTTTTGACCCCAATAGTTTAGTAAATTACATTTTGGTCCCTGTAGTTTGAATCTATTACGTTTAGACCCCGTTATTTTCGATTACTTGAATTTCGTGAACTTGTGAATCGAGATATTTGGTTGTGACCCTTGTGATATCGTTATCACTTTGCTTCTACTGTTAAAAGCACTTTTCATAAACGTGTTGAATGCTAGAATTGACAACTAGGTTCCCGGGTTGGGTGATCGTGCGCGGATATCACATAGACGATAAGGTTAACGGAAAAGTGAATTGGAATCGATTATCGGGGAGTCACCCCGAGATTTGTTGAATGGCAGTCAGCCAAGTGATGAATTGATTATGGGGAGTCACCCCGAGATTTGTTGAATGGCAGTCAGCCAAGTGATTTCGTTTTGGAGGAATATTTGGCAGCCTGCCAGGATTTCGAAACCCTAGGATATGACAATCTGTGATTACTTCATTTGAATTCTGAGGCGTTAAAAGGGTGGATGTATTATAGACCGAGTCACGGCTATATACCTACAGGAGCTGACAGTTGTCACTCGTAGCCCAGTGGTACAGTCAGTCCCTGGGAAATTCATCCTTGCGAGGCGGCTGACGGTTGGATTAAGTAAGTAACTTATACCTTCCGTCGGGGCTCCCAGTCAGGGCAAGCAAGGGGGGAGTATATCACGGATTGGTCATAGTCCTTAGTGGTTATTTGGGAGGAAAGTTCTCTAGGTTGAGAACTTAGATGAACATGTAAGTTAATGGCTAGTAATGAAATCAGCTATGTGTTTAATTTCTGCTTTACGATTTATTTCCTATTTATTCCTTTAATTACTGCGTTTCAATCATATATGTTGTACGTGCATGTTAAGCAAGGGTTGGGAGGGTTAGAGTAGCTATTGAGTGATTTATCGCTCACAGGTGTTACACTTCGTGTGACCCTGGCATAATACCATGACGTTGCTTTGCGACTCGGACGTATTATGTCAGATTGTGATCAAGCAGGTACCGTTGGTGCCGCAGGAGACGATTATTTCGGAGCCAAGAGTTTTTCCGGCAGAACAAGCTCAGGAGGAGCCGTGGAATCCAGAGTTAAACCTTAATCTGTAGAACCCACCCCCTTTTATTTTAATGTTGGATCTGTAATATTAATTTCTCAAACCGTACTAAGTATTTTGTAATGGGCTGCACTTCACGTTTTCCAACGTGCACTCTGATGGAAACTCTTTTTATTAAATTAATCCTTATTAGTTATCTTAATTAATGCTTCCGAATTACCGGGGCGTTACACCACTCAAAAAACGTTAATTTTTTTTTCTTTTAATTGTACACCATTTTTTTTGGCTTTAACTTAGATAATTAGATTTGCAACTTCTCTTCACAGTTTTTTTTCAACTTTATAAGGACATTTTTTTTTATTTCCAAAGTGAAAATTAAATTCATTCATGAAAAATTTGGAAATAAAAAAATGTCCTTACAAAGTAAAAAATGGAACACAAAATTTGCCCAAATTTTGCAGATTTTTATTTCCAGATTTTTATTTTGCCCAAAAAAATGTCCTTATAATTGGACACCATTTTTATTTTATTTTGCCCAGATTTTGCCCAAAAAATGTCCAAATCTGGGCAAATCTGTGTTCCATTTTTTACATTATAAAGACATTTTTTTTATTTCCAGATTTTTTTTTAAAAATCCACTTAGCATTTCAATCCGGACCGTCGGTTGCATTTCTAGATGGACCGAATGTGCCGCACGGGTACCACGTGGTACCCTCCCCGTACCCATAATATTCTCCTCTAATAGACTGATTCTAATGCCGGGAACATTCATCACTTGCATTCTGCTGGTCGATGGAAAGGCTTAATCGGTTTTTGAATCACGTTTCACCTAATACTTTCAGCCTCATTTTCCTAAATCAAGGTTTAAGGTTGCAGATGGATTCATGGGTTTGAAATGAATTGATGTTCGCGTCACTTATTTAAGAAGTATAGAACTCAACTTTGTCGTAGAATTTCCAGTCTGTACAGTAGAGAGCATTAGATATAGTTATTTGTAATCATTTCATACATTAGCCTATTTGTACATGAATCTTTGACAAAATACTACATTCCTGTATTGAATCCTTTAACCACAAATCAGTTCATGAAAAATCTGGAAATAAAAAAAATGTCTTTATAATGTAAAAAATGGAACACAGATTTTGCCCAGATTTGGACATTTTTTTGGGCAAAATAAAAATCTGGAAATAAAAATCTGCAAAATTTGGGCAAAATTTGTGTTCCATTTTTTACTTTGTAAGGACATTTTTTTATTTCCAAATTTTTCATGAATGAATTTAATTTTCACTTTGGAAATAAAAAAAATGTCCTTATAAAGTTTAAAAAAAACTGTGAAGAGAAGTTGCAAATCTAATTATCTAAGTTAAAGCCAAAAAAAATGGTGTACAATTAAAAGAAAAAAAAATTAACGTTTTTTGAGTGGGGTAGTGTATTTATAGTTTTGAGGGTAAGAGGGAGGGGTAAAATGGGGATAAGAAGAGAGAATCTGATGGACTTAATGCTTTTAGGAGAAAAAAGTATTTCGCACACCCAAAAAAAAAACTATTAGCATGAATTTTTTTGGATAATTTGTTCACACCAATTAAAGGATCCCATTGAGAAAAAAAAGTATAATTTTTTACAAAAAAAATATTAATACATTAATTTTTGCGTGCATAATGCAAATGCAAGGTTCTCAAAAAATAATGTATTTGTGAGTCTTTGTTTGGGGAAAAAAATTAGACTATTATTTTTCTCAACGGGATCCTTGAATTTGTATAAACAATTATCCAAAAAATTTCATGCTAATAGTTTTTTTTTTTTTGGGTGAAATGCTTGCTTCTCCTAAAAGGGTGTGCTTATTTATTTTAGACCATTATTACCTCTAATGCAAAAAAAAAAGAAAAGAAAAGAAGAAAAAGGTGTTTGTTTAGAGTTTTAGATCTAGAAAAAGAAAAAGAAATAAAAAAAGGTAAAAAAAAAAAACATAGCAATGCAAGCAGTGAGTTTAAGTGATTATTAATAGTTTTATTTTTATTATGAAAATGTTAAATTATATCTTATGGGAACTAAAAAATTGAAGAAAAAAAATTTTAAGTCAAGGAAAAGAAAGTTGCAAGAAAAAAGTAAATAATTAAGTTATTTTTTCACTCCTTTCAATATTTTTATATAATATAAACTCAAACAAGAAAAAAAAATAAAGTAAAGTTCGAATTAAGGGCATTGACGTCAATTCACCATCAAAGTTAACACCGTTAGGCCTTTTTTAACGGCAAGGGGGGTATCTGCCAAATAGTTTGTAAAGTAAGGGAGGGCAGTGGAATATCATAAAACAGAGGGGAGGTCAGTGGTATTAACGCAAACCTCAGGGGAGGTCAGTGGAATTAACCCTACTTTTATACATTGAAATTTTGACATTAACAAAAAAAAAAAATTGGCATTATCGTTTTTTTTCATTATAAAACATAGACAATTTTGTGAGACAAGTATGTTGAAATTGCATAAACAAAATAAATTGGGATGGAAGGAGCAATATTTATGTCAAGAGAAAGCTAGCCTTTCCAAGATGCTAATAAGGGGTGCTTTGGATAAAAAACCAAAACGTGGTTTTTTTAAAAACCATTTTGTCCTTATTCAATTTTTTTTTTTGCATTCGTTAGTTTTGCATCAAGATTTTGTGGTTTCTGGATTCCATCTATTTTGGCTTTATTCAAAAAAAATTGAGTTTTGACCATAATTTTATACTTGTTAGATTTGTCTCGTCGAAAGGAATCCAGAAACCACAAAATCTTGATGCAAAACTAACGAATGCAAAAAAAATTTGAATAAGGACAAAATGGTTTTTTAAAAAACCACTTTTTGGTTTTTTACCCAAAGCACCCCTAAGTTTTGACTTTCAGCCTTTGCTAATTAAGCTTTGTTTATTTTTGTTATCGTATACATCAGTGGAAGGAGAATTAGTGGGTTAACAAACGAATGGAGTTCGACGTCTCTCGATAAACTCAAAATCTAGACCTCACTCTCTTATAAATCAAGGAGTACAATAATACGCTTTTTAGTCAAAAATTGAAGATTAGTAGAGTACCTGTGAATGACTAGTTGGAAACTTGGCAAATTCAAGTTATTTAATTAATTTTTTTTAATTATTATTTATAGTAAAGAGGTTATAGTGAAGTTTCACCGCACTGTTAATTTTTAGTCCCACTTTTCGAAAATCTTCTTCTTGGCTTGATTATTAATCCCCACCTAATTCCATGTTTCCCCTCCCTTCTACACTACTTTTACTTATGTGGTCATGATAGTTTCTAGTTTATGGGTCATGCTCATTATCAAGTAACCGTAACGGGTTGTCGCAGTCGTTTGCCTCGGCTCAACTTACCGCCTTAAGTTTGTTGAATTGATTTTTTTCGACAACAATTTCTCTTTCAGACCACCTCACCTCACGCAGATGCGCAGAAAAAACTGTGGGGGAATTGGAGAGATTGGTACAGTTCATGGCACACTTTTCATTGTCCCCCCCCCCCCAAAAAAAAAAAAAAAAAAAAAACTCATTATCAAGCAATTGCAGCAAGCCAGCAACTAGTGAATTCCAATATCAAAAGGATAATGTGTAGTAATAAGGAAACGCTACAACACAACCCTAAAAATGTTACGAATCGATTACCTCTTGTACCAAAGGCATAGAAAGGTGGCTTTGCTATAAGAGTGAACCCAAGTCTTTGCTCAGAAAAATAATTCGTGGTCCCTGTGTCACCACCACATACGCCCCTGACTCCTTTTTTTCACCAGACGTTGGTGTGAAGCGCAAGACAAATTCATTTAGAAATTTACCATAAGAACTTTGAATGATATTTGTATTTGGGTTGCTTTTCCAGTGTATGATATAGTGATATTGGATATCTCGATAGCGAGATTCTTGATCGGGAATCTCGGGATCAAGAAACCTGGACCGGGAATCTCGGTATCGAGAAACCTGAAGGGGGAATCTCGGTAAATGAATCTCTTGGGTTTTCTATTGAGAAAGTACGTTGCGACATGGAACGCAACTACCTTGTACAATTTGAGCTCCGAAAATATGCTTCCGCAAGTGAAAAATAAGCAATAGCCCCCCTATATCTTTGTTTTGTTTTTTTTGTTTTTCTCTCTAGAAAATCAAAAACCCAATTAAGAAAAAAAAAGAATTAATAATTAAAATTCTTGCTTAATTTTTTGTTTGATTTTAGCGCCTAAAATCAACCATGATTTTAGCATCTGGTGAACTCATTTGCTAAAATCATGGTTGATTTTAGCAACTGCGTTGCTAAAATCTTTTGAAAAACTTAACCAAATTACTACTGCTCAACTATTAAATACTACTTACGGAGGCTAAGTGGGCATGGAAAAATAAGAATTGTTCGTCCTCCATGGTGTCGAAACATTCTAAAACCCTTTTCTCAAGATGATTTTTATTTGGACTCATAAATTAGTTAAGGTGCTCACAAGCTGATAATACCTCCCATCTCCCATTATAAATAAATAAATAATAGTAGTAATAAAAAGAAAAAGAACCACCGCCATGCCACCATATAGCTGACATGGCATTAAAATAATATACCTTGCTTGCTTATGCCATATGCACGCCCATACTTTTTACATATATATATTATTATTCTTTTTTCTCAGTGTGTTATATATTTTCTTTCCAATCCACCATTCTTCTTTTCTTTCCGCCCATTACCAAATACTCCTGCTAGTACTATTTTCCGAAGAAGAAGACGAAACAGAAGAAGCCCAATCGGTTTCGGGAAGGAGATAGATTCAGCAATGGCCGCCTCTCTCTGGTCTCTCTCTCTCTCTCTCTCTCTCTCTCTCTCTCTCTATATATATATATATATATACATATGTATTGTATTCTTGGTTATTCGAATTATATTAATTTTATTGGAAATTTGAGGGGTTTTTTTTAAAAAATAACTTGTTTGATGGCAGAGCTTTGTGATCTTTCCTTCCCGGATCCTATGTTTAAGGTGGGATCGCTGTTACGTTTGGGATCAGTAATCGTTTGGATTGTGCATTTAGTCGCATGCATGGGGTAAGTATTTCGATTCGATTCCTGTTACAGATTCACTCATTGTGTAAATGTTTATTTGGTCATGATTATTTGTGGTATGTTTGAATTTTGTTTAATTGAGGTTTGTTTCAAGTTGGTTGGAAATTTTATTTTGCTTTATCGATCTTTCCTGTTTTAGAATCTGAATTTGATGAATTGAGGCACAATTGGAATCTTCAAGTACAAAAGTAACAATAACAGTACCTGTATAATCCCCGATTGGTGGTGTATGATGACCTAATCTTCACAAAGTCCCAGTACATCTGACAGCTCTACAACGAGATGAGAAAGCTCATGTGGCATTATGAAATGAACGCACATACAAAAGTGGGCTGGTCTGCTCATTATTGTGTTCGTACATTTATTCATTACTGCAAATTTGCAATACAAATAACACCACTATACTAGTGATGGAGGGGATTCGCGCTGGATTTTGGATTCTTCATGGTGAGATCAGGATAATTAGGGCAAATGTATGCTAGGGTTTTAGAGTAAAACATGAACGTTTGCAAGCGGTGGTGAATCGTGAAATTACAAATCATAAACTCATAAATGTCTAAGGTACAAGCGCAATGTCTAAGGTACAAAAAGCAAAAAGTCTTAAATGTCTGAGGTACAAGCGCAATGTCTTCATGGCAGTGGGGGGAAACTGCCACCAATCGTGCCTTGGTAGATTCATTGCACTGGGCATATTTGGAAATTTAATTTGTTAGGAAAATGCTAAACAAAAATCTAGAAAAGCAAATGAGGAAGCAAATCAAAGAATTAGCTACTGAAATGATACAGATTTCTGACAGGAATATGAAAACATAGTCTGCATCGGTTTTTTAAATTTAGTCTGATTTCTTACAGAACCAGGTTTTTGTAACAGAGCAGTGGTTGTCTGGGAAGCCATAGCAAACCAGAACTGATCAACTCAAATGAGCCTCTAGAAGGACCAAAGCTTCAAGGTCGAAGAGTATCAAAACCTAGCATATCAGAGGATTTCTGGACCACCAGCACATGTGATATGGACAACAGTGCAGTGCTGTCACGAGGAAGTATCTCCTCAATAAGCACATCAACCCTGCCAATTGATCCCCATGGCACTAGCAGCGGAAACACCCCTTCTGAAATTGTAAATCATGGCAAGTTCTTGTTGCATCTTTCATGTTACTGGCCTTATTTGGCGTAAAATCTTTCATGGCAAGTTCTTTATTCTATGTTAGTGTACATGGATGACCCGAGACACGGCAGAGAGAGAGAGAGAGGTATTAACGTTTGTGTGGATGTTTCGGCAAACAACCAAAACTAACACACACACACGACACTAAGATAGTAAAAAATTGAAAACTAAAACTAAATTATAGTAATAGATGATTCACGAAAGAAGTTTGTTATCTTATGATGCAGCACCTCAGCTTGTTACCATACATGTCTCAAGTGAGAACGTGTAGCCCAGCGTTTTCAAAACATGTCCCTTGCTTACAACTAAATACATACTTTGTAATCCCAAATGGCCTTGTCCTCATATATGTGTATTCTGCATTTTTACTTGTTATTTTTCCTTCAACCTGTCTCCATCTGATGCTGATTGTGTTGGTTGTAGGTCTTCTTCTTTGGAACCAGACTCGGCAACAGTGGATTGGGACTAAAAAGACCAATATCCAGACACAACAGTTTCGTGAACCAACACTAAGGTTCGTTGCTATCAAGAGTTTGAATTTGACTGTTCGCTCAATCTTCAAGACAGGAATTAAACTATAGCCATCTACATTAGCTATTTGATGCTTGTTTGATCCTTGTTATTTCGGGAGCAAGAAACAAGGCCATAAACGGGACAACCTAGTCCTTGTTTTCCACTAGTGTATTGGACTGTATGTGAGGCACCTTGTAGGTTCGGCTTGGAAGCAGGTTTGGAAATATTTTGACTATCCTCTATGGTCTTCTGAAGTTCTAAGTGACATTCCCTTCAATTTGGACTCAACTTAAATTTCTCCCGTTTGTTTGAATGTCTTAGGTCTTATTCTTTTCGAGTTTTGTTATTTTAGAGGGCTTTAAATGGATGGTGCTGTGGGGATGTGTACTGGTTAGTGAAAAGTGCATATATCCAACTAATGGTAGTGACTAGTGAGTATGGCCGCCACGTGAAGAGTAACGTTAGTAAGAAAAAGGATAGGGAAATTGGCAGTTATTGGGCTCTCAAAGCCCTGCTGAGTGGTGGTGGTCTCTCCCAAGTTACGAATAAGGTAATTTTACGTCTCTAGGATAATGTGGAGAGGTTCTCCCTAACTGGCTAACTGCGTGGTCGAGACAAACATAATCTGACTCCCCTGGTTTATTCCTTTTCAGTTTTTGACTAGTATCTTCTAAAAGCGTCTCATAATTGTGGTGGCCAAATTTGTGTTGTACATCCGCTTAAATGTTAGAAACCTTGAAAGTGACACTAAAGTCAAAGATCTTAAAGTTTCGGTGCTTTCACTTTTTGTTCTACAATTGCCTATCATTGCACAAAGATGATAGGGTTGATGCATTAATTTGTTGGATTGGTTCAAAGTTTTTATTTTCTGATGTTTGGGATGTTTAAACATTGGCATGCTAGAGCACTTGCATTTTGAGGACAAAAACCATCTTTTAACATGCTATATGTTCTCTTCTGAAGTAAGAATGGTAATTAATGAACATTTTATCTGCACTTACTGCCTATCCCTGGTTAAAAATTTGTGGCTTTTGCAGTTGGAATGCAACCTACGAAAGCTTGCTTGGAAGCAACAAGACCTTCCCCCAGCGGATACCTCTTTCCGTAAGTTTCTTCCGTTTATTTGGCAAAAAATCGTTGTTTCTGGTCTGATAACATTGCTTGTGTAACACGCTCTATGTATTTGTCTGAACCTAACAGGAAATGGTAGATTTTCTTGCGGACATCTGGGAGCAGGAAGGGTTGTATGATTGAAAAACCATGAGCAGGAACTTACGATGTTCCATTATACACTCGAACCCACCCACGAACGCTGTTGAAAAATTCAACTGTTTATGTATGTAACAGAAAGTTACTGAAACCCCACAAAAGCATGTATGTTAGCTGTAGCATCCTCAAACGCGTATTTTCTCACAGGATGTTGGGAGACATGTAGAAGGTCATTGTATTCAGTGTACTAATTTATAAAAGTGGCTTCGCTTCCTCTTACCATTCTTGGCAGCAGATTTTACTTAATTTCTGTAATGACTCAGTTTGGGAGACATGTAGAAGGTCATTGTATTTTCTGTATTTTCTCTCTTTTAACAAGGCTTTTATTTTGCACTTCTCAGTTTCAAACGCGATAAGTATTCAAGTGTTCCCTGGGGCAATGCCCTAACACTGCTTGTAACCACATCACATGTTTAAGTGGAGTCTACCAGAAAATGCATCAGATATGCAAATCTGTGGACCTTTGGTTAGAGGTGTTCAGGTATGTCCGGCCAGGAGTTTTGATTTTTGAACACAGTTCTAAAATGATTTGTCTGATTCGCAGAATGAAAATTTAAAAATAATAGCATTTTTATCAAGAAAAATTACAAATTTGTTTTACAAGTTAATGATATATCAACGAATTCTTTCAATTTATACAAAAAAAAATTAGAATTTGTTTTGATATAAGTACATAATTTTTATGTTCTCGTTTTGCGAACCAGACAATCTTTTTAGAATGGAGGGGTATGATTTTAGTGTTCACTCAATTAACTCCACTCCACTTATGTAAAAAGACGTTTTCAAAGGATAGTGTTATAAAGTAAATACTACACTGGTAAAAGTTAGTAAGAGTAGATAATGAAGTTGGTTAAACTTAAGAAAAGATTGAAGGGATGCCGGTGGCATGGGAAATAATAAGTGCCTATAAAGTTTATCTAGAAAATTGCCCAGAATTTGAAATCAGTGACTCCCAAGTGAATTTGAGCAATTTCTGGATACATTTCATGGGTATGTAGCACTGTTGCGGTCGTACCTCCAAACCATGTAATCTCACTCGGGCATTCAATTGTCGAGGTTGTTATTTCCATACTGTTTATAAATCTCCAAGCACTTCAAAACAAATGAAAATAAGAAAACCAAAGCTTTGTAAGTATTTCAAATTGCTTTTTTTGAAAAAATAGATATCGTACCATCCTTTTTTTTTTTGTTAAAATTTATTGAGAAATGGAATCAGATAATATTTTCCTCTGGAATACTCTTGAAGGAGTAATTCACTAGCATGTTTGAGAAGCTTGCAGAAAGCAAGAAACTTTTTGTCTTGCTCTCTTATATGGGCGCTGACGAGTAAAACTCACTCACTCACTCTCTCTCTCTCTCTCTCTCTCTCTCTCTCTCTCTCTCTCATAAGAAACACACAGATTATAATTTACAGGAACTGGAAAATTAACACTAGCAGGAGTGATATGGCTTTGGGCCGGTATTCGGGTTTGAAGAACATCATGGGAAAGAGAGTGTCTGCTTCTTCTCCTCCTTCATTTGTGTGTAAAAGTTTAGGTGAGAAAATTGGTTGTCTCAAACAAACTCTGAGGCGGCTCTCTATAGTAGTACCAGCTGCTGCTGCTGGTGGCGAATTATCAGAGGGTGGAGGAGAGGTGGTTGTAACCAAGGGTGAAAAGAAACTTCTCTTCCCCAAAAGGCGGCGTCCAAGTGGTTTCTGGACGTGCCACCACCACCACCACCGTGTCGACGACTATGTTCCTGCTGATATCTATTGTACAAACTCTCTCTCTCTCTCTCTCTCTCTCTCAAGAACTTAAAAATAATAATCTCACATAAAACTTCTAACTTCGTTCCCGTAAGTGTATAATTTCAAAAGCAATAGTAATTTTTTGCGAGACGAAGATACATTTCTTTTTAAATTCTCGTTTTGCTTACAAGACAAAATATTTGTTTGACGGAGGAAGTTTAAATTAGAGAACATACAAAGCACCCTCAAACAAAACGAGACATAATTAATGCGGTTAAGTGAGAGATATATCATTCAGACTCCCAATGGACTCGAATAACTTAGAACCATCATTTTTCTTAAAAGAAGATACGTGCTTGGTTTCGGATTGGTGACAAATTACCATTTTTGCCTGTTTTTTCTAGTATTGTTTCCCTCAGGGCTAGGGGATGCAATAATGCAAGCAAGCAAGAACATGAACAAGCTGCTGGAGAAGTTGCCGCCTTCCGAATTAATAGGCCGAGTTAACGAACAGGACGATTGCTACGAACTTCGGTACGAGGTGCCACCGGGGGTGTTCAAAGAGGATGTGAAGATCACAGTTGATCAAGATTGTATTTTGACCATAAAAGCAGGGCACAAAAAGGAAGAAGATGAAGGGTGTAGTACTAGACATTTGCTGCCTGAAGATGCAAAAGTTGATGAAATTAAGGCCCAAATGAACAACGGTGTGCTGATAATTACTATTCCTAGGAGTTTTGAAAGACCCAAAGAAGATGTTAAGAAGGTCCAAACTCGTTAGCATTTTTTTCTTTTTTTGGTTTTGTGTGAAGCTCTCGGACTTCTGGAGTTTGTTTGGTTTAGGTTTTGAAAGAGATTTTCTGGGCAACGAGTAGAGAGAAATAGATAGAAAAATAAGTTTTGTTGGTGTGCTGCTTAGAGCCTTTAGACTAATTTGGCAACTTTCTGTGGAAAATTTGGCAGCAACAATGAAAAATGGTTGTGTTAAATTTAGAAGAAAGATTGTGGAAAATTTGGCAACTTTCTGTCTTGTTGGGTTTTGGTTAATTGGGGTAAAAATATATCCTTTGTTAGTTTGTGATGAGATAAGGAGTGCGACAGAGATTTTTAGCCCGGATAGCCTTTATGCATCCTTAACCGGAGCTGGGCTTAGTTCACTGTACAGTGCAGCGCATATCACAATCGTCCATTTTGAAAATTAATGGCTCGGATTCACTGAAGTTTTCTTATCGGTAATAAAACACTTTGACCTGTTGGGGAAATTATATGGAATAGGAATTTCTGATAGAACAATAATTCTAAATAATATGCATCAAACACATTAAGGAAATTAGATAAGTAGAGAGAAGATTAGAAAAGCCTGTGGGGTGGTCGAGGCACGCGAAATCGCGCTCTCCTTAGGAAAGATATACCCCCTTCTGCACGGGGTTGAATGACGCTCCTTCCCCAAGATACAACGACCTACGAGCCTCCTTCTGTGCTGTGAAGCAAACTCACGAACCAAGTTGTTTCCCGACACTCGAAATCCGAATAAACTCTATGAAGAGGTGAAGTAGATAATATAGAGCACTTGAAAATTGATAAATAAAGAAGGAAAAGAATCAAGGCTCTCGGTTTGTTTTTCTAAGTATGGCAGTATGGTGTATCAAAACCAATGGGTTTATATCAGAAGGAAGAGAGAAAGAGAGTTATCACTTGTTGCTGAATATAAAAAGAAAACCCAAAGCATGAATTTATAGAATGTGACCAATAGGTTTACGTAGGAGTTGTTCTGATTTGGTGGAGAGATAATAGGAAAACAATCAATTAATGATGTAAGAAACGGAATATAAGATGTTATCTGCTAACAAACCAACTAATCCTATTATATAGGAACTGCAATAGTTAAAATAGGAAAATGGTTTGTTCGTTGGAGAATTATTAGGAGATCAAGTCAAAGTAGAAACCAACTCCTTGTATCTCTCTAACATAATAAATTTATTTGGGAATTAATAAAATATAAATTGTAAAATATTATATTAAAAACAACATGACCAACAAGAAAACGTCTGCGAATATGGACCATTAACAACACTTTTGGACGATTGAAATGTTGCACTGCACGCTACATGGTCCCGGGTCCCATCCCAAACCCATCCTGTCTTAACCCACAACTAATCCTTATACATGCAGAAATTAAACCAAGTTTGAAGCAGCTATTACATATTCGGGTTGATCAGTATGAAAATTCAAGCTAGCTACTCGGCCACGATAATTGATCGCCTTAATTAAGCTGGCGAGGACGTCCCAAGAAAGAGGTAACAAATGTTTGACGAGAAATCAACCAAGAGATACAGTTCTAGTACATCAGAGAGATTAAGAGTAGCATTCTAAATTTCTAACAGCAGACTTAAGGGAAAACTCCAAGAAACAATCAAGCTCCTGGGCATCGATCTTAAGAGAGCAGCAGCTATGACTCTCAAATAAAAGAGTGTTTCACGTGAATTTGAGTCCTGCGGCTCCTGCCACTTGCAGATGCAACTTCAGCTTCAAATCAGATCCAAATTATAGCAGTAGAACCTCAATTCTCCATCGTAACAGCATTTTTATAAATCCATAACCGAATGCTAATTCCATGAACATGAAGGGTATCGATCAGTTACTTTTCTATAGAATGAAACTTACAGCTTCACGATATCGAAATATACCTACACTACTTTTGGACCAATAGTCCCATACTAGGCAGCGGATGGGAACTCCAGGGGGAGTTTTCCAAAAGTGCCGAGGGCACGATTGATTGTTTCAATTATTTTTGGAAGAAATTGGATCAGATGCGATTAAGGATGGAGATAGATGAGACAAGTGGGGTTCACAGGATAAGAGATGGGATTGTAGGAGTACTGAAATTAGTTTTTTTTTTGGGTAAGTTAACATTTTATAACCAACCACAAGAAACCGACTATCCCAGGGCCAAACCTTAGGAGAAACAACCAGATACAACCAAAGACAAACAACTAGAAACAGAATCTAAATCCTACTCCTACCAATAAGCAAGGATGAAGAAAGATTCCAATTCTGACACAAACTAAAGTTCTCATTCGAATGAGGCCACTTGCCACACGAACAAACTCTGTCCCTAACATTTGCCACAATGACAGAGATGACATCATCAGGGACTCAGGGTTGCAGGTCTTCTGAGTGAAGATCCTAGCATTACGTTTCAGCCAGATATGGTAGAGAGCAATTGATATGGATAACTTGCCTAGAGAAGCTTTAAGACTTGTACCTTTGCAATGTAAACTAAACCAATCAATCTTAGCATCCCAATTCCCAGGACGTCGAAAAATCAAGTTCCTTCTCAAAAGATCAGACCAAATGTACTTGGAGAAACAACAATCAAAGAATAGATGAGCATGGGATTTCTTTACTGTGTTTGCTTAGATTGAAATAAAGAAATGATAAAGATGATGGAGATTATTTTTTACCGTTGGATGAGGAGAGAGAGAATCTAGATTAGGGGAACTAACTAATACCACCCCTTTCCCTGGTATTAGTTAAAATCCCCACGTGGGGTACTAAATGGACAAATAGTCCACACTTGATCCAGTTTTGTTGTTAATCCCAGGTGAACTAAACACGGGACTAAAGAATATTGTAGCAAGAAACATGTGGGCTCCTATGTTTCTCTAATCCTAATCTCATCATCTTTAGTCCTGCAATCAAACAAGTCTTCAAAGTGTTAAAAATAATTAATATATGTGAGAAAAATAATTTGTTTTGAAATCCGTGTTTAACACTTTAGGCAATTTGGGAAACTTCCATCGTGAGTTCGATTTTATTCTCCTATCTAAAAAGGGGTAACCATTAACCACCTTCTTTTATAAGCTATAGTTGATACGAACTCGTGAAGCCAACTTTACTTCCAAGTACTATGGTTTTGGTTTTAAAATATAAAGATATGACGCCAAGTTTACTTTAGAATCGTTATCCACTAACCTTTCATGGTTTTGGTTTTCCTTTATCATTTTTTTGAGTTGACCATTGCATTAGTTTAATGTCCACAAATTGAAAGCCTTGCTTTTGGAGTGCCTAAAAGAGTTTATACATTTATCAAAAGGACCCGGCTTCTCTGTGGTTAGATTGCAGAGAGATTTCTGCATTTACATCTGTTCATCGTTGTGTACAAAGGTGCATATTTTAAAAAGACTCATCCATTAAAGAAACTATTTTTAAAAAAAAATATGAACCACTAAAAACACTTTTGAAAAGCAAAGATAACACGAACGGCTCTCTGCAGTCCGATGTCAGATTGTAGAGAACCCATATTCTTATCGAAACTTAAAAACTTTCACAAAAAACACATTCTGGAGAAAATAAATATCAAAACAATGCATAAGTGGCAGTGAATACTCGTTAAGACGTTAGATCATGAATAATAACATAGTTCGTAAATTACTACTACTATACTATTTTAACATTTATTTTATTTTTATTCAACAACTAACAATATTTTAACTACATTGGTCAAGATAAAATGGAAATGATAATAAGGTGATCTTATCTCGTAAGTTGTAATCATCAACCAATAAGAATGTGAGTAAACTTTCACTCACTTTTTAGGGGGGAAAATCGAACGCGGTCAACTTGGACCATTCGTGGGTATAATGCAAGGCCCACCCATGCACTGAACTCCTGGGCTGATTCATGGGCCCATGATAAAAACCCATGCATTACCTGTCCAAATTAGTTAAGATATTGGACCCAAAACCTCTTTTATTTCCAGTGGCCAAATGCCTCGCCGAAAATAGCAAAGGAAATTGAAAATACGAAGTAACACCTGCCCATGGTTTTAGTACGGACAGGAAAAACGACATATAAGACAGGCGTACGTGGGAAGCAAAATGTCTTATCAGGTGGAGAAATTTTTCAGTGCCGGGTGGGTATTGCCCACGTGGTATCCGCTAGGTAATCTCACTCATCCAAAATGCGATCCGACGGTTCGGAAGAGGAGAGAGAAAAAGAGGAGAGAGAGTGGTTGGTTGGGTGAGAGGAGAGAGAGGGAATTAATCTCAACCGTCCTAAACACTTTTGGATGGCCGAGATTGTGAGCGGCATGGCCACGCGGTACTCGTTCGTTATCCAAAATATTTTCTATCAGGTGGGGGTTAAGTACACATGCAGAGGGAGGGAGGGAGGGAGGGGGTACCCTCTTGGCTTTTCTTTAAAGTTGGATACTGCCTCCGTCCTAATAAATTAGGGCCACATTTCAAAAAAATTTGCAAAACATAATCATTACTTCTTTTCTTTCTTTTTTTCCTTTTCATTTTTGTCTTTTTCATTTCGCCCATAATCAGGGACAGAGCTAGAATTTTTGCGTAATAAGGGTAGGTTATATTTGTGGAGAAGGAACGAGGTGTTATAATTTGATGATATAATTTGTAGCGGGGCGGGGCGACAGCCCCTACTAGCCATCCCCTAGCTCCATCCTTGCCCATAATCATTACAAATTTGCTTTGAAATAATTCTTGTCACGTCAAAAAAGGAAGGACAAAATTGAAAATTTATCAAATAAAATACATTGATTTTTGTAAAAGGACTAACATTTTCGGACAACCTAAAATGAAATACTGAATCAACTTTTTGGGACGGATCCGGGAGTATTTCTTTAAAAAATTATTCGTACTATTTTTGGTTATAATTTTTTATCTTTTCGATTCTTTTCATTAAGACGAACGAATTATTTGGAGGACGGAGAAATCTGATTTCCTCGCCGAAGGTACCATTTGGAGGACGGAGAAATAACTTGTCTGTTTATTTAATCAGTACAACATAAAACACTTTAGGTGACGTAAATTTTCCAAAAAAGTAATGCAACATTATCATTTCGCCCCTCCTTTTATCGAACGTTAAATACATTAAGATTTTCAAGAAATATTCTATGAAGGGGCAAAAATGAAAAGTTAACAAAATTGCAATGTAAAAAATATGTTGTCTTAGATAGTAGATTTCCTAATGTAGGGATTTAAGAAATACCGATAAACCGCTCAAACAGCCTTAACTGAACCAAACTGGGGGATTTTGATTTTTTCTTTTTCTTTTTCCTTTGATTGGTATAAGAGGTTTTGATGAATCCACGGGGTGTTGTGCACTCCTCGGCCGTCCGATCTTGTTTTAGACAGTCCAGATGTGTTTTGATTTTTTACCGATAAAAATAAATCAAAATTAAATTAAAATTGCCGAACACATCCGGGCTGCCAAAAATACGATCAGACGGCTGAGGCCCCCCGATCCGGTTTTGATTATGGATAAACCGAACCAGAGCTGTTAGCCAACGGTCCATACACTTGAAATGGAAACCGGTGAAATATAGATCTCTCTTTATTTCACGTTCCAATTAGTCAATTAGTTTCCTAGTCAAGCAAAACTAACGACTGGTGTAACGGAGATTTGGAGTATTTTTCTAAAGGCTTTGTAGAGCATTATTCAACATTTTAATTTGGTCTCTGTAGATACGACTTGAGTTGGATGCATTTTTATCGGTAAATAAGAGTTCGATTGCTCAATAATCCATTTTGTGGTGTAGTTTTTTCCCCATAAATAATTCATCATGTGGTAGAGTTAGTAATCCATTATTCGTTAGTTTTGTTTTTTACCATGAATTGACCCAATTATTTAAAGTCCCAAAACGATGGTTCGGTGTGATTTGTTGGTCGTATTGGTCGGTTTCGTAATGGCCCATGGCACCCAACCTTAGACACACCACCATTGTTGAGATAACCCTAGGCATACCACCATCATCGTTGAGACGATTACAATACATTTCATTTCAGTGATTTCACATTGTAAACCGTATTTCACTGAACTTTGACTAATCGGTCTAATATTCCAAAACACATTTGAGTTGAATCAAAATTTCATTCAAAATTTCACATACATTAATTTTGAGGTTCCCCAAGATGAGACCACACATTCTTATGCTTCAAAGTCCACGGACCAAATGAAGGAAACAAAATACTTGGAAATGTGTCCCTTGACATGGGGAGAAAATAGACCCAGTTCCCAAGAAGGTGGCTACTTTTCCTTCTCTTAATTTGAAACAGAGCTAAATATGTTGAAGACTGCGAAGTCCAAAATAAAGACCGACAAAAGCTCACAAAACCTTTCTTATTTTTTCCTAACTGTCAAACTATTTCAATAGTAATGTGTGTTGTCGAAGACTCTAAAAGTAGGAGAAAAACTTGGGTGCCGGACGGATAGCACGTGACGGTTTCCATCGCATATAGTTTTGGACGGTCCTAATTTTAAATAAACTCTTTTACCGGTAAGAGTTTATTTAAAATTCGGACCATTTAAAACATTTTTGGACGGCTGTGATGGAGCCATAGAGACCTAAAATGTTACAGACGTAAGGCGGCACGTGGTACCCAATCTCCACCTAAAATTCTCCTAAAGTAGTCCAGACGCCAAACCTTATCTCCGCATTTAATTCTCCTCCTCCTAACAATTTACCAAGTGAATTCACTGGGGAGACAGAATGGTAAATAGTAGTATTGACTATTGAACACTGTTTTAAAAGCACTCCCATTTCTTTTGCCCTTGTATTGGACATGGAGTTTTTTTAGACTTTAACTCAGGTATTTTGATGCACCTCTACTAACTCAATCGTCTAATCCCATCGTCAGTTTTAATCCCATCGTCTACTTGTGGAGAGTCTAATTAACGCCGAAGCAAAAGTTCATTTGGACTGATCTCAAAAGAATGATAGCACCTGAGAGGTTTTCAAACCTAACATATTTAAGAGAAGTAAATCTTTAAGTCTCAAGTCTTGACTAGCAGGTTAACTCATTGAGGTTACATGGATGCCTATTGCCTATATTTGTATGCATTACCAAGTTTGTGATTAATTTTTTTCACTCAAATATGGTGGCATTTACCCTTCGTATTCAATTGTGTTCCTTCCTTTTTGTCTCTTAATTTTAAACCGTCTTTGAAATTCAACAATTTAAGTAGACACTATCATTATATTTTAAAAAGTCCGGTTTTCCGAAATTGCCTATTACTCTTAAAATATAGAGCTATTACATAGAATAGAGATTTCGTATATAATGATGCGTGATTTTGTGAATCTTGTATGTATTGAGTATGAAATTAGAATGGGTTTTGTGTATGAACTAAGAATTTGAATGACATGGCTTGAAACATTTCAAGATGATTTTCGGTTTCCTTACCTTATAGGAGTAGTATTTGAGCCACAAAAACATAGACAAGTCTAGCATTTGGAAACAAAAAGGCTAAAAAGTCAGACCAACATTTTCCCAAAAGGACAACGGAAAAACAGATACTCCACTACTATTCAATTTTCTATGCTTAACAGCATTTAATTATTGGTCAAGATGTCTTGGCATCTGGAGCTGTCGCCTCTGATGGATGCAGTATATATCCTTGCCATGTGAAAATAGTGTTTGCCACTTGCAAATTAAACACACCCAAATCCTCTTCTTTCTTCTCTCTTCTTCCTTCTCAGCATCCCTTTGTTCTGCTACCATTATTGCTTGACAATGATGGCTTCATCATTTAGAAACTACCCATATGTTCTGAAATTTGCAGTCACTCTGATTCTGATATCTTTTCTCACATTTCTGCCCTCCAAATCAGGTAAAATGAAACCAACCCTCTTCAGTAAAATCCATGATTGGCTCCTAAAACACATTGTGAGGCTTGAGAATTCTTTTTTTCAATTAGTACTTCCTTTTCTTGTATGATTCTTGAAGTACTATTTGCTTAAAACCCATTTGGGTTTCGGATAATTTCAAGGAGGAGGTTACTTATTGTGCCTCCCTTCTTGGTATATTTGGTTTGTTTCAGTAGTTTTTGGAGCTACCAATTGCATATGCATTAAGTTTTGCTACGTACCTAGAGAAATCTAAAATTTACATTTTTTCGTGTATATTGACATATACATGCATGTACATATACATCCATGACTAAAACCTACTCACTCTTTAGTAAATAGTACGACATCTTCTTTGGTGGAAAAGCGGCCCGAAAAGTTGTATCAGAGCTAGAAAGTCATGGATTCGAGTCACGGGAGTGTCATCATGGATTGTTGGGCTTGGAGTGCTCTCGTGAATTTGGTTACACAATAGCATTCCCTGTCTTTTAGGAGAGATGATGAAAAAATGGTCCGACAGACTACGTTTACTTCACTTTCTGGATAAAATTCATCATACGAATCCAAATTTTTTGACAAACAATGTATTCACACGAACTTTATTTACATATGCGGCCATGCGGGTATATGTATAAATCAATAGTACCTCATGACTATTTCTTGTGCTTATTATGTTTTCCAAAGTGGCAGTGGGGTTGCAATGGTCAAGCCTGAAGCAGAGGAAAATGGTGTTGGGATCAAGGCCGCCTGGGTGCTTCAACAGGTGCATGAGTTGCAGGCCTTGCATGGCTACCCTGGTTATTATTCATCCTCATGACAACAATAAAAATGGCGAATCCACACAAATATCAAATTCAATATCTCTTCAAGAAGATGACCCTTATTATCTCCTAACTTGGAAATGCAAATGCGGAAACAAGCTCTATCACCCTTGATTTTCACACATTTATATGTGTTTCGTGTATTTGTACGAATTATGACGGAATGTATAGTGCATAATAACCCCTTGGGGTTGCCCGGTGGTACAGGACCTGATACTTACGGGTTTACCTCCTTCTAAGCTCTTAGGTTCCAAATTTCGTTGTTACTATCAACTCTTTTGGGGTAAGTTCATACGAAACTTTGTTCCGACTTTAATTTGGTTCTTCGCAATTGAGCGGTGGAATCAGACTCTATAATTAATCAAAATGTACGAAAACGGACTCAAATACCTGAGTTATCAAAAAATGTATAGTGTGTAATTAAGCGGCTCTCCTTATGTTGTTGCTTTATTAGTTAACCAGCATAGGTGTACTTTTTTAATGGTAAAATTCCCAAGAGGTGTAAAGTATGGTAATATTACTACATTCCCATATCCAATGAACCTTTTTTCTTTCTTTCTCATTTTAGTAATTCTTTATGTCCTTGATGTGATGCTAGCTTTTCCATGAGCACCTTTTATGTTCTGTATGCCCTCTTGTACAACAAATTTATGGATCCAAACTTTTGGATATGCTAAACAATAGTGATAGGTACACACCCTCTCAACCACTCCCCACCACACCCTCTCTCACATGTGTGGTGGAGCCCACTGGGACCCACCGGGTGGGCCCCACCATACATGTGAGAGAGGGTGTGGTGGGGAGTGATTGAGATGGGTGTGTACCTATCATTTTTGTATGCCAAAGTCTCTGGTAACACAACAATGCTTCACTTGTAAAATCAACTACAGTGATTCTTTTGGAAGGGAAGCACAACAAATGTAGTGTCCCACTCAGTCAAACTATGCTTGTAGCTTTTATGTTGTACAAAAAATTGGAAGCGTAGGTATGATACCCCGTCACCTTGGCCATAGATTATTGTCCCGCCACACTACACCACTATCTTTAAGGGGATCCCACCGCACTTACGTCGGGGCCGAAACTAAAATCCTACCACGTATGAGTGGTGTTAGGAGTATATTTAGTCCCAATGAAAGGCTATGAGGCCTTGAACCTGGATATCGTCCTATTAAGTTTAAGATTTCAATCATTGAACCAACCCCTCATTGGTAACTATGCTTGTAGCTTGTTTTGAGGGAGTGTTACAGAAAAATCTTGAGAGGGTCTTGTGTAGTCCCACCATTTTTTTATATATGTCTAATTGTTCAGTGCTGTAGGAGTACGGTCAGGGGATATTAAGAGAAATTCTAACACCACATATTTTAGTGCGCCGCATATAAATGTGGTGTTAGAATTATCTGAAGTACAACGTGATTGTGGTCCAAGACTACTCCCATTTTATACATGCCTTGCTTCCCCTTGTCTCTAATGGATAAATGCTCCTCTAGTCAAGCCATGAGGAAAGAGTTGTCATGGGCTGAATTTCCGCTCGTACCCGTCATCTTTTGAGAAAGAGAACTATGCATTTGCTTTTACATATAAGACCATGATCCTCTTCCGTTCCTTTACAGTCCTATGAATCCCGTTTTCAAGTCTGTTTTTATAATCGAGACCGTTGAGAAAAATAGGCATGCCAGAATTCAGTTAATCGAATAATATTTAATGTGTTCTCGAAACACATTTATAATTAAAAACTGATTTTAATCCAATGTTGAAATATTTGTTAGACCCATTTTTTAGAGGTAAATATGTTTCGATTTGATTTTTGTACTCAGTAAATGGAAAAAATAAAGGAATTGATTTTGCACTCTATAAATTACTACATGTATTTTAAAAGTGGAGTGTTGAAATGATGGATGTGGATGTTGGTAAATGGGTCCACACCCATGTGGAAGGAAACCCATCAGTTTCAATTACCTGACTACGCGCCGAAAGTTGTCTCCCAATTGGCCAATTTGAGGATATGGAATCTCCGGCTAGGTCACGCCAAGCTGGAATTGTTGACAAAACAGGTATATGTAATTTATCGCAAACCACCCTCTGTAATTCAGGCACACTACCAATGAGCCGTAGCTCAGTTGGTATCTCCTGGCTCTCCCCATGTGGGAGACCAGGGATCGAGCCCCGCTGGGGGCGTTGGAGTTTCAGGGCTATGGATAGCCCTTGTACTCGTCTGTGGTCAAACATACTGACACCCCCGCTAACTGTCACTAACATCTCCTAAAAATAAAAATAAAAATTCAGACACACTGCTTTAATGGAGTAATTAAACTCACAAGGAAGACTAAGAAAAAGAGCTTTACTATTTTATAGCAATGTGACAAGAAATTACTAGTATTATTTTCTTAGGGTCTGACTCCAACTAACCGAACTAACCTATTGTGTTGAATACTTGGATCATGGTCGACATAGAGTGGTAAATAGTACTCCTAGTAGTAATATTAAGGTTAAATTCCTAAAACACCCCCTCATCTTTTTCATTTTTCCTAAAACACCCCCTAGCCTTTAAAAATGTCCATACACACCCCCTCATCTATAAACGTTTTCCAGCTTGACCCCTTCTGTCAAATGTCCGTTAACTGTCAAGAACAAAAACTATGAGTTAGATGAAAATACCCCTTCTCTCTCTCCCCAACCCTTGCACTTGGGCGGAGAAAACAGATAATGATGATGGGTGCTCTCTCTTGCTCCTAACCATGAACTGTTGGAGGATCGGGAGGTCACCAATTACAACACTCAACAATCAATTTGTACATAACTCAACAATCAAACAACAAATTCTAAGAATTACGTGGAAGAGGGAAAACTGGATTTTCCTGGAACCCTTCGAATCTCTCACATTCAACCACGCATTTCCTCCGAATGGATTTACCTGGAAGTTTCCTCCGGTCAACAATGGTAGCCACACGTTAAACACATGGCGGACAAGCTTAGCCACATGTCAACAATGGTAGCCACAAATAAAAATGAAACTTCCTCTTCCTTGCAGCTTTTGAGTTTGTCTTGATCTATCAAGCTTGTTCACCAACATAAACTGGGTATGCCAACTAACCGAACCGATGCCTCAAAGTTCCGACTACTTTGTAGGCGTCGCTTATCGTCATCCGGGGTATCATTTAACCGAACGTACGTAATGTATTTGATTGTTCTTGTTTGGAATCAAAGTTGAGAAAACTAGGGTTTGGATTAATTTTTTCTGATTTGTTGTATTGGTGTTGTTTTAATTTTTTTTTGATTTGTTGTATTGGTGTTGTTTTGAGAGGCTACCGGAATCGGAGAAAGAGGATATGAAGAAGATGAAGGATAGGAGCAGTGGTAAAAGATATGAGCAGTGGAGAAGAGTGTGTTTTTTACATAGAAAAATCTTACTAGGGTAAACTTGTCATTTTTTTACTTTCTTTAACGAAGTAAGGGGTTTTTTCAATTTCCAATAGATGAGGGGGTGTGTATGGATGGTTTTAAAGGTTAGGGGGTGTTTTAGGAAAAATGAAAAAGATGAGGGAGTGTTTTAGGAATTTAACCTAATATTAACACTGTATACGTACACAAATTAAAGCGCTCCAATTCCTTTTTCCCTATGCATAGGGATATCAATGGGTCAGTTCGGTTCGGCTATTGTCATATTCGAACTCATTACCTGAAACTAGATGGGTACCCAGAACCGAATCGAAACCCGAACGGGTAGAGGAAATTGAAACCATAATTTTACTAATCGGGGATCGGTTCGGTTCAGGTACTCCCCATTAAATTAGAAAACAAAATAAAAAAGAAATAATTATAAATGAAATTAAAATATGAAAATCAGTTAAACTGGAAATGTCACAGATCCGTCAAATAAAAAGGTATGCGGATAAACATCTAGATATTTTAATGCAAAACTAACATACATATAAGTGGAAATTCAATGCATTGAAGTTATACACAGGCTAAATTTCTACATATGAAGGGTAATTTTGTAATTACATATATCCAGTTCGGTTCGGTTCGGTTCGGTTTGGAAAATGGTTCGGTTATCAGCTCAAACTAGAACTGAAGCGAACCGAATCCGTTCGGTTATCCCACATCCTATAACATACCCGCACCCACGGGAAATATTTTGGTTATGGTTCGGGGAAAATAACCGGTTATAGTTCATGTACTCATCGGTTCAGTAGAGATTGCCATCCCTACTTGGACATGGATGCCTATTGCCTAGGTTTGTATGTCCGGCACTCTAATGGAGGCATCGGAGTTTGTAATTGCTAGTATTTTGAGAGATGTACCTAAAGATCAAAGTGAGAAGGCTTCTCTGCCTGGATGCAGAGCCGGCCCTAACGTTTGGGTTGCCTTAGCCAAACTCTAAGCTTGGTTGCCCTCATACTAGTAAGTCATAAAAATAAAAAAATAAAAAATACCATATAAGTAAATGAACAAAGTGAAATCGAGGTTATATTATGCTTTAGCTTGAATAACATTAAAAAAAATTCAAAAGGGGAATATATAAAGTTTTTAGGAGGCGATCACTAGGGTGATTTCTAGGAGGTGATCACTAGTACCCCGGATCCGTCGAATATTGTAGCAAATGTAGTGTCCATAAAATCCTTCCCATATCTGTATGCAGCTAGGATAATATTGTATCCATACTCGGAGCACAAAAACAGACGACAAAGTAAAATTGGATTCGTTGCATCAAATAAGATCACAAAATTTTGGAAGCACCATTGTATGTGGCCTTCCTCATAGTCTGATTCGCTATGACTAAGCTATTCAACAGGGACAGATTTCTGGGTTCTGAGGCCAAACAAATTTTCAAACAATTTAGGGGCCATTGGAGGAAGCTGCATAGGTTGAGGAGCCATGAAATTGACAATCTTTTCATGGACATGATACCTATAAAAACAATTCAAAGGAAGAAAGGGAAAAAGAAATGAAATGAGAAACAAAAGATGAAGATGATAACATAAACCTACATAACAGCAGCTTTGATAATCCCAGACTTACCGAATCTTCCGACTCTTTGAGGCACGTCGATCGACAATCTTCCTTTTCTTGGTTTGCATTCTCTTCAGGGCATAAAAGGCCGTCTCTGTGAATGACCAACGAAAAAATCAGACAAAATACCAGTACTTCATACTAGAACACTTAAGGATATTGTTAAACTATCTTCGTACGACACCAAAGCAAGAACGGATCATATGGACAGTTGATATTAGGCATGGCTTGGTTCTTTTGCAAACAAACTTTTGGTTTATAAGCAACAAAAATGTCTGATTCTGCATATCCAGCTTAGTTGGTATATCCAGATTACATATCAGCAAAACATACAATGCAGGAGTTTCATACCAGATGATGTAGGGTCAAATGTCTCAAAAAATTCCTTCAGTAATTGCTGGTAGAATTCAGAGTCGTCCAGAAGCTCGGGGTCACCATCCACTTTTGTATCCTGATGGCAAACAAGATGAATTAACTTTTGTTGACAAATACTTTAACAATAAAGGACCCTAAACTAATGTGTTAGCTTTGGAATCACAACAAAAAGTCTTTTCCTCTCCAAGATCTTATCTTTCTTTTATTCTATAAGCAATGAAGCACCCGGAAACAACCAGACAGCGTCACACTCAATCATATGATATTAAACAAGAGAGACGCATGTCACAGGCAAACATGATAGGAACAGCTTGTGGGGAATTACGATTTCCATGGGATTTTTAATGGTTTCACCATGTCCGGTGACAATCAAAAGAATTCCAACATTTAGAATGAGGCCGCCACAGAACTCCAACCATTACTAGAATTGAAGCAGGCTGTCAATTTCCACGATTTCATGGATCTCCTCTGTCTCAAACGCTTGCTGCCAGTAGTGAGAAGTGACAGGTTTCACAAATGACTCGATTCATGAAGGTAGTTTTATCCAAATTGAAAAAGGAAAAATGCAAAACAAGATAAACACTCTGAAGAACAATTTATCAAAAAGCAATACAATTTTACTGAGCGGCAAAAGAAACAGAGGAGAGATCTCAAATACAGCATCAAAAAATTCTGAACTTTTCCATTTTGCTCAACGTTCTGAAGCACAAAAAAAGTCATACCTGTTCCTTAGTAATGTCCTCAGCATCAGGACCCTGTCATTAAGGATAACATGTAATTAAGAGGTTAACACCCAGGAAAAATTAAAAAAAAGCATTAACTTATTCTCTATACATTGTCCTAATCACATTACAACATTTTTGTGTCATCCTTTGAATTGAATAGAAGGGCAGATTTATGAACTCACAGTCCCAAATATAGCAATAGTTGACTTGCTCTGTTGCATTCCCTTTATCATTCGACTTGGATCCCTCATGTAACCAGCAACTTGGTCACTAACATTCTGTAGGAGAAAAAAATAAATCAGGTGAGTTAAATTCAACGCAGTAGCACAAGGATAGTAATTGAACACAGGAGACATACCTGATTAAAGGCATGCAATTTCCCTTTAATAGCAGCAGCACCTGTAGTCACCTGTGTCTTTCTCTGCCATTTATCTATCGATTTGTTTCTGAAAGTAGCTACTCTACAAAACAGAAGCATCAACAGTCTCAAAGGAATCAACAATACCGAACTTAAGCGGAATGAACAAAAAAATGCCGAGAACGTATGCAGGAAAACAAGTGACTCGACAAATAGGAATGAAATTCAAAAAAAGTGAATTGCAGTTAATTGGTCAAAATACGATAAACAGTTGGTTACTTTCTTAGAGCTTGTGTGTGACTCTGTTCTATTAGTGCAAATATTGCAAATAAGGTGCGATTTTCTCGGAAGGAAAAAATAAAAAATAAAAATAAATAAATTAAAAAAAAAGAATAGTAAACGAGAAACTGGCAAGTAAATGATAAGAAAAAAAAATACCTAGAGTGCATTTCAGAAATCTGCAACCATTCTTGATCCCCTTCTCCATTTGAGCTCCTAGAAGCTTCTGAATGCTTGAGAGGTTGACCAGAGTTACCTGAGAGATCCATGTTTGAATAAGCATGTCATATCAACATCCAATTCACGTAAAATACGAAATCATTGTTTTGGCGATATAAATAAAAAAACCACATACAAAATGAACAAAAGTATTCTGTTTCCGAAACCTACTAAGAAAAGAGAGCCAATATTTTAGCAAGTAGGAGTATTTAGCAAAACTAATACACAACTGAGCCTGATTATCACTTGAAGACTGCCTCGTCAAGGGAGATTCAAGTCCTCATAACGGGACTTCTTGGGACATAATTAGTTTGGTATTGTTTGGTTAAAAGGTTTTTAATTCTACCTATGTTTGGTATCGCAATTAAGAGGGTAAAAAAAGTACTACACAACAGAGTACCTTCTACCATTTAATAAAAGATAAACATGTCTTCAAAAAAACTTAAAGGGGTACGCTTTTGTCGCTGTTTTGAGTCGAAGCACGTGGTGAAAATACATACACATCATTTAATTGCATGATTTATGAATAGCTCAAAGGTCAGAAAGTAAAATACATAAAATTTCATGCCATACCATCTGTGGCTTGAGCAATGGTTGGATTCTTGTCAAGCAGTGCCTGAAAAAATCAAAACGACACATAAACAAAAAAGCAAAGAGACCGACACGTATGGAAAGTTTCAACAACGATTCAACGGCATAAAATACACGTCTCAGGGTTAGAAACCACACACCCACAGAAGGAAAAGAAAAGGCACGCAAACTAGTTTAAAATGGCCTCTTTTTGTTATCATACCTCCTGTAATTCCACTAGTGAATCCAACGTCTGCTTAGATGACTTAATTAGTTCCGAATATGCTTCGTTCACTTTACTGTCTGAATCACAGAAAGATGACTTAATTGGCTCCTGCACAACTCACCATATTTCAGTCTAAAAAAGGTTCAAGCGCAAAATAAACATGCATCGACAAGCAACATTATCAACCAACAAACCTTTGGAAGTCTATTTGAACTTGAGAATGCCTTTTGTATCAAGAACCTCAACTCAAGAGTCTTGTCCCAGAGGGCCTAGAAGGGATAAAGACAAAAACGGAAAACGTGTAGACAAATGTTTTATCTATTACTTTCAGAAGAGAAATGGAAATAACAGTAATAGAAACAGAAATGAGAAAATAGGTTTGATTAATAGGCAAAAAACAAGTATGATAATCAAAGATTAAATCAGAAAAGCAGAAAGCTGCGACAGATTTATGAAGCACCAACACTCCTAGGCTGGTGTGTCCCCGTGTCCAGCACAAGAACACAGGGAAACGCTGGGAACACAGCAAATTTCGTATGGTGGCGTGCCAAAAAAAATTTATTAGGAGGACACGGCGGGGACACGAGAGGGACATAGCAGGGGTTAAATATGCAGTTTTTTTTAATTTTTTGGGGGGTAAATGTGAATTACTTCAAATATTTTGGGTTAAAAGTGTAGTATGATTTATATATGATACTTGTTTATATACATTGAAGCTTCATGCTTATACACATAACTATATTTTCCATTGGAATAAAATAAATATTATTTACTAATTTCTTTATTTTTCCCATGTCTCTAGCCATGTCCATGTCCCTTTTTTTAGAATTCCGCTGTCCCATTTCTGCGTATGTGTCTATGTTTGATCGTCCGTATCCGTGTCCGTGCTACATATACATAACATTAACAATAAACCATTTGATTATCAAAAGACAAAAATTGAACTCCCCAAATTTGAGGTTATCGACGATGATGATGAGTCGATGACAATGATAGCAGTTGCAAATGTGTATTTTTGGGTCATGGTAATGAGAGAGAGAGAGAGAGAGAGAGAGAGAGAGAGAGAGAGAGAGTTTAGCTAGCCTTTCAGGAAAAAGATATAGAAATCTACCACAAGAATAATCACAACCAGATGTTGATAGTGTAGAGTCAAATAACCGATTTTTAGCTATTTTTCATGATGATGGCAACGCTAAAAAATTTCATGATGATGGCATCGCTAAAAAATCCTAATATTTTCAAGTGTGCAATGCCAGGTGACAAGAAGAATAAATTCATCGAGAAACATTCAACGAGAAGCGAAGGGCCACCGTAAAACTGCTCATGTCCACGTGAAGCCTGGGAGAAAACTTTTACATTGGCATCAATAAATTACGAGATAAAAGAAATCATACCTTCTGGTTTTTGACTGCTTGGCCTTTGAGAAGATCCTCATCCTTCTGATGTTTTAGATTCCTCAAAAGGTCCCTAAAGACAATGCGGTGAAATATCACTAACTCTAATAGTAGACGATATGTATGCAAGTAGTAAATCATTTATACGATTCTCCTAATGGTGCAAGTAAGAATTTCTTCCCTAAGAGGAACTGATCACTTTTATACGTATTTATATGCTTTAAGGAGGTCTTACTGCTCCTGGTGACGGAGATCTGTCAATTCTCTCTCGAGTTCTTCCATCTCAGCATCTTTTCTTGCATCGTTTTGCTCATCCGCATCTTTATCCTCCTCTTCTTCCTCCTCATCGTCATCGCTATATTCATCTTCATCCTCATCCTCATCCTCATTATATTTATTCTCCAGCTACATTATCATAACGCACAATTATACTCCACATTATAGGCAATGAGAAAGTTGATGGGGCCAAGAGGGACCAAGAAAAAGAAACATAAAGCATGAGTAAGCTATTACCATCTCCTCTGTTTCGCTTTCATCTTGCGAACTACTGTCACTCTCTGGTTCTTTTCTTGGTCGCTTCGAGAATTTCCCCATTTGAAATCCCTAGAATCCAAAGAACAATAAAGACGTCAAGATTTTCACGGATTCCTCTGCTAATTGATCTTCACATAGTACAAACACAGTTCTAGAGTTCAATTGCAGTAAACCACAATAAAAAAGGGTTTTAATCCTTCATAAAATCACAAAAGAGAGCAACGATAAAGATTCCGAACAGACTTTAAGACTTGATCCAAAGTATTTTTTTTCTCTGATGACATTCCCAGAAAAATTCAGTTTAGGCAACATATATAGAAACCAGCAATCAAAAGGCGAAAAATGAAATCTTTTTTAGAGAGAGAAAACCCCAACTGTAAGATAACTATGACTCGGCCTAACAAATACTTCTAAAACTCCAAACCCTAGCTCTAGCTCTAACCTGAACTAGGAGTACTGGAAACCAGAGCAGAGACTGGGGGGGAGAGAGAAAGATAAGGCTCAGAATTCGAATCTCAGAGAGATGCTCCAATGGCGTCTTACCTTCAAATTTCAAGTCCGTCAGGGTCTGAGAGAGACTAGGAAGCACGGGTACTGGTACGCGGTACGGCAAAAACCTAAAAAAGTAGGGTATGGATACAATTGGGTACGTAAGTGTGAATTCCACCCCCCCCCCCCCCCCCCCCCTATTTTACTATGTTCCATTGCACAAAATGAATAATAAACCTATTTACCAACAAAAAGCAACATAAATAAAAGTTATAAGTTCATAAGTGCATAGATCAAACAAGTGCAATGTCGTTTTAGAGTACATACTTGAATACTTCATAGTTAAGTTACCCTTTTCACACTTGAACTAGAAAATGAACCAAAACTGCTTGATGAAGAGTGACTTGAACTCACTTTCCTAAAATCAAATTAAAAATATTATATACACCACATTTACATTTACAGTATGTACATTTACATTTACAGAAAAAGGGCATTTTTTTACCTACTGTAGAAGACCCAGGAGTTGCAGCAGTTGGCTCGACCAGACTGATTTGCAAATCAACCAGAGTTCCAGCAGTTGTAGATCTATAGAGAGGAGGGGATGAAATCGATTAATAGACTGATTTAGGGAACTAACCGAGAGAGAGAGAGAGAGAGTACAGCGAGCGAGAGAGAGAGAGAGAGACTAACCAGAGAGGCAGAGAGCTGCTGCTTGTGCTTGGTCGAACAGTAGCTGCTTCTCATTTGAGAAGCCCTAAGTGATGAAGTTCAAAAGATGTAACTGATGAAGTTAAAAGGGGTGTCAAAATTACACACGAACCCCTGAAGTTTCTATAGTTTTCATTCGGACCCCTTAAAGTTTAAAAAAAATTATAAAAAAGCCCAAACGTACCCAACAAAGTACCCAGGAGTATCAAAGCCGTACCCGAACAGTGTAAAAGTATCTGTTGTGAAATTTTAATGTACTCGCAAACGCACGAATCGGATTGAAGTATAGCAATGCAAGTGCGAGGTCGAACCCACAGGGACTTGTGTATTTTTATAGGAAACTAAATAAATTTAAATCGATAAAACTCTAACCTAGTTCCAAAAAGTTGTGAATTGGTTTGACTAATAATTAAACTAAAAATGACAAAAGAAAACAATTGAAATTTAACGGAAAAGAAAGTGAAGATTACCGGTTGGGAAAGATAACTAGAGTTTCGGAATCCACACCCATGTATTCATAGTGATTTTTAACAAACTCGTGATTTATTTTTCTACTTTTATTCACAGTAATTTGGTGGCTAAACTCTCTTACTATGGAAAATTTCTTCGTTAAGTTCGTTTGAAAAGAAATCAATTTTTGTACGCCCTTCCTCACCTCAAAGTTCAAGACACGAAAAATCCAATGTATCCGCTAGCAAACAAATCACAACGGATATCCAATACTTGAAATCAAAATCTAATAACCAGGCAAAATAATTAACTAGTAGTTTCAAATTATGGAAAAAACATGATTGAATCCATATCCAAAACCACTAAGTCAAATTAAATGGAGGTAAGAGCGATTAATCAATGAGATCATAAATGAAGAAAAATTAACCAAGAGTTTGTATCTAACCACTACTAAACATGGGGTTTCATCCTCCACCCTAGTTTAAACGACTAGCCGCTCATGGAGCCAAAACACATAAACATATAAGAATAGAACTCCATTGAATAAAGCTTACGAAAATAAAAGATGTATGCCTTAAGCTCCTATTCTGCTGCCCAGCCATGACCTTTCTCGAGATGCTATTGCTGCCTTTGTTTCGTGATTGCTTCCTCTCTTCCTTTTATAAGGCATTGCTAAGTGTAGGCTACCTTATGGAGGTCTTCATATTTCCTTTCTTAAAAGTTCAATACTTAATTAGACGCACCGAATCAACCCACGAAGGAAAATATAATTATTTTTTCAATCAGCACACTTCCCTTTTGGCAGTATATAACGACCCTTAAAATCCTCCTAATTTGTTTCCTAATCCAAGTGAAACTCTTTCCCAATTGCATCTTGCATTGCACATGAATTCAACCATCCATATTACGTGCAATATTTTATTGATTTACAATCTCAATCAAGTTTGATTTGCTCGTGAATATACTCTCCAAGATTGACTACAGATTTTGCTTCCACACCAAATAAATTCGACTTTGTGCTTTTTGAATCTAACGGCCGAAATAAGAGAAATTATCATCTTTTCCTGCAAAATAAATAATTAAATGGAAGTTACCAAAAAATAATAATAATCCTTATCAATTACGCGCAAGTATGGACTAACAACATACGATATGGAGCTCCTATACATCAATATTTCGTGCTCATCAAATTCCCCCAAACCTATGTTTTGCTAGTCCTCGAGCAAAAGAAATAACATAAAACAAAGAAAAAGACAAACGCTAACTAATCCTTTTTCAGAGGAGTCCGATTGCATTTAGCATATGCAACAAGCATTTAAACCCCTAGGTGGCCCTAGTGGACGAGTTATAGTCTCGTGAGGGTTTACATCAGTGAACACCCACAAACACGAGAGGAAAGACATTCAATCGTGACCCTAAACTTAATCAATGGCCTCTCAAAGTAACTAGTACAAGTGTAACACAAGTTGGAGGCAAGATATTTCATTCATTAACGGAGTTAAACAAGTGAACATTCTAATCCGAATTAGCACAAATATTGCTCCTCTCACAGATATTTGGGTAGGGAAAAATCACAAGGTATGCGTGTAAGTGAAAAGCCACACAACGATGTTCATTAACCTCGAAAACAATACACGCACCTTCAATACCTCAACAAGTCATCAAAATGTCCAACTCAACCTATAGCCCTCCCCTTATAGTAATAGTATTTTTTTCTTTTCTTTTTTTTTCTTTTAATTGTGTGATCGTGCAATGCCTGGATTCCTCGGGCTTTCTAGTTGACCCCTTTAGTGAGCTTTAGGCCAGCTTTCCCCAAGCCTTTCGGCCTTAGAGCGCTAGGTTTTAAGAGACTCCTTCGGGCTTAATTACTCGAGTAAAAAAGGCTTATCAACCCAAGCTAACCACACATAGCTAATCCGAAACTCCCCACCGTTTGACGCGAACACTCACTGCTTACTGAGGCAAGAGGCCCGGTTACTAAGTAGAAAGCTCGAAAAAGCATGCATTTTATTCGCTTTTTTTTTTCTTCTTTTTTTTTTTTTTTGGGGGAAAGGGCGTTAAGTATTTCATTGAAACATTCAATTCATATTGAGGCACCAAATTTGTGTATGGGACTCGAGATCAAATGCAACTCTAAGTGTGACGGTGCTCGTGCAAAGGCAAACAAGTGATAAATCACTATCCAAGCATAAGTGATAAAAACAAGTCAAAGTGCCTCTCATCAATGCTTTTGTTCACAAGCTTAAATCTACCAATGAAATCATATCAAGACTCAAACTTGAGAAACAGTCAAACTAGCACTAATCAAACACCATCAACCAAGTTGAAAGTCTAAATCGAGCATCCACCTCAAAAAAAAAAATTAAGAGTTTATACTTTTTCATTTTTTTACTCTTTTTTTTTTGAAATAATAACAATAATAATCATAATAAAAATGGTAAAAATCTTGTGCATAGAGCAAACACATCAAGAACAGGTACACCCTCCCCCAAACCTAAATATGACATTTGTCCTCAATGTCATGAATGTAAAATTAAGAAATAGACATGGACATAAAAATATAAGGGAGAAGATACACCTGATAGGCTCGATGATGGTAAACTAAGAAATACCTGCAACACAAATTAGCAAAACACAAGCAAGAAAAACAAAAATAATGGCACTAAAAATACTCGGTACGTATTTTGCCATACCCGTACCAGTACCTGGTACTCGTACGACGACATTTTTGGAGTACCCGTGCTTCATAATGAGAGAGATGATTTGCAGCGCGGAGAAGATGATACGAGAAAGTTTCTTCTTTCCCGAATTTGTATTAATAACAAACCAACCCCTCAGTGCTTAGTAGTATTTCTTAATTCAGGTCCCTAGGGGTTGTTTGGGAGGAATCTGTAATCAAATCAACCATACGACTATACAAGCTTTGGGGGTTGTTTGTGAGCCTCATTTTTAGCTTTTTATTTTTAATTTTTTGGCTTTTTTTATTTTTGGATTATAGATCAGGATGTATTTTACATTTGGTAGGAATGTACAGAATGCATTTTGCAATAGGATTAGTGTTTGGGAGATGTGTACAAAAAATATTTTGTGGGTCTTTTTGTTAATGAAAATGGGAAAAGTGGAAAATGAGAAGTCAAAAAAATCCTCCACGCCTCCTTTTCACTTCTCCTCTCTAAAGTCTAAAATGAAAACCAATTTTCTTAAAAGTCATTTTGTTCCAAGTCTCCCAAACATCCAAAAACCCAAAAATGTAAAAATGGAAAGTAGACAAGGGGCTCTCAAACACCCCCTTAATGTTTTTTTGGCAATGTAACAAGGTGGCATGAAGAGTCGATGCGTAGGATCGAACATTCTATGAGTCTGTTTGGCAGTTGGATTTTCACAGCGTAGGATCGAACATTCTACGAGTCTGTTTGGCAGTTGGATTTTCACACTACGCATTCTGCCCTTTTCACATTTTAGGTGTTTGACAGCATTTTAGAGAATGCATTTCATCAAAATGTATTTTCAAAACCACACAATGGATGTACAATGTCATAATCAGTCCTGAAGTAGCTTTTGCATTCTTATTTTGAATTCCGAGTTTTGGCTGTTAAAAATGTCTAACAGCCAGACACTCATACAACCCAACAGCCATAATGATCTTCCTCTTCTTAGATTGATTGACCTAGCCAAGTTCCAAGGTAGAGCATCTACACTGGTTTCTATAATTGAGAAAAATTCTTGCCATTTCTCAAAAATGGCATTTATATGAGCACAAAGATTAGTTCTGAATGGGGAGAGCAAAATGAAACCACAACCAAACTGAACGGTATTTGGGTAATCCCCGAACCGATTGGGTGCCCGAATTCAAAGAAAAATTCAAGGAAATTCAAGTGAAGGAAACCCAGATTGGAACCACCAAACCCATTCAAATGCACAAATCGAGTTTATAGAGAGACTCATAACATTGATAAACCTTCAAAATCAGCAAAAGAAAGTTGAAAAAGCTCGGGCTCGGTTCATATCTAATATAGGCTTTGGCTAATAATCCGGATTATGGATTATTGGATTATTCATTTTATCTTTATTCAAAAAAAATTTGCATTTTTTAGTTTTGCGTCAAGATTTTGTGGTTTCTGGATTCCTCTCGACGAGACGAATCAACAAGTACAAAATTATGGTTAAAACTCAATTTTTTTTAATAAAGCCGAAATTATGGGCAATAATCCAAGTATTTCGGCTTTATTAAAAAAAATTGAGTTTTGACCATAATTTTGTACTTGTTAGATTCGTCTCGTTGAGAGATTCGTCTCGTCGAGAGGAATCCAGAAACCACAAAATCTTGACGCATAACTAAAAAATGCAAAAAAAATTTGAATAAAGACAAAATGAATAATCCAATAATCCATAATCTGGATTATTAGCCAAAGCACCCCATAAACAGCAACAAAATCTCAACCAAACAAAAAACATTAACGATGTCTTCTTTTTTTTCAATCCACAAACCCACAAAATCTGAGCCTTACTCACCGTCATATTTGGCGATGAGGGTTGCTGCTGCTGCTGCTCTAGATCTGCTTGCTCGCTCCAGATCTTTCCCCTTTCTCTTTCTTCTCTCTCGGTCGAACTCTTAACCTCTGTGTTTCTGGAAAACAGAACTAAAAGTCTTTTGACTGCTTTTATTAAGTCCCATAAAGAAAATTACATATGGTAATCTACATAATCACCTTAAAGAAAGTATTATTGTCAGATATACCCCAAAATTACTAATATTTATATTTTGACAGATTCGGTTCGGTTCGGTTCGGTTTGGAAAACGGTTCAGTTATCAGCTCAAACCATAACCGAACTGAACCCGTTCGGTTATCTCGCATCCCATACCATACCGGTACCCGCGGGGAATATTTTGGTTATGGTTCGGGGAAAAAGAGCGGTTTCGATTCTGGTATTCATCGGTTCGGTCGAGATTGTCATCCCTAGAACTGAGTAACTATCTGAAGTCCAGCAGCCCATTTAAAATCCAGGAAGCCCAATCAGATTCCAGACCGGCCCAGTTATCCAACCCCATATATAACACAACATCTTGCTACAGTACTACGTACACATCTCTTCCCCAAATGGTTCTCACTCTCTCTCCTCCCTCAATCACATGCCCTTTGCTTCTGCTCAACAATCGTAACTTTCACCGCCCAATTCACCTCCACCGTTCATCTTCACCATCCGCCTCGAATTCCCGGCGGTGCCGGGCGGTTAGTCCCGGCCTCCCACCGCCGCCAGAATCTGGACCCCCCTCCGGAAAGGGTCCACCCCCCTCCGCCGAAGGTACTGTTTGTAGCAATTTCGTGAAATATGTGTTTTTGATAGTAGCTGAAACTTGAGACCATATTTTTTGAGTTTTTGTTCACGGTTTCTATTATTTGAACTTCTTGAATGGAACCTACCAGTCAAACGTGAATCTCTAATTTTGTTGTTGTTTACTGTTTGTCGGTAGTTATGCGTGCATATTGCGGATTAGAGTTTCTGACCAAATCACTCATTTGGATTGAGTCATTTGGTGCGAAAGAGGATGGAAATTTACGAAAATGATATACTGTATAGTTTTTTATTGGCTCCATCCCCTTTCTTGTCACAACCTTTCTCAAAATTCAAAGGTGCTGGTAACCTGTTATTTCATGATTGTGAAGAAGTTAGTGGTGGAGATTTAATTTGATTTGCAATTGTGGTTTGGAAAGGAGCTGGGTATTCTCAAATGTCGTGAAATAATGCAGTAAGCTGGTGATTTGTGGATGATAAGTTAGCAAGCTTGGAGAAATCCGACTATTTTCGAGAGTCTGGTTGTCTTGTATTGTTTTTTTCTTTTGCTCCAAAGCTCTTGCATTTTTGTTTGAGCGTCAAATGAAATGCACTTATTGGGAAAGCTTAGAGGGTCAGTCTAGACTTTGGATATTGTCAAATTGCTTGACAAAGTGCAGTATGCTGGTGGTTTAGTTGATAATCGTAGACATCCAACTATATGTGGATGAGAAGTTAACAAGCTTAGAGTTCCATGTGGTCGTTGTTTAGTAAGCCATAAGTTGGCCGCTGGAGAAAATTCCGAGAGGAGTTCTAAAACCTCATGCTTCGTGGAAGAAGCCTTGGCTCGCTATAGTATGACATAGGAGAATTTTGGACTTTCCAAATAGTGAATAACAGTAGATTAACCAATTGAGTGAGCTCAGTCAACCGCCTTGTGCACTTCTAATTTGGGGGTCAAGGTGTCGATTCTTTCATAAGTTCATAACGATTGACTATTTCTTGCCCCTTGTGGAGTTTCTTCTTTGGTGGTTTGTTTCTCCCTATGTTGGGTGTCTTTGTTGGCTTGGGCTATTTAAATGCTTGTGGGTTTGTCTTAATGGATTTCCTCATGTAGCTGATCGACCTGTTTAATTTGGTGCTCCTTAATACGGGGTATCTTTTCTTCTATCGATTGGCATAATAAAAGGAAGAGAAAAGTAGAGCAATAGATTAGTTTTTAGGTTTGATATGCTTTAGTTGAGGTCGCATGGCGATGCAACATATCCATTTTGTGGCAGGCCTTGAAACCCCAAAGTTGTTTGTTATGGAGCCACAGATGTTGCATAGATAAATAATTTGGTATGAAGGAAGAAGTTCATTGAAAGGGGTTTCTTCATATCCTTTCTAAAATTACTGTATGATAGCAGAGAGCCCATGATTAAATTCCATTAAGCTCTGCTTAACTTATTGACCAACTCTGTGTTAATATGGTTTGAATCATGAATCTTCTGGAGTGATGAGATGTTTGAGGACTTCTACAGGTTTCCAACCATTTACTAGTCAATGAAAATTTTACCCTTTTTCATACCAGACTGATTGCAACTAGTATATCTTGATAACTAGAATTTTTTTTCCCTCTTGCCCTTTCTTTTTATTGGATATTTGTCCTATTTAAGTGCTTTGAAGTTTAGCTTTCACAAGCCCCTGTTGTTGTTCCTGTAACAGGCCTCGTTGCAACTTTTGCTAGGTTGCAAGACACCGTGCAGATCTTCTTTGCTGTTCTTTTTTGGATGTCTCTATTCTTCTGGTATTCAGTATGGGATGGAAGGAATAACGATAAACCGGGCAAGGGATCTCGATTTCGAAGATGACTTTGTAAGAACTCGTAGCGTTCAACCCCAAGGGGTTGGCCTGGTGGTCAATGCTGGAGACTTAGGGGTTTGCTCCCTCCTAAGGTCTTAGGTTCAAAACCTCATAGATGCTATCAACTCCTTTGAGGCCAGTCCATACAGAGCTTTGATCTGGCTTTAAATGGGCCCCCCGCTAGTGAATGGCGGGATTGGTCTCTCAGGATTAGTCGAGGTGCGCGAAAGCTGGCCCGGACACCTGGTAAAAAAAACTCATAGCGTTTCTACTTTTATTTGAAGAGTTAGGGGATAGTGTGATAGTATATGTAAATGCAAAAGTTTATAGTTGAGGCAAATGTGGGATATGAACTTGCCTTTATTATTTCTTTGTAGTTCAAATATTTCTGGATCCATTTGATGATATAGGTTGCACATTGGTAGCATAAATCTATTGAATCATTCAAATTACGCCTATTGCTGACGAATCATTTTCTTTGGTTCTGAATGAGCTCATGAGCTGACAAATAAGATTGTATTTGGTTGAAAGCTTAGTTCCAATGGTCTGTTTTGCTTGAGCTGACTCGTATATTCATGAGAGAGCTTTACATCCAAGCAATCGTATGTCTGTTTTCTCATTATGCTGCTGAAGTCTTTGAAATGGGGACCGGCAGAATTTGTGGTTCTCTTCTCCAAATGCCTAAAATATCCTGGCTTTGAATATTAGACAAGAAAGGGCTTGATAACCGGTCAGGCGAACTACGAATGCTTGGTCTGGAGGCAATATTATCTGCTGCTGCTGCTGGTTGTGGTGGGCCTGGTGGCGGTGGATAAGGAGACTGTTGTGTCACAACGCGATTCTATTTTGCAATTCTTCATTTTATAAGTTTCAACTTGTTAATTTTTCATCCGATCAGCCTAATTGCATATTGGCAAAAACTTGGTCGAATCATATTTTGGCTTATCTTTGCCTAAAACTTTTGTTAGTAATTGACAAAAGATGAAGTTAAGCAAAACTCTTTCGAAAAACAAAATCAACTATATATTCTCCCATCTCTTCATAATATCTAACAATATCTCATTCCATATATCTACGGGACCTGGTATGAACCAATGGCTACAATCATTTTTAACCCTACCTTTAACCTCACTAGCAAATGGATTAGCAACACGATATGGTCTAGGGTGCCCATCTCCTCTCAATAACGACAATTTTGTCACATCCAAAACCCCCAACCTTATTCTTTTTTTCAAATTACTTAGCCTTTATCTTCACGGCTTCCAGTTCTTCTACCGCGATTCTTCTCATCTTTGCTACCATTCCTTCAAGTCGCTTCTCTCCCTCCTTAAAAGGCCGAATCTTAGAACAAGCACCAAGCTTGTCCCACTCGCCTTCAAAATGGTGGGCACAATTACATCAATGCCCTTGCCACCTCGCCCTTCAATCATTTTTTTTTTATCAATGGTAGCCTTAAGAATCTTTCCAAAAACATCATAAATTCCCACCGCAGTGTAATTTTGGCCAGTTCATTTGTTGCAACCTAGTACTGAATCACCAAAGATATCACAATCATATCCATCCGATCCAAGCAGGACACCCACTGCTCGTCCAAAGAATCCAAATAGAGTCTACTATAATTCTTAAATCGCCTTCTTTCGATTGCACGTACAAGAAACGGTGACCAATAAATCGAGACGTTGAGATTGTGATAAGGGAAGTGCCACCTGCGAAACTTGTCACGAACCTTTTTGTCACCGTTGTTGTAGCTATATACAAAGTGAGGAGTAGAGAGAGTGGATAGCATACAAATAAGAGATTCCACTTGGTTTCTAGAAAAGGAATCACCCACAAAAGCCAAGTGCTTGTTCCCAAGGAGTTGGAGAAAAACTTTGGGTTCAAACCTTGGAATGTTGCATTGATTTGGCTTCCACCTCCAATGGAAGTAACCTGGGTCAGGTCTCCCATTAGTGGTGCAATCCTGGTAATTTGTTATCAGGCCACAGCTTGTGCCATTGTAAATTGGACCCAATTTATCTGGGACCCATTTGCCGCCGTTGTAGACTTGCAGTCGCATGCAATTTGGACCTTAGTCCTCTCTGCTTCTGAAAAAGAAAAAAAAGGACAATATGAAAGATTTTGTAAGTTGTACTATCACTTTCCTACGTTATAAATATAAAAAATGATAGGATAAGTGCATCAGTCACCGTATTTGTTTTTACCGGAAAAGAAAACAAAACTTTATCAATAAACTCGAAGAAGAGTACATCGAGGATGGATGGTGAAGAATAGCATCACTCTGCTAAAGGAATATATCTCCATTAACCTGTTGCCGTATTACAGGTGACTAATTAATTAATCAAGTTCAACCATGTATATTGTGTATGTGCATGGCTCATAGCTATGTATATTGAGTATGTGCACGTATCATTTTTTATGTATGAAGTCTAGAAAACGTAGATTCGTATCTAGATTTTGTGGGTATATTGGTTAAGGGAAGTACTACAATATACACATCTTTATTGGGGTATGTATGATATTTACGCACAACAATTGTATACAAGTACGGGTACGATGAAAATTGGATCCAAGTTCGAGTAGAGTGCACGCCTCAAATTGAGAAAATAATAAGACAAACCATCCCCCGCGAAACCTCTTCCCATTATTTAAAGAACTAATGTCGCAAATCTGCGGATAATTTTTGACAGTCATGTTATGATTAAAAAAAAGGTAGACGTGAGTTATATGATATCCAACGTTTTCAACTCTGCCCATTAGGGGCGAGCACGAGTCGGGTTGAGTCGTGTTTTCGGGTTGTGGTTAAAGTTGGTCGCCCCTACTACCCATTATGTAATGTTGTTCTAGGAATCGTCAAAAGAAAAAGAAAAGAAAACCATGAGTGGTGGGATTTTAAATTTATTGGGGCTAAGCATACTCCTAACACCACTTACATGTAGTGAAATTTTAGGTTCGGTCCCAACATAGAGGCTGTGAAGTAGATAGTGGTGTGGTGAGATGGAACAATAATCCTAGCCGGTGATGCGGGTGTCTCGGGTCATATGCGTGCACTTAGGACTAATCCTTATAGCCTTTCCTTGTTTCACTCGCTTACGCGTGAGTAAGGTGGCCTCAATAATTGTTGACAAGAAAAACTGAACTTAAAACCTTAAGAGTGAACAAACTCCTAAGTCCGAGGCTAAGACCACTTGACAAACCCCAAGCGGTTAACAACACTTGTATTTGCAATGAAAAATCCTGAAATTCGCATTGAGTTTGGAGGCTTTTAAATTTTGCAATTCTTGCAAAGCAAGGATGGAGGATATTGAATGGTCCAGATAGGCTACTTAAAGAGGGTACTATTAAAAGGAAAATATTTGAACCATTACTGGATTTGGCCGACAATTTGATTGTATTTGGCCGACGGATTTGATTGCAAGGTGGTTGGGGTGCAGTACCTGATTGATTGTACTTATTTGGCCGACGGATTTGATTCGCGATCGTTTTCACCGAGTCTGAGTGCCTAAAATCAATCATGATTTTAGTATTTAGTGAACTCATTTGTTAAAATTAGAGTTGATTAAACGGAAAACTCAGCCTGAATACTAGGCCGATCGATAAATTAAGCTTATTTTGGCTAAATAAGTCACTTGGCTTTTTTTTAATTTTCAAATTTTTCTTCATTTGTTAGTTTCGTGTCAAACTTTTGTAGATTATTGATTCTTCTCGATAAATAGAATCGGAAAAGTAAAAATTATGATCAAAATTATTTTAACAAAGACAAAAATCAGCCAAAAAGTTAGGGTTTTTTCCTTTATTCAAATAAATTTATATTTGTAATATAATTCTTTATTTTTCCAATTCCTCTAACAGGGTATTCCGTATTCGGTTCAATCTAGTTCACGATACTTACTGCAATAAAATATGGCGAGAGTGAGGTTGACTCCTAGGAGTGTTCGTTTTTGCCTTGTTACCCCCAAAGCCCTACTTTCCTCCCTTTGTTCCCCCAAATTCTAGATCTTGTTAACTTGTTTGGTTGTGGTTTGGGGTTTTGGTTTTTTATTGGAGGAAGAAATAATGGTAATAATTGAAAATAGAGGGTGATAATTGGAAAGAGAAACAGAAAAATGAGAATAATATTTGAAAATATAGATAATAATTGGAGGGAAATATAAGTAATGATTGAGTAAAATTGAGAAAACCGGTCTCAAAACCTAAACGAACAAGGTTCTAATGTCTTGGCTTTGTTTGCTTGGTATTTTTATGATAAGTTTTTCAGATAATAGTTTTGGCTAGGGTCATGTATTTTCTGTCTTTAATTCATTTCTTTAATATGTTGACAATTTTTTTAACTTTTTGAACAAAGGTATGCAATATAGATCTAAAAATTTAAAAATAAATAAATAATTTGATAAAAAATAATTAAAGACACAAAAACACAATAGAGAAATAATAAAAAACTTTTAGAGATAAATTTTTTTTTTAAGTAGAAGGCAAGAAAGGGTTATAATTATAGATTATTTTTTTTGGTCAATAGAGAGATATTATTAATAGCGTCACAACACCGTGTTATCGCCGTTACATAATGGAAGACGCCGGTGACGATCGAAGGCTAGAACGAGGCTAACTTGTCACGAGATAGTATCAAGCCTACGGAATAGAACATAGCGACCAAATTAATAAACTACGGTTTTGCAACCGCCGATACGATGGATACTGCCACCCTCCCTCCATGACACTACTACCCAGTTGCCCCCATACTACTAGCTCCATGCAACAACCAAACAAACAGCCCACAACGTCCAACAAACACAACAATATCCTTACTCCAAGTCCCATTCTCTGTCTGAAACAAATACAACAATAACCTTACTCCCATCATATGCTCAAGCTGCAAACATAACTAGTTAACCTAAAGAACGACTAACAGTGGAGCAAACACAACCAGTTAATCTAAAGAAAAACAACAGTGGATTACGGATTTCAAGTTTTGTGAGGCTTGGAGCAGCCAACAGGCCTTCTAAAGTCCAATTCCATAGATCAATCAATGAGGTCACAAAAAACTTTTAAGGGATAAGTTTTTCAAAGTATAAGGCAAGAAAGGGTTACAATTACGGATTTCAAGATGTTATTGGAGTTTTGTTTGGTGTAGTAGAGATTGTAATAGAGCGGCTCACTGGATAGCTTCTAGCTGTTTTCGTAAATCTCTTTTGAATCAAGCGGGTTGTATTCCGTCCGATTTTACTTCAGTTCTTTATAAAGATCGATAATTTGTTCCATGAATATGCTCCTTTAAAAAAAAAAAAAGCAGCCCACAAGCCCACTAAAGTCCAATTCCATAGATCAACCATTGAAGTCTAAACACCAAAATGGAATTGGACACTGGCGACGTTGACTGGCTCGTGGGTAGTCACGCTGGGTCAGCTTCGAAATTGTAAACAGGAACTCAGAGCCTAAATTTATGCCCGATTTGGTTGGTTAAACTCAAACGGGTCGAACCAAAGCTTTGAAAATTTTAAACGAATCGAACTTGAGCTCAATTGTTCAAGCTTGAATCCAACCCGAGCTGAACTTCAACTAAACCAATATTGATCGAGCCGAATCGAGCTTGACAGAGTTTGTATCAATTCAGCTTGTTTGCATCTGTAAATATGTATATCTCAATATAGATTAACACACGTATCTGCAGCCATGGAGCCTAGTTTGATCAAAGGGCTCCATTTTTATTTATGTCTCGATTTGTATCTGAATATTGGGGGGCTAACTTCTATCATCAAATTAAGTTACTTCATTTTTTAGAGTTCTTCGAAAGCATCATGAACGGAAAATTTCTTTTTTAAAATATTTAAAAATAAAAATAAAAAACTCAACACATTTATAATAGTAAATAAAAAAGTTTGACAGATCAAAATTCAATTTTTCAATATAAACTCGTTACCATTGTATAATTTTATGCTTTTAAATTTATGGACTTTTATGGGCAATAACTGATTCGTAGGTTCGTGAACAAGTTCAAATATTACTCAAAATTGGGACCAGCTCAGATCGAGCCCAACTCGTCAAATTGCCTAGCTTGATTCGGCTCATTTTCGGTGGTACGCCTAGGATTGCTCCCTTTATATATCGCCCAGCGCCAGTTGATATTTTCTGCTAAAAACATGGGAGATTTACCTTCCCTTTCTCTCTCTAAAACCATTCACTACTCCCACTCCAATTAAATGGGCTTGTGAGATGGGTTTAGGAAATGAAACTTTTAATTGGGTTAGTTTTGGACTTATTAATTGACCAGCCTAATTATTAATGGGTCGTTATTATCTACTGGCCTCAATCCGGTGTATGTGCACCCCTACTAAAAGCTGATGTCTTATTGGGCTGCTCCAAGCCTCACAAAACTACATGGGGATATTCCAAGCCGCCCCCACTTTTTGTGGGGGCTTTCGTCGAAACCCCATTTTGTCTTTCACTCCTAAATAAGTCTTGTACGTACGTGGGAGAGTTTTTCATTCAATAGAAGCATGCCGCGTGTCCCACTTTTCCTTACTCTCCCTCTCTTTACACGGCAACACTTCCTGACACAATAAATCTCTCTCTCTCTCTCTCTCTCTCTCTCTCTCTGTGTGTGTGTGTGTGTGTCCTTTTTCTCTTACAATAATTTCTCACATTAAATGTCTCTCTCTCTCTCTCTCTCCGTCCTTTTTCTCTTACAATAATTTCTCACATTAAATGTCTCTCTCTCTCTCTCGCTCTCTCCGTCCTTTTTCTCTTACAATAACTTCTCTCTCTGTCCTCTCTCTCTCTCCCCCCCCCCCCCCCTTTTTATTTGAGATTTACAATAAAATAACTTTTGTCATACACATTTATTTTTAATAAAAATTATATATTTGTAATCTACTCGATGAGATCTTTCAAACAAGATCCATTGTGAATATGAAATTTTATACATGTAAAAAAGTTTTTTTTTTATACCCATTAATTAAGAATTCATACCTCTTCTAAATAATTTACATCTCCCAAAAAAAAATTGAGAATTCACATGTCACAACTCACTATCCAAAATACACAATTCACCCCCCAAAAGAAAGAATTCACAGACCTGAAATGCAGAATTCACACATCATAAGTCACTCTTTAAAATACAAAATTCACACAAAAAAAAGGTGTGCTATTAAGGATGTGAATTGTTGCAGGGATGTTAATTGTGTGCTATTGGGTGTGAATTGTTACAAGGGGTGTGCATTGTGTGCTATTTGAAGGTGTGAATTGCGTGCATTTGCAGGTTGTGAATTATTTAGAAGTAGTGTGAATTCTGCATTAGAGGGGCGTGAATTCTTTTTTTTTTTTTTTGGTGTGAATTGTGTATTTTGGAGAGTGAGTTGTGATGTGTGAATTCTGCATTTCAAGTCTGTCAATTCTTTCATTTTGGAGGTGTGAATTGTTTAGAAAGGGTGTAGATTAGTATTAATTAATGGGTATAAAATATTTTTTTTTACATGTACACAATTTCATATTTAAATGAGATCTTATTTGAAAGATCTCATCAAGTAGATTTCAAAAATATAATTTTTATAAAAAAATAAATGTGTATAATAAAAGTTATTTTATTTCAAAATATAAAATAAGAGAGAGAGAGAGAGAATAAATGCCGAAAAGGGAAGAGGGAGAAAGTAATGCGGAAGAGAGAGAGAGAGAGAGAGAGAGAGAGAGAGTAATGCGGAAGAGAAGAGTAATGATGGACTAAGAAATTATCCTTCGCGCGTGAGGAGGACTTGAAAGGAATGTGTTTGACATTTGGGTGGGCTTGGACAAAAAGTTCTAGACAAAACAAGGCCGGCCTGTCACTTCCCCAAACTACATCTTAAAATGGGTAGTTGTAAGCCTACTAAAGTCCAATTCCATAGATAACCAATGAGGTTTAACCAACAAAATGAAATTGGACACTGGTGATAAAGTCCAATTCCATAGATCAACCAGTGACATTGATTGGCTCGTGGGTAGTCACCGTCGGTTAGGAATGGAGTCGAACCCGAGCTTCGAAATTTTAAACCAGAACTCGAGCCTAAATTTAGCCAGATTTGATTGGTTAAACTCAAACGAGCCGAGTCGAGCCTGTCACGACCTAAATCCAACGGATTTTAATATCGTGACCGGCCAGTGAGTCTGTCTCACCAAAAGCCTTTATCGATATTTTTTTTTTTTAACGAAATAACTTAACAGCAGTGAAAGCAAGCTTATATTAATAAAGTCATTTACTCATTATGTTAACGGCAACGTGGGTTACATTTTTTTCCTTTATTGATTACACGACCACAAGCTTAATAATATAGGTACTTGGCCCGTCCTTCTAATTCTGATTACCTGAAAAGGAAAGATTTCAACAACGTTAGCCACTGCTTGTGTGAGTTTATGAATTATCAGGGTTACATGATCTACCATGGAATTTTAAGCAAAACTTTTTGTCAATGAAGCATAAGACAGGAGAGTCAGTTTTTCATGGCTTCAACTATAACCAAAATCATAGCATGTTCTGTTTCTCATGACCTCAACTTTAACCAATATTCGTAAACAAACTTGTATGTACGATATACCATTCCGACGATTTCTGTGCCAGCTATGAGGGAGCGACCCCCGTAGCGCATAAAGTGAATTGATCAATTCAGTTGGACACCTGGTCGTGCCCATTTCCATTCCACCCTTATAACACCGTTCCCATTGGTATCTTTACCGTCCCCCAGATTTCAGGGACATCGTCCGGATGTATCGATAGTACTATTTTTTTTTTTTCAAAAACTGAGCAAAACATTAGAATTCCATGGTATATATTTGCTTCAAAAGAATTTCATATATAAATAATCATAATTTTGTAGGAACATAATTTTTTACGAAAAACCTCATGTAACAGGGATAATTCATAACTCACCTTCTTGAGTCCGAAACCTACCGTAAACTCAACTGAGACGCACCGGGTCCTAGAATAAGACATCAATTATTAGAAATGCTAAAATCGTGGTGTCAATTTACAATTCTAACTAAATACGCGTGTACGGATTTTAATTTATTGTTTTGTATTCTATTTTAGGATTTTACTCCATTCTTGGGAAGGGCAGCTCCAGGGGCTGCCAAGGAATTAACAGCTACGAGCCTACTCCTTGAGCTTGAGCTTGGTTCAGCAACGAAAGAGGGCTGAGCCGGGGAACAAGCTACACAAGAGGCCCGACTCATTTTTAGCGATGAATCAACCCAACAACTATGTACGATTAATTTGTGAACCTATGAACTGTTTTGATCCCAATAGTTACAATCACTAATCCCATTTGTGAACCTATGAACTGTTTTGAACTGTTATGCAGGAGCAATTCCAATCTTTTGTTCTATCTTAGTCCTAATGTTAGCATTTTTCATTACCGAAGCAATTCTTCCTAGGATTCCTATTATTGAAACGAAAAAAATTTAACTAATATATCATGGGGCCATCTTACAACTTATCTTTGTTATGTCTTTTGGAAAAAAATCAATTAAATGTAAGTGCCAGTGTGTGCATGTGTGCGGTATAGAATTTACCTTCTTTTTTTTTCTTCCTTAGTCCCTCTTTGCTCCTCTCCCTCTTTCCTCTCTTTTCTTTTTCTGTTCTATTGTGTCGGGTATGTGTGTGTGTGCCGTGTGTTGTGAAGGGGGAGAGAATCATATTTATAGTTGTGTTCCAATCATGCCTCTAGAATTATCCATAATTAATGTTAGTGTTGAGTCATCTCTTGTGACATCATCCCGTGACATTCTCCTATAGCATGGTGCCAACTCATGCACTTTCTGGAGACCCCTTTGCTTGGGTCCCAAGTATCCAACCATAAGGCGCCACCTCGCCTATTTCTGGAAGGCTCTTTGCTTGGATCCCAAGTTTACTCACCTCGCGACAGCTCGTGCTGCATCCTCGTGTCCCAATACTGTTAGCAAGGATAAAATAACATCTTGGAATATTAAATAAAAAAAAAAAACCAATGCCCAAAGAAAATATGCTATTTTATTTTATAGGCTTTAAGCCACACCAAAAAAATATTTCTTAATCCTAACGGTTAGCGGTCACCCAAAGTTTACTCTATTTTATATTTCTTTTTATTATTTTATTTTTTACTAAAAGTCGGGGTGTTACATCCTCCCCACCTTAAAAAGTTTGGTCCTCCGAACTTGGTGAAACTAGAAAATTAAACGTAGTGTGACCATACCTTATTCGAAAAGCTTCCGTTAACGTGCTCTTAATTACCATCTTCTTGTATTTTTTTTTTTCTACTTCCATCGCATAAAATTGGATAGAGTAGTAACAGAGTACTTAGTAATTCAGCCCCTAATTGAAGCTCCAAGATAAACTGAACATCAATATAATCCAATACTTGATTAAAACATCCCTAGGCCATTCGATTCAATATTCTGCCGGAAGATCCAAATTATTAGCTCTCAGAATACAAGAAATTCATCCAAATAATTACATCAACTATTGAGGTCACGAATGTGTACTTCACTTTATTTTTAATGGGATTATTACCTCTAGGTCTAGAAAAGAGATGTCTAATTATCAATAAGGTAAGTCATTTTTTTTAATTACCACTAAGGTAAGTCACTCTTTTTTGAAGTTTAGGTTTAGGGTGCATTTTCCTATTATAGGGTTTTATTGGTTTAGGCACTTTCATAGAGTACCCTAGGATTTTAGGCACTTTCATAGGGTACCCTAGTCGTAGGGTACCCTAGTCGTAGGGTACCCTAGTCATAGGGGTACCCTAGAGTTTAAGTTTAGGGTGCACTTTCCTATTATAGGGTTTTAGTGGTTTAGACACTTTTATAGAGTACCCTAGGATTTTAGGCACTTTCATGGGGTACCCTAGTCATAGGATACCCTAGGATTTTAAGCACTTTCATAGGGTACCCTAGTCGTGGGGTACCCTAGTCGTGGGGTACCCTAGAGTTTAGGTTTAGGGTGCACTTTCCATTATAGGGTTTAGTGGTTTAGGCACTTTCATTAGGTACCCTAGGATTTTAGGCACTTTCATAGGGTACCCTAGTCGTAGGGTACCCTAGAGTTTAGGTTTATGGTGCACTTTCCTATTATAGGGTTTAGTGGTTTAGGCATTTTCATAGGGTACCCTAGGATTTTAGGCACTTTCATAGGGTACCCTATGATTTAGGCATTTTTATACAGGTTGGGAAGTTGATGGGAATTTTTTAGAGTTAGGCTTGACCTGATGGTAATTATGGAATCCAAGGGTGACCTGATGGTAAATGTCCATTATTTAATTGATTGTCTACATTCCTACAAAGAGAAGTAAAACCACATATTTCAATTGTAAAGACCCCAAAGCTTACTCTTAGTCATCATGTTTGGTATATCCCAACAATACTGTCCGTAAGGCTAGGAAGGAAAAAGGTCGCTCAACATATCATGGAACACGGTACTATTTCTGGACGAACCTTTAATCCCGAAAGGCAATAACGGTATATAGGAGGCTTCTAAGACATGACTAATCCTCAATGTATGAGTTTTCCAACTTCCTTAAATCTTGAAAGTTTTATTCTAAACATGAGGGATGCTACAGTTCACACCCTCTAAAAATTACTCAATATGAGATTTTGTGACTCAAAATATGAGATTTGTGGCTCTAAAGGTGGAAACCCCTTTTTAGAAGTCCCGGAAACTCAATATGTAGCAGGGTAAGGACAATCCCGAATTTGTATCGCCATCCTTAGTGTTAATTTCAACCCTTTCTAGTGTGCCCAAAATCTTACCTGTTACACGTTTTGACGGTCAAGATAGTCGTCATGCTTAGCATTAAATCGATGGTAAGTAATCATCATACCACTATTGAAAGAAACAAGAATGGTAATTAGACTGGAGAATGAGCAATTTTTCAGAGCTTGATGAGAACATCGATCGATAATATTATCAAATCTCACAGGGAGTACAAATTTGAATATAGAATGTAGCAAATGGAGCACGGTGATACAAAGGTTCAAAAGGAGACAACTTGAAGTAATTGAAACAGAGCTCGACCGTAGAATTCAAAAGAAGTTAGAAATGATCATTGTAGAGAGTCTAGGGACTAAGATATTTTCCTTGAAATTGCGGCAGCTGTTTGTATTTTAAACTGGACATCTAAAATCAATCCCTAGGGAAGGCTTAAATGTGAGCTGAAACAAGAACCAGAGTTTAAGGCATAAATGACTAGAAATAGAGTGACTATTTTTGTTTCTAAATGTGGGACTGCAGTTAAAAGTTCTAGCTTCCAAAATCATTTGAATCGTGTTCTAGGAGTGAAGGCAATACCAAGAAACAAGGAATGAGTGCAAGAAGATCCAAAGGGAAACCAATGCTAAGAAATACATGAAAATAAACATGCTTGTACAACTAATGATCATTTTGTCCCTATATGATTGCAAGAGGTTTGGAAGAGGAGAGGGTACAAAGAAGACTGTATGAAGCAACTGAATCAAAGTTTCTTCATAGAATTCAGAAGAAGTTGGAAAGGGGATTGTAGAGAGAACTTAGAGACTAATCTTGATATTTTTAGTGAAACTGCGTCGGCCGCCGCATTTCAACCAAAACATCCAAGATCAGTCATTCGATAATTGCATAGATATATCCGGAAAACAATAACCAGGGCATAAGGGTTGGATAGGATAATCACAAAAATATAACTTTCATCTTGCAACAAGAGAGGTGGAACCAATCATTAGAACTCAAGGGACCGTTCGGACGATACTTCCTATTTTTGAATGAAAGACAAAAGTAAAAGTTAATGCTTCAAAAAGGTACGAACAATGAATAAGATTGAGGTTCATTTAGTTCCTATTCAATCACAAGAAGTTCAAAAGAGAGAACGTTACTAAGAAACCAGCAATGCTAACTTGAAATGCACGGAATCAGATTCATATTTGATCACATGAAATTTAAAAGAGAAGGCAGAGCCAAGGAAACAACTGAGACTCAAAGAAATATTGGGTGTACCAAAAGTGCGGATAAAATTGTCTTATGTCAAGAGCTCCCTCTTACAATGCTAGCAAAATGGGTCAAACAAATAGGCTTCATGAGTGTGATATAGCATTCAAAATTTGCCAAAAAATCATGATTAACATTCTACTAGTTCTTTATAATTGCAACAGCTTCATTGCTATTAGAAATTGAATTTGTCCACAGAATTACTGCAACTTTTTATAAAACTGCTACCATTAAACCACCAAGCAACGAATAGATTAAGAAGTCCAACAATAACTAAAATAATAATTGGAAAATAGTACTAATAAGAACCAACAATAACATCAAGGGTGTGGGAAAGAGTTTGGTGGGTGTGGGATACTGGAATTTACTTTTGTATATTATTATTATTATTAATATAGATGACGGATGGCAGATGCCACGTTAAAATTTGAAACTGACAAAACTATCAAGTGTGTGGGTATATATATTATATTTAGTTATATATATATGGACCCGTTCGGTTCAAACCACGGTTTCTAATTATAAAACCGGGATCGAACCAAAATATCTGGTTCTCATTTTTTTTTATAATCAAAACGAGTCCATTAAACCATAGAACCAATATAAATAGGGATTCTGGGTGAATGTTGTGCGGTAGGTGTTGTGAGTTGTATTGTGCTACATCATTTTGCTTGATTTTTTGGTACACCTCTGAAGCTTCCAAGAGCCTTGTTTGGGGAAAGAAAAAACCGTTACAAAGTGCATAAACCCGAAGAGCCTAAAACCTACTATTCGTCTTTACCCTACCCCAAAGAGCCTAAATCCGCCAAAATTGAACCCCAAACTTAACTTTTCAAAATGAGCAAAACGATGCATAACACCTACCGCACAACTCCCACCCTGGATTCAATAGACGGGTTTGGTCCGATCAGTTCGATTTCGCGGTTTTTTTTACGGTTTTTTTTGTACACCCGTAATGCCCGTACCTCTTGGGTTGCTCCCTCTATATATCGCCCACGCCGGTTGATATTTTCTGCGGACACATGGGAGATTTACCTCCCCTTTCTCTCTCTATAAAACAACTCACTTTTCTCACTCCAATCATACATTCACACAAACATGCCTCTGAGAAGCTCGTCGTCTTCGATTCTAAACTCATGGCTTTCCAAAACGATCGAATCCTCGCCGGACCACGACCTTTCTCTCCCGCCGAAACGAAGAACCAAGTCTTTTACCTTAACCAGGACGTGTTCTTCTGCCTTAACATCAGCCAAGACCGCGACTCATTCGAGACAACCCCCTGTTCCGACCCATTTACAACGCACGACGTCTTCGTCGTCGTTGGTTATGGCCGTGGAAGGGGAAAATAAAGAGGTGGGACCGGTTGATATGGTTTTGTTAGCCGTAGGCGGCGGCGGTGGTCGGATTTCTGGCGGTGGTGGTTGTGGTGGAGGAGGGAGAGGATCCGACGGCGGAGATGGGTCTTTTGATTCTGATTTTTTTCGGCATGATAATACGGAGGGTTATTACAAGAAAATGATTGAGGCGAATCCTGGGAATGGGCTTTTACTTGGGAATTATGCCAAGTTTTTGAAAGAGGTAAGAACAGGCCATAATTCTTGATTCTGTTTTGATTTTTTTGATAGGATGCTAGTACGATAGTAGATTAGATTATTACGGCACGCCAATGTCATTCCATCGACTTGAAGACGAGACCTTACACAGTAACTCCTAATAAGTTTCTACTCACGACAGCTTGAGCTATTGCTGTGGTTCTAGATTTTGTTTGATTGAATTTGTGTCTTTTTTCGTACTTTGGACTCCAGAAATTAATAAATGTACTTCCATGCACAGAAGCTGATTCAAACCTCACTAATTACAACTAACAAATAAAGAACACGTCTTGCCCTTGAACTAGAATAGACCAAATCAAGAAAAGCTCGTGTAGAATTGGTTTCTCAAATAAACAAACTATCGCATAACATATTTTGTAGCTCGTTAAGTTTGTTTTTTTGTTCTTTTCTTTTCAACATGGTAGAAATGTAGCTCGTTAAGTTAAGCGAGCTACTAATTAGCCTTGTCTTAAATATCCAAGCTATTCTCTTTTTTTTGGTACAAAATATCCAAGCTATTCAAGATTAGTGATTGGCTCGATTTTCTCGGCTGGTTTATTTCTTATTACTACTGCTCGATATTCAAGGATAATCGTATCTCGATTAAACGATTAAATGATCATGTAAGCATGATGCCTGGCACAAATTTGAGCCTGGTTTGAATGTTGTCATAATAATCCTTGCTGGTCGACCATGGACCTTAATGAAGTAATCTATATGTACCATGTTTCAGAGTTATGCTATTATTATTCTGTTTTCTTTTTCCTGTTGATGCACCCGAAGTAAAAGGAATCACGATTTCCTTTTATCTTCGTGCAAGCAAAGGTTATTCGAAGGGTGGTGGTTAATCGATTATGATCATTTGGAATACAGGTCCGAGGAGATCTTGCTAAGGCAGAAGAGTACTGTGGGAGGGCAATTTTAGCAAGCCCAAATGATGGGAATCTTCTATCCTTCTATGGTGATCTGATATGGGAATCCAAAAGGGATTCTGATAGAGCAGAAACTTACTTTGATCAAGCTGTGAAAACTGATCCCGGCGATTGGTAAGGATACAGATTACAATGCCCACCTCTTGTTTTACTACGCTTTTCTTTGGTTGATTGGTTGATCTCAGATTTTTACTTGTCTTGGGAGACTTTTCTGTCCAAACTACCATGAACACTAGCTATGAAATGATATCACTTCTTTGGGACTAAAACTGCCTTCTGTTCTACGCATATACAGACTAATCTTGGATCTGTTACCTTAGCTGGAAGCAAAATTGTTGAACTGAATTTCATTGAGGTTATTTACAGCTTTTAGTATATTCTTTCAACTCTACTTTTGTGCAATATGTATTGTGAGATATGTGGAGGGATTTAAGGGACGGAGCCAGGATTTTTGCTTAGGGGGACGGGTTACGGGTTATATCTCTGAAGCAAGGCTATATAATTTGATGATATATATATATTTTCAATATAGTAGAGTTTTTTCAAAATCCCCCCCCCCCCCCCCCCCCTCCCGGGGGATATAACAATGATTCGTACCATGATTTGAACTGAGTCTTAGCTAAACTATGTGAATTCCATGGGAGTATGGCTGTTTTATATGCTAGGCCTTTTTCAAATGACAGTATCGACTTGGTTCTTGACATGCAATTTTGAATGATTCAAACTAGCTAGAACTATAAGCCCTTTCATTTATGCTAAAAGATTCAGAGAGAATCTTTCTGTGAAGCTCATGTCTTCTCATTTGTTATGCTCAATAACTGTTCAACTTAATTCTGAGTCTTGCTTATTGCCGTGTTGGTGAAGTTATGTTATGGCTTCATATGCTCGATTCCTTTGGGATGCCGAAGAGGAAGAGGAAGAAGAAGAAGAAGGGGGGTATTGTGGAAGCGAAGACGACTGTACAATGTCGCCAAAGTTTCTCAAAGAAGCTCCTCATCACCAGCCTTTAACTGCAGCTTCTTAAGTCAAACACTCCTCTACTCTCTGGCCTTTGTTATGGTGGTGCTGGTAACTGTAAAATTAACTAGGTTATTGATCTATTTTGTTAACTGATAAGTAACGGTGAAGCTCTTTTCTTCCTTTCCCTTTTTCTTTCCCTATTATGTTGAGTAGAGGGCAGTGTAACTTGACTGTAAAATAGTGTAAATTTCTATCAGTAATAAGAAAACGTTTTGGAAATTCTTCTGCGTTAGTGAGATGAAGAGACCTGTAGCTATGTGAAGACGTTCGATACCGCCATTCTCAGCTGCTTCTTATACGATTTTCTTTTTGAGTAACAGAATACCCTTTCAGTGTAAGGCAAAGAGACAATCACACGCAGAAAAATAAACAAACAATCAAAAGAATAAGACAAACGATATACGTGGTTCCGGCTTAAGCTTAGCTAATTGCTTAATCGTATTCCATGGGGTACTAGAGGGTTTCACTATGATGAAGAATGATCAAGATTACAATGGAGGCTCTGAAAAACAGTCTTCACCTCCACATTGAGGACAGGATCACTTTGATGCATATTCTAATTATGTCAAACCGCGATGCATATTCTAATTATGTCAAACCGCGATGCATATTCTAATTATGTCAAACCGCGATGCATATTCTAATTATGTCAAACCGCGAAGCAAGGGAAATAGCTGCGCCGAGTAAATTTTTTTTCATGAATTTCGGGTTTTAGGGATTTGATGAGCCCTGCCTCTCAAATTTGACTAGATCCCAACCTTGAATTTTCATTTCCTGTTTGGACTTCAGAAACCAGATATTTTGCAACTCATTTTAGACCCAATCGGAACAGAATTCAGGGCAACATACCAAAACCTTGTGCCTGATATTTTCTCACTCATGTGAAAGAATGTTGTAGTTGCAAAATGTCATTATCATGCTTGTTTCTGTCATTGAAACTTGAAACTTTGTCAAAACAACTACAGTTGCCTTAGTGGACAAAGGTGTACTTCCACCACTTTGCTATCAAATTGAATCATGACATGACAATTTATCGTCACATGAAAAAATCCTGGAAAGCGAGGTGAACGGCGGCGAATTATTCTGAAGTTTCAACAATATGCGTCGGTAATTCCGATTGGCTCTCTGATATTTTTCTTTTGGCCCAAAATGATTGATGTGGCCCTTAGCCTTTGGATGGTTCACCTTATCCATCCCATGACTTTTTCTGTCTATTGATCAGTATAAGTTGTCTGTTGTTATGATTAGGTATGGAGGCACCAATGGTTACTGGACACTTGGTCCTGTCCTTTCTGCCTAGTTTGGAATAGGGGTGTACATACACCGTACACCATGCTGGGCCGGATTCGGATTGGACTTGTACTAGATAATAATGAGATTTGTGCATTTTCAAGCTCGGCCAATTTATAATTGGGATTCATTTAATATGTCCAAACTCAACCGAAATAAAATTTGAATTTTCTAAGCCCGTCCACAAGCCTATTTATTTTTCTGAAGTATAGTATCACAAAAATAAATTAATCAACAACAACGATCACAATTACAATTCACAATCGCAATAATATACTTTAAGTTCTAAGGTCTTACAAAAATATTAAAAGCAAACCTATAAATTAAAGTACAATTGAAGTACTAAAAAAGGTAGAACTCTCCAACATCCATCAATCTCTATATATATAGTATTAAAATAAAATATTATTTAAATTGGGTCGGGCTAGACTAGGCAGGGCCTTAGAGGAGTTTCCCGGTGCACCCCTTGTTTGGAAAGGATCATCAGGACTGTAAAGAATCTCAACCTTTAAACTCAAGCATATAAGCTTGTAGGGTCCATTGATCGATTGATCGACTAAACTAAACATGAGAATAACTTTAGGGTCCTTTCTGTATCGTTTTTTTCATTTCATAAATCGTATCAGGATATGTATCACATATTGTAGGATACATTAATCATAAGTAATAAGCCAAAGGATACATCTCATTGATGAATAGGGTATTCTCATCGGCAGTTTCTTTTCAATAACCACGGTAGAGTCTCTTTCTGGCAGATTCTATATCGATTCTTAGAGCTCTGTAGTTGGCTTCGGCAATCTAGTTGCATGATGTCTACATATGCCACAGAGCTCTTACCTTAGGTGCTTCAGAATTTCAGACACTTGGTTTGTATCAGTTAGTTCCTGTTTTGTATTATCATCAAGCATGCAGTTTCTCGACAGATTGACTGTAAGATGTATCCTTAAATTTCTTCGGTTGTTTATCTATCTTAATTCTGTGTTGGAAAATTGTCATTCGTGGAACTACCGTGACAGCAGCAAATCAACATCATACATTGATCACGGACATCTAACTGTCGAAGCAATTTACCGCTGGATATATCCTTCATTTGTTTTGGTTATGTCTTATGTTCTTCTCGTCTGTATTATATTAATTTTCTACTGTTATTGTATTGTATACGGTAGGTTGTAAAAACTTGCTTATGAAATGAAATTCTCTCTCTTTCGCCAAAAACCATAATTAATATCTATTTAAAAAGTACTTATACCTATTAACACATGCTTATATTTAAGGGGGGAAAAAAGTTTTGAAGATGCAAAATTTCAAGTATCTCAAATGGAGGTCTATCACTTTAAGGTTTTGTGCTGCCTTATTTATGGAAAGAAAAGAAGAGCCCTGATTCAGGTAAATACACAATTAAAGTACAATCATTTCTTTTATTCTTCAAGCTCTATATGGAGGTTGGATTTCTTTTATTCTTAAAGAAAAGACTTACATCGTAACTTGGCTTTTCGGTTTCGGTAAATCTGATTAGTTGTACTTTGTTTTCTTTTACTAACTATTTGAGTGTTTTCTGTCTCACTAGTAACCATAGCAGGTCTGTCTCTCAATTACTGCTCTATTATTTGATTGGTTTTGATCGGCCAAGTTTTCTTTTGCACGGTAAGTCATTTACTACAAAGCTGTTGAAAAAAAAAAGAGTTCTACTTCAGCTACTATAATCTGCACATTTATTTTCTTTTCTCATTTGTTTATTTTTATTTCGTCTAGATTCTTGTTTAAAAAAAAAAATTTAATTAGTGAGTTTGTTTATGTTTGGTTGCCGTTCAAGAAATTTAGAGTTAGTACCCTTGGATCCAGAAATTGAAAGAACATTTAAAAGAGGGTTAAAAAGTCAAAGAGTGAAACAAAATCCATTAAAAATGGGAGATATGGTCGAAAACAATAAAACTCTTAAAGATTTATTTGCTCCAATTACCACAGACCCACCATCCTGCATAGTGCTACCCACCACCAACGCAACACATTTTGAGTTAAAACCACAAATATTTCAATTGTTGCCCATATTTCGAGGTTTGGAAAATGAGGATCCTTATATGCATATCAAAGATTTTCTCGAAATATGCTCTACATTTAAATTTCAAAATTTTTCTGATGAGTCAGTTAGGCTACGACTTTTTCCATTTTCTTTGAAGGATAAAGCCAATGGATGGTTGAAATCTTTACCGTCTAGGACAATAACTTCGTGGGAAATTCTTGTAAGAAAATTTCTCTCCAAATTTTTTCCAATGTCCAAAACAAATAAGCTGAGAAAAGAAATTGCTGATTTTTGTCAGGAGGAACATGAAAAGTTTTATGAAAGTTGGGAAAGGTTTAAAGATTCTATTCTTAAGTGTCCCCACCACGGTTTTGAAACATGGAGACTTATTCAATATTTTTATAATGGTTTGACACAATCAAATCGTAATATGATAGAGTCCATGAACGGTGGTGGCTTTTTAAATATTAGAGATCATGATGCGGCTTATGCATTTCTTGAAAATTTATCTGAAAACTCTCAACAATGGGATTTTACTTCTCATCGAGACAAATCAACTTCCTCATCTAAAAGAGGAGGATTGTATGAAGTAAAAGAAGATACTGACATGAGGATAAAACTAGATAGTCTTACACGAAAGGTCGAAGCGTTAGCTTTAAGTAGGACTATGGAGTCTGCCAATCAACTACAAAGAGAAGTATGTTCTCATTGTGCTAGTCCCATGCACACGTCACAAACTTGTCCTTCCATGGTAGAATATTCCAAAAATTTTACTGAACAAGCAAATGCACTTAATAATTATGGAAAATCTTTTGGGAGTCCTTTTTCAGACACATACAACCAAAATACGCGAAAACATCCAAACTTTTCATGGAGACAGGACCAACCTCCAACAAATGTTGGTGGACAATCTTTCCACCAACAGAACCAATTTCCCCCAGGTTTTCGTCCTCCTATGCAGTCATACCCTACTCAATCTCAATCGAACTTTCAATCCGCTGCACCCTCGCAGCAAAAGCCATCCTTAGAGGACACTATCCAAACATTGATAGCAGAAATTAAGAATTCAACTCTCATAAATAGTCAAGCCATAACAGACATTAAAAATTCAACTCACTTGAATACTCAATCCATTGCCAAATTAGAAAATCAAGTGGGCCAATTAGCGAATCAAATGACAGAAAGAGAGAAAGGAAGGTTTCCGAGTCAACCTCTACCAAATCCAAAAGGGCAGTTTGGTATAGGAAACACATCTAACACTTCAAATGAGCAACACCATGTTCAATCAATCATTACTCTTAGATCTGGGAGAGAGGTAGATAACAGAGTTAGTATGCCAACAGAAGAAAAATTAATTGAGTTTGAAAGTGAAGAGAAATTAATTGAGTCGAAAAGTGAAGAAAAACATCCTCCTAAAGTTAAAGAGTCTGATCCTTCTGTCAAGAGTTTCATCCCTAAAGCTCCATATCCTCATCGACTAGTGGCTCCTAAGAAAGATTCACAATTCAGAGATATTTTAGAGGTGTTTAAACATGTGCAAATTAATATTCCATTCTTAGATGCCATTCAACAAGTGCCCTCATACGCTAAATTCTTAAAAGATCTGGTCACTATAAAAAGGAAGACAAATGTTCCTAAAAAGGCGTTTTTAACTGAACAAGTTAGCTCCATCATTCAATGCAAAGTCCCAATAAAATATAAAGACCCTGGTTGTCCAACAATTTCTTGCATAATAGGTGATCATCACATCGACCGTGCATTGTTAGATTTGGGGGCAAGTGTCAACTTATTGCCTTATTCAGTATACTCACAGTTGGGTTTAGGTGAGTTAAAACCCACAACAATGACACTCCAATTAGCTGATAGATCTGTCAAAATTCCTAGAGGGGTCATTGAGGATGTTTTGATTAAGGTTGACAAGTTCTATTTTCCTGTGGACTTCATAGTTTTAGACACTCAACCTGTCCAGAACTCTAGTGGGCAAATTCCTGTTATTTTAGGGCGTCCTTTCTTAGCCACATCTAATTCCTTGATCAATTGTAGGAATGGTGTGATGAAACTATCATTTGGTAATATGACTGTTGAGCTAAATATTTTTAATACTAGCAAGCAACCACTAGATGAAGATGAGGTTAGTACAGTTTGCATGATAGATAATTTGGTTGAAAAAACTTTTATTCAGTCTAGTTATGAGGATCCATTAGAAGCTTGTTTAGCTCATTTTGGGTGCGAATTTGACATAGATGAATCAATTGAACAAGTTAATGCATTATTAGATACTACCCCTTTAATGAGCATCAATGAATGGCAACAAAAAGTGGTTCCTCTTTCACTCTCATCTTCACCACCACTTCCGTCTATAGTGGAGCCACCCAAGTTAGAACTAAAACCATTACCAAACACTCTTAAATACACATTCCTAGGCCCTTTTGAGTCTTTACCCGTAATCATAGCTTCTGATTTAGACGATACTCAGGAACAAAAATTGTTGAATGTCCTAAAAAAGCATAAAGAAGCAATTGGGTGGTCTATAAATGATATTAAGGGAATTAGTCCTTCGTTGGTCATGCATAGAATCTATTTAGAGGAAAACGCTAAAACATCACGAGAGCCACAAAGACGTCTAAATCCTGCCATGCAAGAAGTGGTTAGAGCAAAAATTCTTAAGCTTTTAGATTCTGGGGTTATTTATCCTATCTCAGACAGTAGTTGGGTAAGCCCTGTTCAAGTTGTTCCCAAGAAATCTGGAGTAACGGTAGTAAAAAATGAAGATAATGAATTAGTTCCTACCTGTGTTCAAACGGGATGGCGTGTTTGTATAGACTATCGTAAATTAAATTCCATGACACGAAAAGACCATTTCCCTTTACCGTTCATTGACCAAATGTTAGAGAGGTTGGCGGGCCATGAATATTATTGCTTTCTTGATGGTTATTCTGGTTATAATCAAATTCCCATAGCACCGGAAGACCAAGAAAAAACTACCTTCACATGCCCTTATGGTACTTTTGCCTACCGTCGCATGCCATTTGGACTATGCAATGCACCCGCCACATTTCAGCGATGCATGGTAAGTATTTTCTCTGACATGATAGAACGTTTTCTAGAAGTGTTTATGGATGACTTTTCAGTATTTGGATCTTCTTTTGATGAATGTCTACACCATTTGACCCTTGTATTCGTGCGATGTAAAGAAAAAAATCTTGTGCTTAATTGGGAAAAATGTCACTTTATGGTTAAACAAGGAATTGTCTTAGGTCATATAATCTCGCATAAAGGTATTGAAGTGGACAAAGCTAAAATTGATTTGATATCTAACCTTCCACCCCCGCGTACTGTGAAAGAGATTAGATCATTCTTGGGTCATGCAGGCTTTTATAGAAGGTTCATTAAAGATTTTAGTAAAATTGCCAAACCTCTATGCAATTTACTTGCCAAAGATGCCCCATTCTTGTTTAGTGATGAGTGCCTTCAAGCTTTTGAGAGACTAAAAAGTGAGTTGACCTCAGCCCCTATTATTCGACCACCCGATTGGAGTGTCCCATTTGAAATTATGTGTGATGCCTCTGATTACGCAGTAGGTGCTGTTTTAGGACAACGTGTCGATAAGCTCCCTCATGTAATTTATTATGCTAGTAAGACTTTAAACGATGCACAACTCAACTATTCCACCACAGAAAAGGAGTTGCTAGCAGTGGTTTTTGCGCTAGATAAGTTTAGAGCTTATTTGTTGGGGTCTAGAGTTGTAGTCTATTCAGATCACGCTGCATTAAAATATCTTTTGTCTAAAAAAGATGCTAAATCGAGATTAATTCGATGGATTTTATTACTGCAAGAATTTGATATTGAGATTCGAGATAAAAAAGGCTCTGAAAATGTGGTAGCTGACCATCTATCTAGATTAGTTGTAGAGTTCACCGAGGATTCATTGCCTATTTCTGAAACTTTTCCTGACGAACAATTAATGCATGTGTCTCAATTATCTTCACCTTGGTTTGCCGATATTGTAAATTATCTTGTGACTGGAGAGATACCATTACATTGGTCTAAACATGATAAATCTAAATTTTTATCCAAGGTTAAATATTTCTTTTGGGATGATCCATACCTATTTAAATATTGCCCTGACCAAATTATTAGAAGGTGTATTCCTGAAGGTGATCAACGAAGTGTCATCTCATTTTGCCATGATCATGCATGTGGAGGCCATTTTAGTGCTAAAAAGACGGCTGCAAAAATTTTGCAGTGCGGGTTTTATTGGCCTTCTATTTTTCAAGATTCTCATGCATATTGTAAAGCCTGTGAGCGTTGTCAAATGTTAGGTAGTATTACAAGAAGAAATATGATGCCTCTTAATCCCATTCTAATTGTAGAAATATTTGATGTTTGGGGCATTGACTTTATGGGACCATTCCCTAATTCTTTTGGTAATTTATACATCCTTGTTGCTGTTGATTATGTGTCTAAGTGGGTCGAGGCCATTGCGTGCAAAACCAATGATCACAAAGTGGTGGTCCAGTTTTTGAAAGATAATGTGTTTTCTCGTTTTGGGACACCACGTGCCATTATTAGCGATGGCGGTAAGCATTTTTGTAATCGAGTATTTGAACATTTAATGAAAAGATACTTCATAACCCATAAAGTTGCAACCGCTTACCACCCACAGACTAGTGGTCAAGTTGAGATATCTAATAGGGAGATTAAAAACATACTAGAAAAAACGGTGAACCCTAATAGAAAAGATTGGTCTTTAAGGCTAAATGATGCATTGTGGGCATACCGTACTGCATTCAAAACTCCAATTGGAATGTCTCCCTATCGACTTGTCTATGGCAAAGCATGTCACCTACCTGTTGAGTTAGAACACAAAGCCTATTGGGCCACCAGGAAACTTAATTTTGATCTTGACAAAGCAGGTGTTCGCAGGAAGCTTCAACTCCTTGAGCTAGAGGAAATTAGGGATGATGCTTACGACTGTGCCAAATCGTACAAGGACCGTATGAAAAGGGTTCATGACCAAAACATTTTAAGAAAATCTTTCACTTCTGGTCAGAAAGTCCTTCTCTATAATTCTCGTCTGCATTTGTTCTCGATGGTCTGGCCCTTTTATTGTTCGCACTAGCTATCCACATGGGGCAGTTGAAATTGAAAATCCAAAAGATGGTTCTGTGTTTAAAGTGAACGGGCAGCGGTTGAAACCATTTATAGAATTGAAAACTCCAGAAGTAGAGGAAATTCTTTTGGAGGATCCTGTTTATCAAGATTGACCATTTTGTCTGCACGAGAGTTGAGTATCTTTGTATTTTATTGTATGTTATTATTTAGATTAGCATTTTATCTTATGCTCTTTTGTTTTATATTACTATTTGCTTCTAAATTTCTTATTTTTATTATTTAGTTTTTTAAAAAAAAGTAAAAAAAAAAAAACAAAACGGAGTTATAGCTTACTTTATTTTTAGTGCCATTATTTTTGTTTTTCTTGCTTGTGTTTTGCTAATTTGTTTTGCAGGTATTTCTTAGTTTACCATCATCGAGCCTATCAGGTGTATCTTCTCCCTTATATTTTTATGTCCATGTCTATTTCTTAATTTTACATTCATGACATTGAGGACACTGTCATATTTAGGTTTGGGGGAGGGTGTACCTGTTCTTGATATGTTTGCACTATGCACAAGATTCACTTTTTACCATTTTATTTATTTATTTATTTATGTTTAGAAAAAAAAAAGTAAAAAAATGATGAGAAAAGTATAAACTCAAAAAAAAAAAAAAAAAAAATTTGAGGTGGATGCTCGATTTTGACTTTCAACTTGGTTATTGGTTTTTTATTAGTGCTAGTTTAACTATTTTTCAAGTTTGAGTCTTGATACGATTTCATTGGTAGAATTAAGCTCGTGAACATAAGCATTGATGAGAGGCACTTTGACTTGTTTTTATCACTTATGCTTGGATAGCGATTTATCACTTGTGTACATGCCTTTGCACGAGCACCATCACACTTAGAGTTGCGTTTGACCTCGAGTTCCATACACAAATTTTTGGTGCCTCAATATGAATTGGATATTTCAATGAAATACTTAACGCCCGTACCCAAAAAAAAAAAAAAGAAGCGAATAAAATGCATGCTTTTTCGAGCTTTCTACGTAGTAACCGAGCCTCTTGCCTCAGTAAGCAGTGAGTGTTCGCGTCAAATGGTGGGGAGTTTCGGATTAGCTATGTGTGGTTAGCTTGGATTGATAAGCCTTTTTGACTCGAGTAATTAAGCCCGAAGGGGTCTCTTAAAACCGAGCGCTCTAAGGCCGAAAGGCTTGGGGACAGCTGGCCTAAAGCTCGCTAAAGGGGTCAACTAGAAAGCTCAAGGAATCCAGGCATTGCACGATCACACAATAAAAAGAGAAAAAAAAAAAGAAGAAAAAATGCTATTACAATAAGGGGAGGGGCTATAGGTTGAGTTGGACATTTTGATGACTTGTTGAGGTATTGAAGGTGCGTGTATTGTTTTCGAGGTTAATGAACATCTTTGTGTGGCTTTTCACTTACACGCATACCTTGTGATTTTTCCCTATCCAGATATTTGTGAGAGGAGCAATATTTGTGCTAATTCGGATTAGAATGTTCACTTGTTTAACTCCGTTAATGAATGAAATATCTTGCCTCCAACTTGTGTTACACTTGTACTAGTTACTTTGAGAGGCCATTGATTAAGTTCAAGGTCATGATTGAGTGTCTATCCTCTCGTGTTTGTGGGTGTTCACTGCTGCAAACCCTCACGAGACTATAACTCGTCCACTAGGGCCACCTAGGGGTTTAAAGGCTTGTTGCATATGCTAAATGCAATCGGACTCCTCCGAAAAAGGATTAGTTAGCATTTATTTTTCTTTTTCTTTGTTTTATTTATTTATTTATTTCTTTTGCTCGAGGACTAGCAAAATGTAGGTTTGGGGATATTTGATGAGCACAAAATATTGACACTAGAAAATCCCAATATCTCATGTTTTTAGTTCTTGATTTTATTTAAATGAGTAGTATTATTAGCTTTTTGGTAATTCATGTCAAATTATTATTTTGCAGGAAGAAGACGATAATAGCTTATATCTCAGCCGTCAGATTCAACAAGTGCAACGCCAACTTTTAATTGGTTTGAAATTAAGAGTCATTAATTTCTAATTGGGAAATCTGAGTAATTGGATCGAGTTGGAACTCACAAGGCAATTACTGAATAAGGAGAGTGTGATTAGAAAATGAATCTAGATTTTTTGGGAGACAAATGCTCGGATCCTACAAAGAGGAAATAAAATTGGGAGGATTCCATGGGATAATATATGTTGCCAACGTATAAGTGGATGTTAATTGGAAAGAAGTTTTCTTTCTTCCCTTATGGGATTACTTTGGTGCATTATAAACGGAAGGCAAGGATTGCTTATTGGGCGGATGGAAAAAAATATACAAAGAGGATTCTTTTCTTTGGCAGAAAAGGAATTTTCGGTGCTACCAAGTTAATTAGGCTTGAGGAGCACTCCACATAGGAAGTACTTAAAGGAGGAGATATCACGGCATAGGGGGGAGATCGAGATCACGGACGAAAAACACCACAAAGGCAGCAGCAGTAGCATCACTTATCCCACGGCAGAGAAGGTCACGGCTAGAGCAGAGCTTTGGGATTAATATTTTATCACTTTGTAAGCTTTTAATTTATGTCAATGGAGTTTTATTATTTGAATATGTTCACACACTCCATGAGCGGCTAGTCGTTTAAACTAGAGTGGAGGATGAAACCTCATGTCTAGTGGTGATTAAAAACAAACTCTCGGTTTATTTTTCCTAATGCATAATTTCATCGGATAATCGTTCTTATCTCCTTTTAATTTAATTTAGTTGTTTTGGATATGGATTCAATCATGTTTTTTCCATGATTCGAAACTACTAGTTAATTATTTTGCCTGGTTATTAGATTTTGATTCCAAGTATCGTATATCCGTTGTGATTTGTTGGCTAGCGGATACAACGGATTTTTCGTGTCTTGAACTTTGAGGTGAGGAAGAGCGTACATAAATCAATTTTCTTTAAAACGAGCTTAACGAAGAAATTTTCCACAGTGAGAGAGTTTAGCCACCAAATTACTGTGAAGAGAAGTAGAAAAATAAACCACGAGTTTGTTAAAAAATCACTATGAATGCATGGGTGTGGATTCCGAAACTCTAGTTATCTTTTCCAACCGGTAATCT
>OY978221.1:3265085-3468427 GCA_963854785.1 Vaccinium vitis-idaea
GAGCTAGCTCGTGTAAAATGGATGTAATTGTAGAATGATTGCTTAAGTCTTCTTTTCTATGTCAAGAATCCATAGAGAAGCAAGAGGACGGAGAGAAAGAGATAAGAGGTAGACTATGGGAAGTAAAAGTTGTTGGAATAGAGACGAAAAAAGGTTGTTGCTATAGACTAGTCAGGGGAAATTTTTCCAATTTAATAGTACATATGTATGCTCAATCAAGGGCTCTTTTGGGAAAAAAAACCAAAAACGGATTATTGGTTTTTTCATTTGTTAGTTTTGTGTCAAGATTTTGTGGTTTCTGGATTTCTCTCGACGAGACGAATCTAACAAGTATAAATTTATGGGCAAACCAAATATTTTTTAATAAAGCCAAAATTAATCCAATAATCTAAGTATTTCGGCTTTGCAAAAAAAAAAAAAAATCTTGACGAGATGAATCCAGAAACCACAAAATCTTGACGCAAAGCTAACAAATGCAAGAAAAAAAATTGAATAAGGACAAAATGAAAAAACTAATAATCCGTTTTTGGTTTTTTTGCCAAAGGAGGCAATCGAAGGAAATATCAAGGAAGGATTGAAGTTGGTGTGGAAATTAATGAGTGAGGAGATGCTCCTAAAAACCTGAAGTGCCCCAGCTGTGTTGGGCTAGCTCTCCCACATTTAGAGAGTTTCAATATGGTGTATTTAACGAATCACTTTGTTTCCCTGATAAACAATTGTTGAGAGATGTCGGTCTTGCCTAGGAGATGATCTAACCTTCATTTTTATGATACAATAACAATGTATTGAGCATTTTTGGGAAATATTTGGTCCTCCAAAATGCTAGACAGTGTGTGTGGGTCCCAAACACTAATGTGAATATGTGTGCACTTGCATGTGTAAAATAGAACCGACTCTTGGGATAAGCCAAGGAAGCGGTGGCTTCCGAGCCAACCATTTTAAGCTCAATCAAAGACCCCCGTATTTTTGTAAAACTCATATGTGTAGGTTTGGAATTAATAAATATCCACTCTTGATTAGCCATCGAAGTGTAAGGCCCAACTTTGGTAAACAAGATGAATCCTTTGAACCAAATGAACATTTGTAGCAGTTAAAATTATCTATTCTTTTAGTAGTTAAAATAATCTATTCTTTCTTTAACAGTTGATGCGGGATGGAAATAAATAAAAAGCAAACATATCACCTGCACTCGATTGAGAAAAAAGAAAGAAAAAGAAACCTTCTCTAGAATAAATGCAGTTTAGATTCCTTTGCTTGCGGATTGTATTTGACAACACTTTATCGGCTTGCAAAAATGCAGTTTTTTCAGAGAGATCTATATCTTTATTTTTGAACTTTGAAATAATCATTATGATTATTTGGCATTTTGATAATGGGAAATTGTATAAGGGCCCATTTTCGGGGATTTGGGGTTGATGTTGTGTAGCCCCCGCACAGCAGCCAATGTGCACCATCCGAGTCGTCCGTTGCTCAGATGGACAACTCAGATTTCATCTTGCACGCACGATAACGAACAGTTCGGATGCAAAGGTGCTAAGGTGAAATCTGGGCCGTCCATCCGAGCAATAGACGGCTCGGATGGTGCACAGCAGCTGTTGTGCGGGGGCTGCACAGCAGCAACCCCGTGTCCCATTTTCGGACTTTTCTTCTAGCCTCCGAAAGTCTTGAGCTACCTTTGTGTAAAATGGATGTAATTGTAGAATGAGAGGGCGTTCCACTAACTCAGTTTTTTGAAAAAACTAATTTTTCAAGATTTTTTATGTGATGTATTGTGAGAGAATGACATGTCTGATGTTTGAAAAAAACAATTTTTAGTTTTTTATTAGTGGAACACCCCCTGAGTATTTATTTGTTTGGTGCCACTCTTCTATGTCAAGAATCCATAGAGAAACAAGAGGACAGAGAGAAAAGAGATTAGAGGTGGACTATTTATGGGACTTAGGCTTAGTTTTCCGTTTGATTTTAGCAAATGAGTTTAACAGGTGCTAAAATCATAATTTTGAAATCAAAAAATGAAGTGGTTCCGTGTATCGCTTTTCGATTTTTTTCGCACCAAATTAAAGTACTCCTCGTGTACTTTAATTCGGTGTGAAAAAAATCGAAAAACGATAAACGGAACCACTTAATTTTGTGATTTGAAATACCTATGATTTTAGCACCTGAACTCATTTGCTAAAATCAACCATTTTAGCAACTGAGTTACTAAAATCAAATGGAAAAAAAGTTGTTGGGATAGAGACAGGAAAAAGGTTGTTGCTAAAGTCGGGGGGAAAATTTCCAAATTTAATACGTATGCTCAATCATAATCAAAGGAAAGATCAAGGAAGGATTGAAGTTGGTGTGGAAATTAAGAGAAATGCTAGGTACACACAAACAACTTACCCACAAATTACCCAAACACAAACATAAGTGTGTGGCTGTTCAAAAAAAACATAAGTGTGTGTTTGGGTAATTTGTGGATAACTTTTGTGTGTATGTAGTGTTGCTCAAAAATTAATGACCTCTATCTGGCTCGGATGAAGAGATGCTACCCAATTGGACGGTTTTTTTTTTAAAAGAAATTTTTTTGAGATAGTGTTTGGTTGAGTTTTTGAAAATAATAATAATGAGGTAATGATTAGTGAGAAATAGAGAGATAAATGAAATAATAAGGTAATGAATGGAGAACGAATCTTTTTGAAAAAAAAATTTGAAAATGAGAAAAAAAAAAAGCAAATGGAACAAGGCCTAGTGCCCCAGCTGTGTTGGGCTGGCTCTCCCACAGTCCCACATTTCGAGAGTTTCGATGGGATTGGGAAGCCGCACTTATAGGGTTGTAGAGCGTCATAACATATTTATGAAATTCGAGTCATTGATTACCGAGATTAACGATTTGGATGCCGCATTACAACCATGTAGTGCGGCTCCGCACTACAGGATCCCCGAATCACTTTTTTTACTTGATAAGGGACTTGGGTTGGGGGGGGTGGGTGGGGTGTTGTGCACCCCCTCGGCCGTTGGATCGTGTTTTGGACGGCTCGGGTGTATTTTGATTTTTTACCGGTAAAAAAAAAATCAAAATTAATGGATAATTGCCGAACGCATCAGAACCGTCCAAAACCCGATCCAATGTCCGAGGGGGTGCACAGCACGGCTGTGCACAGCACCCCCCATTTCCATGGTCTAACCTTCATTTGTGAGGGAATTTAGGTCAAAGGTGATGGAGGAGTTTTAAAAGAAAATTGAGTATTTTTAAAAAAAAATTGGGCTCACATACAAATGGAGCCAAATATGGCAATTCAGATGCCTTATATCCGGTGTTTATTTTGTTTCTTGGACCCGGATATAAATATGCCTTTGATAACTTAATCCCTTCGGAGAGGGATAAATTTTAGACCCCTAGGCCCCGATTGGATGGGGGATTATTTTCAGGGGGGTAAGTTTTAGAGGGGGAATAAGATAAGAGGGGCTATTTTTTTTGGAGGGGGGCCCAGATTGATGTGATGTTTATTGAGATGGGATAAAAAAGTAGATGGTTTTGATGATGGATTAAACATGAGGATAACTTTTGACTTGGTTTGGATAACTTAAAAATAAGAGGGGGTGGATGATGGAAAAAGGTGTCAAATGACTTATTTGCCCTTGTGGTGTACCAAACCTTATTAATGATTAATTTAATTATATAATTACATGAAATAAATTATTTTTTTATTTTTGGATGATTTGGAGTTTAATTAAGTTATTTCACCGGAAAAAATAAATATTTTTTATTTTTTTTAAAAACTTTTTTTTATTTATTTAAACATTTGAATGGTTAGTTGTCATACAAAAAAATTTAAGAAAGGTTTTTTTTATATTTATTTTTTAACTTGTTGGGCTATCTTATTTTATTTTTTATTTCCTCAACACAATGAATAATAAATGAACAAACTAAAACATTTATTACAATGAGGTTGGTTTCTTTCATCTTTTGTTCATATCAAGCCTAGATGGACCCTAGTTGGACCCTAGTTTTTTTGTTTGTGTGTTTTTTCAACAAATAAATCCACAAACTTATTTTTTAATTTGTTTGTTAAATTTAAACTAATCAAAAAATACTATAATGAAACCTTCATGTTCAGAATACTAACAAATAAACCCATTTCACAATAACCAGTCCAGAAACACTTTAACAACGGCAGTACAGAAACCCTAGATCGAAATGAAGTACACAAACCCATTACAAAGTAAAATACACACACCACAGAGTCAAACAACCAGTAGAAAAACCCTTTTGCAATGACAGAAACCCTAAAACATCGAAACCAATATCATCTGTCAACCAGATCGACAATAGCAATTCATAAACTTCATAACAGATCGAAGAAACGAGATCCACATACCCGGTGGTCATAGTAGATCACAACGAAATCACAAGAAAACCCATCCCTGTTCGATCGCAACCAAGCAAACCCAAAATCGCACAAATCGCAGACAAAACCCTCGCCTGTTTGATCTCAGCAATAGGTACACAAATGGAGGTGAGAAGGTGGGTAAAGGGGTATAACAAGGGTTACAATCGTCATTATCACCCCCCCTCCCCCTCCCCCTCTTACGCCGGATAACTTTTGGGTACCCAGAGGCTGTATGAAAGTTATTAGGGAGAAGAACCGAAGAGCGTGAAAAGGGAAGAAGGGGGTTAAAACGAAGAGGGGAAGAAGATGGGATACCCAAACCAAGGCAAACATGTGGGACCCCCCTTTTGTTTGGATGCAGTATTGGCGAGAAGGATGAGTGGGGTTGGGTTAATTAGTCCCCCTTCCCTTCCATATACCTCATTTGGCAACCCAAAACACCCCATGACTAATTAATCCTTGGTTTCAATAGTCATGACCCTCCTTGACTATTTATAAGTAGGGGGAGGGGGTATCTATGTTTAGTCATGGGAGATTAGCTCCCCATTTTACCACCCTACCCCCCCCCCCCCCCCCCCCCATATGCAATTTCCTTCGAATAAAAAAATAAAGTAGGGGGAGGGGGTATCTATGTTTAGTCATGGGAGATTAGCTCCCCATTTTACCACCCTACCCCCATGCAATTTCCTTCGAATAAAAAAATAAAATACTTCTACTCATAATATTTTTGTTTATTTTTCCACCAAATTAAACTATTAATAAAGATCTTTAATTCAATACAAATAAATTAAAAAATTTATACTTTAGAATTTTACATTGTTAGCTTGTTGAGTTGCTTTGCAATATCCTTTGGATAAAAAAATAAAGTACTTCCACATTTTTTTTTGCACCAAATTAAACTACTAATAGAGATCTTAATTTGATACAAAAAAAATAAAAAATTTATACTTTAGAATTTTACATTGTTGGCTTGTTGATTTCTTGAGCTAATTTTAATATTTAATATTCTTAATTTATACTATAAAAGAATATCGAAAAGAATTACTCCATTATAACATATTTTTTGACAAATCTAACAAAAAATTAATTTTGGAATTTATATAATTATGTAAATACATAATCTAATATATGCATTACCAAGGGCAAAAAAGTCATTTGACGTGATTTTATATCATCCACCCTCTTTATCTTCCCTTTTTTTTATCTCTCATCCAAACCATGTACTATTTAATCTCTCTTCTTAACTGTCACATTAATGTGGGTCCACCCTTCTTATTTAATCTCTCCGACTATTTTATCCTCCCTTACTATTTAATTCTTCCAAAACCAACACGCCATCCAAATGGGCTCATAATGGCTAGTTTGGATGCGAGATAATAATTGGGTGAATAAAATATACTCCATCCATCTCCAAATTTTGGTCCCTCGTCCGATTTTAACCGGATAAAAAACTAGCTAAAACTTTAAATTGACAATGAATTTTATATTCAATATGGATCTTGTTTGATAGATCTCAATTAGTTTTATAAGACAATGTTTTCGAAATCATATAAACCAATATAAATTACGAGATATAATAAATTGAAAAGTGGCACGAACTCCCAAAATGGACAAATAAATGGGGACGGAGGGAGTAGTAAGAAAAGATAATATAGTATGCAGTATTATTTATGGATGGTATTGATGTGATATTTGGTTTTTTCACAAAATTGACTCAAACTCAAAACTGACGTATTGTGCTTTACAAGACAAGTGACTTTCTTATAAGACATCAACCCAATTACACTCAATAAGACTGTTCCACTGACTTATTTAGTTCAGGTCAATTTGTGGAACAGAAAATTGAGATGAAAAATAGTATTTGATTTGGATGATATTTTCAAGAGCATCACCAATGGCGGAATTGCTATTTGGATAGCTATTGTTATAATATAATAATGAATAGTGTCGAATGCTATTCTATAGCATTGTTTCTCCAACTGTGCAAATGCTATTTCTTCATGAAATGTTAATTTAAATGCTATTTGCCGGTCCCATGATGAGAGAGGTAGCAACAAATGGACATACTAAATTATAACAATATCTATATCTTGTGCTATATTTAGCACAACGCATAGTTATAGATAAACATAACATCTGTTTTACCTCACCATTTTTTTTAAATACAATTTGAAGCTTCATGCTATAATATAGCATAGCAATACATATAGCACGTCGTTGGAGAAGCTCCATGAGGGGATAAAATTATTTACCCTCCTATAAATGCCATATTTGCCCTTCTGTGTGCCCATGTTAGATTACGCATTGCATCAAATATATAATTACAAAACTCTTTATATATATGTATACGGAAATCTTCTTCTTATCCACACCTCCCGGAAATAAGAAAAAATGGTTTTTTTTTAGTTGCAATTTTTTTTTGGAAGGGCTTGATCCACACAGTTTTCGGTAAAACTGTACATATTCGGATCGTCAAAATTTGATCCGGAAAGTTGAAAAAGGGCCAAGTCCGCACGGAATTTTGTATGAGGGATCCCTTAGGAGACCGGCTTCCTATATATATATATATATATATATATTTATTTTTATTTTTTTTTTTTGAAGATTTTCCGCGTGGACCTTGGAAAATGCATTTTAAAAACATTGAGCGGTTCGGATCGTCAAAATTTGATTCGGAAATGCCAAGTCCGCACGGAATTTTGGTGAGGGATCCCTTAGGAGACCATTTTCTTATATATATATATATATATATATATATAGGATAATGATCTATTGAGGACTCCCTTAGGATAATTCCATGCGGACCTCACCATTCCGGATCAAATTTTGACGATCCGAACCGCTCAATGTTTTTAAAATGCATTTTTAAGGGTCATATAGCGTTTTTAACAAAAACTGATCCGATCAAGCCCTTCCGGGTATTTTTTTTTGAAGATTTTCCGCGTGGACCTTGGAAAATGCATTTTAAAAACATTGAGCGGTTCGGATCGTCAAAATTTGATCCGGAAAGTCGAAAAATGGTGAGGTCCGCACGGAATTTTTGTTTGAGGGAGTCCTTAGTAGATCGGCTTCCTATATATATATATGTATATATATATATGTGGAAGCCGGTCTCCTAAGGGATCCCGCACCAAATTTTGTATGCGGGATCCCACATTAGACCGCCATCCTATATATATATATATATATATATCTTTCAACAATGAAACTATAATAAATTTTTTTTATAAGAAAATTTATATTATTAATAATTATTTCATACTTTTTTGTTTGAAATAGATCAATTATTATATATATTTTTTGTTTCGAATGCATTGTAATTTATACAATCCTATTATTAATTCTTTTATGGTCTAGGCTTTCAATTAGTCCCAACAAACTCGGGACTAGCTAATACTTTGGAATATGTGGTCCCGCATGTTTCTTTGTACCGCGGATGAGAGATTATAATCCTGGGATCAAACATAACACACTATCGCTCCTTATAAATTAGGTAAAGTTATTTAACTGCTAACTGGGATTCGAACCTTAAACATAACCCACTATTGCCTAATAAGTAGGGTAGGATTCAAACAAATAAAGATTAAAATGAAATTTTACTATTTGACTACTAACTGGGATTCGAACCTTAAACCTATGGTTTTGAAAGAAAATAAATAAATAAAACCCCATAAACTAATGGTTAAATAATATCACAAATTGAGCCCATAGTCTCTCATTTATTGTATCCAAATTGACAGAGAGAATATGCATATCAATCTCCCAATGGAATATTCACTTCTTTACCTCCCAATAGAACATCACCTAATTTTAGTCAATGATAATTCCATCTGCACTGTTTTATTCAATCTTCGTGTGCATGGGAAATTTCTTTTGTGACACTGATTTTTGTCACAAGTGTTATCGATTCTCTTCACTAGTAACTCCTTGTCTCCTTCCTTTTTTAAGCTTTGTCGGGAAGTCTTCGATTATTGGACCTAACAACAAATTGATAGATGAATCCATTGGAGAAAACTTTGAGCAAACCCAAAATTGGAGTAGACACAAAACTCTTGAATGTCGTTATCTTCTAACGTGGACAAAGAATTGAAATCGTTCCGAAGCAGCAGATTCAATTCAACATTTTCTTCGTTCGGGTTTGATTGTGTTGTAGCTCTATAATTCGGATTAGGTTTCAGGGGCAGTAGTTGTCCGAGTAGGCTTCGTAGCTCCTTGATATTGCACGGTGACGGCATATTGATGATGGCGCGTATCTTTAACGGAACTTTAAACCTGCCCTTGATTTATGATTCAACTAAAATCTGTAAAAAAAAAAGTATCTGCAAAAGTAGAAAATGACGGAGAGATTGAGCATAAATTGTTATATAGACAAGGATTTCCCATATGTTGTGTTTTCCTAAATAGACATAATGCCCATGGAACGGTAAAAAAAAAATTTAAAAAATTAAAAATAACTATTCCCTGTTATTTGGATTGTGGGAGTTATCTAACATTTTATTTAGTGGAGTCGGTCACATGATATAACTATATCACCATCGTCCACAAGCACATATTTGAACAGCTCGGATGGGGTGCCGAGCACCATGTATATATATACTTTTTCCGTACCCAAAATTTTCTCTAAGAAATGAATTGAGGGTGGTGGAATTTTACAGCCTACAGTCGGGGGCAATTCAGACTTTCCATTCTTCTGCCTAACGGTCGTGATATGACATTTTAACGGAGTTGGGTGACCACAAAATTTAAGGGGCACACATGAATCATTTTGAAACAAAATGGGGTGTAGCTATAAGGAGCGAAAGTTTTAGGGGGTTTAGACGAAATTAAGCCTTGTTTTATTTTAGGGTTTTACGTTGTCTTTCGTTGCGATCAGTTTAGGGTTTACATATCGGCTATGTACTTCACCGTTTTCTTCAAACTCTTTCTTGCTCGTTGAGCTCCAGAAAAAAGATGCTGGAGGTTTACAAGAGTAGCTCCGTCGAGTGGAAGCCGTCGCCGGTGGTAGCCCTGGCCACCAGCCTCGATGCCTCTCAAGTCGCCGCCGCTCGCGACGACGGCTCTCTCGAGATTTGGCTCGTCTCTCCTGGTTCAGTCGGCTGGCACTGCCAACTTGTACTAGTCAAACTCGTCAGTTTGTATTAGATATTGTTTGGTAGAGTTTGAATTCACGAGTATAATCGGGTTTGTTTTTGTTTTTGTTTTTGTTTGGTAGACGATACATGGGAACAGCAATTCGAGAGTGTCCTCCCTGGTGTGGTGTCAATCAGGCTCAAATGGTTTGCCGCCTGGTCGATTGTTTTCGTCTAACATTGACGGGTCGGTTTCACATTGGGATCTGTTTGATTTGAAAGAAAAGGTATTAATCCATGCATTTGTGATTTCTGAAATACAAAGACGACATTTTGCACAACATGCTTTTATGGTAGTGTTTCAATGAATGAAACACCGCCAATGAATGAAATACCGCCACATTGATATGTTGATAGATATGTTATGTAAAATGTTGTTGTGTTTCTTAGACTTTCTCAATAAAAAAACACCTACAAAGTGGGAAATGGGTATGGTATTTGAGTTTTTTGACTTACGAAATCCATTGAAGGATTGGAAAGTTGTATAATGCAAAGAGGGAAGAATGGAAAGGAAAGCTACTTGGGAAGACAATGTTGCAAAATGCTGCCGAGACCACTTTAAATTTGGTTGACGTCTATGTCCACCTGAAGGCATTGGAGAACCTTATAAAAGGAGACAACAGTGTACAGCTAGGTGATTATGGTTGAAAAACAAATCTGGTTGAACATAATTGTTCATGCACATTGCTTGTACACCTCTTCTAGCGTTCCACGGAGTAGCATTACGTGGTTGATAGTTAAAGGGGATTAATGACGTACCAGTGTACCACACTATGGGTCCGTTTCCCAGTATATAACTGTGAGGGAGCTACTTCATCACACCCTTATTTTGGATGTAGAAGCGGATAAGGATGTTTTAATATTTGTTATAAGTGGAAGTTAATAGGCAGCTGGTTTTTAGTTTTGATACCGTTCTGCATTGGAGCGGAGATTTCCGTTCCATAAATGGAACAAAAAAATCAAAATCCCATTTCTGGGAATAATCCAGTACGAACGCTGATGCTGCTTCTATGCATTTATTGTTGGTTCTATACACAGACCTAATTTTCTTCTCTTTTCCTTATTAGTTTGATTTTAGTTGAATATGAAATGCTGTACTCTATGTGTTTGTAGGTTGCGCTAGATTCAATTGGTGTCTCAATTTGGCAGATGGCTGCAGGACCTATTATCAGTTTGCCCCGTCATACAAAAGATGACACCCTACTCATTGAAAATGGGCATGCTAATGATAAAATTGGTGATGATGATGACCCTGAAACAAGTGAGAGTGAAGATGACAGTGACTTGGTTGAGCTTCATGAACAACCAACCAGTGAAAATACGAGTGTGGCACTTGCCTGTGATGATGGTTGTGTACGGATATATAGTATCTCTGATAAGTTAACTTATGTGAAATCATTGACACGGGTCGGTGGTGAGATTTCTAGACCTTTCCGTCTAATGAATTTGGTTGGTTTTTTTTTTTTTTTATTGCATTTGTTATGACTGTTTACCTTTGTCTTGTTGTCATTTTCAGGGCGTGTCCTAAGTGTTACCTGGAGTCCTGATGGAAATTTGATATATTCAGGGAGCAGCGATGGGTATGTATCTGATTTAGAAGTTGTGGAGCACGATTATAATAAAAATACTGATTGTACCTTACAATTTTGATGGGAATTGTCAAATTTCCAAAGCTTCTTGTACTAAAAGTTGACTGTTCAAATAAGATGGGGCGAAAATTTTCAGGTTTATCCGATGCTGGGATGCTAAATTGGCTCATGAGATCTATAGGATAACAGTTGGTGCTGGAGGTTTAGGTAGTGGACGTGATGTTTGCATATGGTCGTTACTTGCATTGAGGTAAAAATAGCTATTTTACATGGTACGTGGTGGGTATAGTTTTTGGGGTTTGCTGGTACCTTTGTTTAAAACTAATGTTATTGGTTCAGGTGTGGGACTCTTGTTAGTGGAGACAGTAATGGTAATGTTCAGTTTTGGGATAGTCAGCATGGAACCCTTTTGCAGGCACAATCTTGTCACAAGGGCGATGTCAATGCACTGGCAGCGGCGCCTAGCCATAACAGGGTATTCTCTGCTGGTTCTGATGGCCAGGTACTGGATACTGTTTCATTTTTGAGTTCCAACTAAGATATATTGACCTAAGAAAAGCACTAACTTCTAAAAAGTTGGCGACTCTCTCAGACATGTGTACAATGCTTTCTTTTTTTTGTGCCCATAGTTATCAATGAGAAATTATAATTTTGGACACACATGTCTGGCACTTGATTTTGAACGAAAGAAGCAAGGTAATGAGCATAGAAATCGAATTGAGTTTTTAAACCTGCCCTCTCTGATGCTTTCCGAATTTGATTCTGGGGTTGGTTCCACGGCATAACATCCCTTGAGTTCTTCGAGATTTGGAGGGTATAGAGAAGCTACTATTTTCATCATAAATCTTTCCAAGAGCAGGCACTTTGTGCCTTATTGCCTAAGATTAGGTCTGTCTCCAATCCTCCCCTAGCCATACCCCCATCAATTGGGAATTCATGTGTACTGTTTTTGTTGATGTATTGTCATATCTGCCACTATTGCAACGGCTCTGTCTCTTCTTGGTCATTTGTATTACTAAAATGTTTAAACGCTAGACCAGGTGTTCTTGGAGACTTGCTAAGATTTGATAGTCTCAACAAGTTCACAAAGTGAAGGGGTCATATCATTAAAATGGATTAGGCACGAGCAAACAAATTGGCAAACTGCACCCTACCGTTGAGTTACCCAACAGCCACGAAGCCATCTCCATTCCAAATGATCCTAAGATTCAGAAAATGGAGCCACTTAACCCAATGGTTGCCAATCTATTCCACTGGATAGTAAAGTGATAGGACCGAAGTAGACGATCTAAGGCCCCTCCATTGGTTTATTCATTATTGCTCACACAGCATTCTTCTCGACGGTCTTCGACTTCGTTAGCTTCATAATCTCTCTCTCTCTCTCTCTCTCTCTCACACACACACACACACACACACAAAACACACACACGCACAGAGCTATATATAGATGAACCATTGCGAAAGCTTCACCCCTCGCAAGTCCCCATTTCAGAATCTCTCTCTCTCTCTCTCTCTCTGCATATTCATATACATATTTCTGTCCACCGTGATGGATCCAAACCTCCACTACCTTTCAGCAGTTCAATAATTGTTAACTGGATAGTCTCATAGATCCATATTTCTTGAGTTTTTCTTTAGTGGCTCTGTAATTTTGGTATCACGATGACATAAGCGTCGTTCATTTGTTTTGTTGTCTCACTTTGGAATTAGGTGTGGAGTTGTGAAGAAGAAGTACCTTTTAGGTTATGTTTCCATATCTTTATCTCTTTTGTCTAATACTAAATACATGTAAACAAGGATGGAGTCAGGATTCCGACTCGGAGGTGGCACTCAAAATCAATATTCTTTGTCCCACAAAGATAGTCTATTATAAAACGACGCAATTTTTGGATAAAAATTTCAATTAGTTCTTTAATTTTGTGTCAAGAAATGTAAGAAATCATGCACATAAGTGCTTTTACTTTTTATACCAGAATTGGAGGTTTTTTGTAACTGGACTATCTTTACGGGCGGAGGGAGTAATTAGTACAAAAAGTACAAGTGTTCTCATATTAATTATTTCTAACACCCAAAAGGATACACGTGTTTTGAAGTATAACACTGTTCTTGCAATACAAAAATAGTTTTTTTTTTTTGGACCCGGGGGTGGTACGTGCCACCTCCCTCCCTCTTACCCTCCTCCCTGCATGTAAAACCCATATCCTTGAGTCATGTAAAGATAATTTTGTTCTTTTATTCGCTTAAACATAGCAGTGGTAATATACAGAGATTTCATCTTGTAATTGAAATTTTATGATAGAGCCTAGTGAAGTTGCCATTTTGGTGGTAAGATTGTGAGCTTATCTGCTGTTTTAGCATCAGTGGGTCACTAGCTGGACATTATCTTTGTGATTTCAGAGGAACTTCCTTATATTGGGAACCATCGCTGTTTCTAAGCTTCTTGACTTTTACGTATTTTTTAGAGAGGCTGTAGAGAAAATTTAAAAAAATTTAAACCTATATAATTCTCTGATGCTATTTCTCTGAAGAACTAACAGTTTCAGCTGGCTTGCTGTATTGTATCTAGGTTATACTTCATACACTCTCCAGTGACACAGTTGGATCTGGTGATGGTAATTCCTCTGCAGAAGTGATGAAGAGATGGGTCTATGTTGGTTATGTCAGAGTTCATACGCATGATGTGAGGGCCTTGACGGTTGCAGTGCCAATAAGTCAAGAAGGTTTTCCAATGACTAATGTTAGATAATGTATTTGTCAAAAAAAAGAAAAAAAGAAAGAAAGAGACTAATGCTAGATATGTTATAAGTTATATCGTTCCTAGTTGTTGCTTTTATTTTCCTCTGCTGTAATTCACTTTGTTGATAAAATAAGAAACTTCTGTTAACACCATTCTTTTCATTGGCAGAACTGTTGCCTGAAGAAAAGGTTAAAAGGGTTCGTGGTAGGGAGAAGCCTATTGATCTTGGTTACCATAAGTGGGCCCAGCTGGGTGTTCCGATGCTTATCTCAGCCGGTGACGACACTAAGCTCTTTGCTTACTCTGTGAAGGAGTTCACCAAGTTCTCTCCACATGATATCTGTCCTGCACCACAGAGGGTTCCCATTCAACTGGCGCTGAATACTGGCTTTGATCAATCACCTTTGCTCCTAGTACAGGCTTCTTATTGGTTAGACATTATGAGTGTTCGTGTGAAGAGTGGGGCCGTACGTGGTATGGTTTATGGTCCTTCCGATGGTCTTGCAAAGACGGATTTGCTAGTCCGGGTTAAGAGTAGGGCAGCTGAAAAGATCAATTGCAGCACCGTTTCTACTTCAGGATTGCTTTTTGCTTATTCAGACCATGTGGAACCCCGAATGTTCAAATTAAAGAGATCAAAAGTCGGAAAAAGAGCTTGGAAAGAGAGATATCTTTCGCTTCCTTCAAATCTACCGTTTGCACATTCAATGGTTTTCAGCTTTGATGCTTCTCAGTTGATAATAGCTGGGCACGATAGAAGAATATATGTGAGTTTTTCTTTCACCATTATTCATTGTGTTGTTTTGCTTTTAACCTTTGCCCTCGCATTTATCATGCACGAGGAGCATGTTTTAATTTGTTGTCGCTTGGTTTTTTTGGTTGAGGTCAACTATGGATCTTCTTATGATGAAGATCTGCTGGCTTATTCTGTATGATAGAGATGTGTTAGAAGGTTTTAGTTCTCATGAAATCTGTGCTTCAGCCTTCATGACCCGAGGATCGTCTTACTGCGGAGTCAAGTGGCTCGTGTATATCGTATACTTTATGCATGTGCTTTTGTGTTTCTTCTATAATCTTCTAGAGCAAGTTTAGAGGCGATAGTTCGAAAAGATCTAGGATTTTAAGATATCATGGAATACGCTACACTCAACAGAGCTCACTAGGAAAATCGGATTTATGTAGCCGAACCCAATTGATTAAGACTTAAGGCTCGGCTTGGTTTGGTTTCTCTAGCGGAAGTTTATTTGTTACAATTAATTTTTATAGCATTCAGATCATTATGATTGCTAGAAGCATAAATGTTGGATTTATATTTCAATCTTCATCGGATTTATATTTCGATCTTCATCGGATTTATATTTCAATCTTCATCTTTCACTCTCTCTTTCCGAGTGACTGCAATCTTGGATGCGTGGCTCTCTGTGGCTAATGTTCTCCCTTCATCCCATTTTGTTTGTGCATCTTTAATCTGTGGATGTCCCACAATTCATGTCCACTTTGACTTGTTCAATGGATTAAACTTCACGATTTTCCTAAACTCTCCTTGAAATGACTGGATAATATTTGAAGGTGAAAATAAAGGGGCAATTTGTGAAACCAACCAATGTGTTTTACCTGAATTTGAGTGCATTAATGGGGCTGACATCTTCCCTTACGTAGTTGGCACTCCCAAAATCGACAAATGATATGGACTGTTGTAACAACTTCTGTATGAAGTGTAGATGACCCTTGAAGGTTGTACACAGCTGCATTGCAAGCTACAGTGCTGAAGGGATTGGCATTACATTCAACTTTAACAGAGTTTTTTTGCCTACAGGCAAAGTTAAGTGCTCACATAGAGCAGACTTTGCAGCCCAAATCCGATCGCCAATTTAAATCTTAAATGAACAAGGAAAAATTACGAGAAATAATCAAGTAAATGCAATAATAAAAGGGGTAAAAAAGTTTCACCGTGCTTTCCCCAGTGTAGTCTCTTTGTATCTTGAAGTCTCCCTTCACCCAGTCAAGCTCTTGAAGTGATTCCCTTTACTTAGATTTTTTCCATTTCTGGAAGGATGATGTTTGATCCCCTCTGCTTGTGTTCATTCAACTGTCCTTATTAGAAGTCAACCCGTAACTACGGACCAAGCAACTCCCACGCCTCATGGTGTTGTCCTTTCGAAATATTTGAGGTACCTGTAATTTGTAAATATTTCCTCTCTTCTCTTTGCGTGTTCTGCCAAAGTTCAAAGTATCTGTGGTAATGTACATTACGAGCATTGTTTTGTGAGGGCTAGAAGCAATAACGAGGAGGTAGTGGATCTGTTACATGACACTTCAGTGGATTAAATTGAGTAATTTAAAATCTTAACTTGTTGACCTTGTTCATTGCACTGCAGGTTGTGGATGTGGAAAGTGCAGAATTACTGCATACATTTTCACCTTGCCGTAGGGAACATGATGAGCAACTGCCACCTACCGAGCCTCCCATAACAAAAATGTTTATCAGTTCTGATGGGCAGTGGCTAGCTGCTATCAACTGCTTTGGAGATATTTATGTGTTTAATCTAGAGATACGAAGGTGTGAAACTAACTTTGCTAGATTTATTTGTTTTTTCTCAACTTCAATTACATGGTATGGAAGTTCTAATATATATGCTAAGAGACTATATGTATTTGTGTATGTAGGACATGCCTATTTCATTTGCTTAATGTTTTTATTTGTGCGTTTGTTTTGGGACAAATTTTGCTTTTAAAAAATTCTGTTTCAGTTCTTTGATATTACTGTTTTATTGGTGTTGTGGCACAGGCAGCACTGGTTCATATCTAGATTGGATGGTGCCTCTGTAACAGCTGGCAGTTTTAGTCCCCGGAACAGCAATGTGCTTATCATTTCCACCTCTTCAAACCAAGTTTATGTATTCGATGTTGAGGCCAAGCAGTTGGGGGAATGGTCCATGCGACACACATTTGTTCTGCCCAGGAGATACCAAGAATTTCCCGGGGAAGTTATTGGGCTTTCGTTTCCACCGACCTCAAGTTCGTCATCTGTTGTCATCTACAGTTCTAGGTGCTCTTCCTTCCTGCCCTTTACTTTGTGGATGACATGGTGTTGATTATCATATTTCCAAGATACTAATGTCGATTGTTTGTTTGTTGCTTTTTTTTTTTCTTTCAGGGCAATGTGCTTGATTGACTTTGGGTTGCCAGTTGATTGCGATGGTGACAATGACTTGGTAAATGGTCATGACCCAACAATCAAGAAGTTACTACATACTCCGATTAATGGAAGACTGAAACGGAAATTGAAACACCATGCATTGGATATGAAACACAATGATAAAAGGAATTTTGAATTTGTTGATTTCCGGGAGGGTCCTGTTTTATTTGTCGGACATCTTTCAAAAAATTCTGTCTTGATCATATACAAGCGATGGATGGAAGTGGTTAAAACTTTGGACACCCCACCTGTTCACAGACACATTTATGGGACATGATCGCTTGTTGGATGGAGGTTGGTTTTCAAAAGCAGCTTAGGTGGGTGAGTTCAAGTGTAGCAATTGGAGCCATATTCATGGGGTGTTAGGACGCTTGTTCCACAATTTAACGGTTCTCTGGTCTCCACACCCGCGACTAGGGTTGAAAGTAATACAATTTGGTAGAAAGTCAAATGTCCACCTGCTGCCGACACTTAGGCTTTAGAGGGTTGTACAGATAAGACTTTTTGAGTGCCAAGATCCAAAGTCGAGAGGGGAAACAAGCTGGTCATCCCGAAAATGGGAACGGGGAAGCAAACTCGCTTAGATTGCTAGAAGTGATTCCCTTTACTCAGATGTATCGTCAGGGGCTCTATAGCATGTTTGTGTATTTCTTGATATTTCTTGACCTTGTAAAAGCAAGTTATGTTTCATTATCAGGGGTCCAAAGCACGTAGTGTTATGTAATCCTTGATAGTTTTTGTTACCTTGTGACATTAAATTATTTTTACTGCTTCTACTGGTTCATTTATTTCTGCTATTGATCATTTAATGATTCCCCAGGTTGTGTCCATGATGCAACGATTCTTCCAGCAGCAAAATTGAGCATTCTCTTATTATTTTCCTTTCCAGTTACAAGCCACAAGCTCCAAAGGGCATATAAGATATCACTTCGTACGATAAAACTTTCATGCTGTATTTTCTGTTAGGTTGTATTTGGCACAGTGCTGCGTTTCAGAATAAAAGACCAACATCATCTGTATCTTCTTTCTCCGTCTTATCCACTATTTTCTTCGAGGCTTGGGACAACATGGAAAGGCATCCAACGGATGAGATTCGACCGGTACACTGTTCCGTCTGGTATACTGTTTGAACAGTGTACCGGGAAGATCTCATTCGTTGGATGCCTTTTCATGTTCCAAACAATTTCCCATTTTCTTTGAAGTACAGAGTTGGATGGGTTTGCCATTCAGTGTTGAAGGTAATTGACGGAGCATCCAAGGAAAATCCTGGAATTACTGCTCCGAATTGGGGACACACTAGAAAAGGGCGATCAATAGTTTGTTTTTTTGGCAAAAGAGAGATTCATTTCCAGAGAAATGTTATTACAAACTGCTGAATACAAAGACAACGGAAAAATAACAAGAACATAAAAACGAGAAGGACATGAAACAAAGCCAAAACAAATACAGAGTAAATGATATATATATATATATATATATATATCCAACAATAGTTTGCTTCAGCCGTCAGATGACAAGGGCGGATCAATAGTTGAGCACTGGAAAAAAAAAAAAAAAATCTATCAAGTGCAAAACTGCGAGAAACGTAGCGGTTGCCAGTGATTATGTCAGATACCTCAGGGGAGGTCTAAGTAATTTACGCAAAGAAAATCTATCAAGTGCAAAACTGCGAGAAACGTGGCAAATGCAGCGCCATAGGTTCCGTGAATACGGGCACGTGAATGAGCCACGTGGTTCGATATTTTTTTTAACTCAGAAAAAAATAAAAATAAAAATACTCCATCAGCTGAGCTCACGCGTATTCAACTCAAAATAGCACGGGTGAGCACGTGTGTTTGTTTCGACCGTCAGATTCGGAACTCTTTTGGTTGGATCGTCAGATGTACTTTCCAAAGTTCTACTTTTACTTATCCGGGGACCGAGGAGGATGATTCTACGTGCACCCCACTGTTAGCCCTCACCGCTAAGGGTACAAAAATAAGTGTACAGATTTCGCACAGATCTGTTTGGGGACCCACTTGTGGGTTCCACACGAAAAATTTGAACCGTTGATTCATCTTAGAATAATTTTTCATGGAGCCCCGCGAGAAATCATCTTGGTCAGACGTGCTTAAGTTGTTAATCCAAAACTCACCCATTTCATTCATAACGATTATGAATGAAATGGGTGAGTTTTGGATTAACCACTTGCGGTACTCTATGAAAAATTATTCTGAGATGAATCAACGGTTCAGATTTTCCTTGTGGGACCCAAAAGTTGGTCCCCGAACAAATCTGTGCAAAATCTATACACCACGGGTCTGTACCATTAGGTTTTCCGCTTTCAAAAGGTTCATTTGTCAGCGGATAAGGTTTTTGATAGATATAACAAGTCGATATGTTTTTTTTTGCTCATAAAATGCTCTTCTTCTTCTTCTTTTTTTCCCTTCGAAAGAGGTGGATATGTAAAGGGTGGTTAATTAAAAAAAAGTTGATACGCTAAAAAAAAAGTTTGTTTCGTAGTTAAAACTTGAAATAGATGGATAAGAGTGGATGAATAAAGGAATAATGTGAGAATTCAATTAATTGTCTCTTGTACCAAAAAATACAAAAAGAGTTTTAAAATATTTGAGGGGCAATGTGTCATTATACTCATCTAGCTAAGTTTATCCTACGGAATGAATGTGAATGTGTGGAATGTGGAATCTCTTTTTTTACTTTGTAGAATGTAATAATACGTGGATAAACCGTGATTTTTTTTATTTATTTCGGAACCGGACCGTAGACTTTTGGTTTGGACACGGATTGGCTTACATTGGACCATAGACTTTTGGGTCGGTCATCGGATTCATACCAATCCGCACCAAACCAGACCGTTGACACCTCTATCTTATTCTCATCTCTTATTCCATTGACAAACAGACCCGTAATTTGTTTGTTTAGTACTCTTTCCGTCTTGAAAAGATAGTCCAATATTTCATTTTAAGCTTTTCCAAAAGGATTGTCTATTTTTTAAAATTTCCAAATAAGTAATGTAACATTAAAAGTTTGCCCCTCTTTAAACAAGTTGGGATTCCAAGAAAACATCATAAAACTGGGACATTAAAAAAAGTACAATGCAATAATTATACTCTCTTAAGTAAAAAAAAAAAAGAAGGGACGGAGTGAGTACTTTTTTAATATTTTCTAACTTCTAAAATTTTTTAGTCTAGTTTTTCAGGATCTTATATTTTAAATGAAATATATGAACATTGAATTAAGCACATTCATTTAAGCTAATTTTCTATGTGGCCTTTTGAAAAAATATTTTAAATTAAACGGTTTGGATCATTTTTATGGGATCCGAAGTGGATCCAACACCAATCTATGCACCATTGGTGCACCTTTGGTCGGTATTCTGATTTGTACTTTGTAGGGGAAAAACCATGGAAGGCGGGTGTTATGAGCAATATTGGGAGTGCATTTAACATCATCACCGAAGAGGAAATCCGTAGGAAAAGACGGAAAGAAACGTTATCCGAAAATCACTCACACAACACATCCTTGGCCCGAGGAACGAGGTAGGCCCCACCAACGTCTATGAACAACTAGATAGGAGTAAAAATATTTCATCCATCCGGATTTGTTAATCTCGTGTTCTATTGTAACCGGATAAAAAAATGTTATATATCTTGTTTGATAGATCTCGATAAATTTCATAAGACAATATTTTTAAAATTACATAAAACATTACAAATTATAATATATAATCACTTGAAAAGTTACACGAACTCCCAAAATAAACTAACAAACTTGAACGAAGGGAGTATCGTCCTGTCATTGTAATAGTAAAAGGAAAAATTCTAAAATTAGTCTACTGAGTTGTCGATAAAGTAAAAAAAGTGTATTAAAACGTGTAAAAAAATGTACAGAAAGAAATCAGTAAAAACATAGTATAAAAAAGTGAAAAAAATTACATTGAAATGCATATGTTTTTTTCTTCCCTTTTTCTTGTCTTATTGTTAGTTTTGTGAGTTGTCAATAGAAGGATTTAGAATAAAAAGTGATTGTTGTTTCTGTTAAATAATACTCCTATTTTTGTGGAGCGTGTGAGAAGAACAGCTTGTGGGAAAAATATCGAAATTACAACTGAAAAAATACTACTAGTACCAAAAATACAATAATAGAAACCCAGCCTACAGAGAGAGGGACTGTAGGCAGTTGGGCATTAATGTGGTAAGTTCTAAAAATTGAGAGACACGTGTTCCGCTACCTTGCCCCTCTTGTATTTTTTGGATTAAAGTGGTGCTTTGGGGGAAAATTTTGAACGGAAGGTAAGGAGGATTTGCAGTTTGGACATTACGAGGCAAAATATCAGCTTTAACGGACCAATCGAACCCCTACAACTGCCGACAGTTTTCAAATCCAAACCCTCAAGTTCATAAAATCCTCTGTACCTCGAGATGTACGCATATCAAATTTCCTAGGATTAGATTACATGATTTGGATTAGATTTCCTCTTTTAAAAAAGGACCCTGCTATGGGTACAGAATCTTTTGTACAGAAATTGTACAAATCGCTCTCGGGGATCCATTTTTGGGTCCCACAAGAGTGATCCGAACCGTTCATTATTCTTAGAACATTTTTTCGAGGGGCCCACAAAATTTCAGCTCAATCGGACGGTTAGAAGTGCTTGGACCAAAGTCCCACCGTTTCAATCACTTCTAACCGTGTGGGACTTTGGTTCAAGCACTTCTAACCGTCCGATTGAGCTGAAATTTTGAGGGGCCCCTCGGAAAAATGTTCTAAGAATAATGAACGGTTCGGATCACTCGTGTGGGACCCAAAAGTGGGTCCCCGAGAGCGATTTGTACAAAAAATTCTGTACCTGTAGGTTTATCCTTTAAAAAAGACCCCATAATACAAAATTCTTACTGTATAAAATACGGCTCTCGATGTCCTAAATTCCAACGAAAAGTCGTGTAATTGTAAGATTAAAAATAAAGTACTTTAGTTTATACTTTTTTGAATTTCTTAGCATTATACTCCCTCCGTCTCAATTTACTTGTCCTTTTTTGGAGTGCGTGTATTTTACACGCAAAAAATAATGTACAAGCATTAATTTTTTTTAAAACAAACTTTACACCAATTTATTTAAAGATCTCATTGAGAATAAAAATTTGGTGTAATTTTTTTCGCAAAAAAGTTTTCATAAACATTTTATTTTTTGCTTGCAAAATGCACACAATCCCACGAGGAGCAAGTAATTTGGGACGGATGGAGTATTAAAGATCTCGTCAAGTACTTTAATATGGCATAAAGAAACTAAAAAAATAATGCATAAAGTATTTTAATTTTTAATTTTAAAAAATTACACGACTTTTTACAGAATGCGAGCAATTTGAGAGGGAGTACAATTTTGTAAGTATTATTAGTTGACAGAGACGGTGTCTAATAGACATCAAGTTTTGCACAATCAGTACTACACAATGTACGATTCCGATCATTAATGTAGACTTGGTATGAGCGATTTCATCTATAGTGGAAAAAAAAAAAGAGCATGCGAAACATGATCCGAGCCGTCCAAAAATCAAAACACATCCGAACCGTCCAAAACACGATCAAACGGCCGAGGGGGTGCACAGCACGGCTGTGCACATCATCCCCCAACTTTTCGGTTTGAAACCCCGGAGCAAATAGTCTCCTGTTGCAGTTAAAAATAAAAAATAGTTAACGCATGTATGAGTGCACTACACATGCGTACCCCAAATATAAATCAATACATCCCGATCGTTCATTTCAAAACTTAATGATCCGGATTTAAAATTCTTTTTACCAGTATTTTGACGATCGAAATGAGTTGGTGTGCATTTGGGCGGAAAAAGTAGTCTCGTGTAGTGTGTGGCGGTTTCTTCGTTATATATAGAGGAGAGAGTCTGATTAATATATATATATATATATATAGAGGAGAGAGAAAAAGAGGAGAGAGAGAGGGGAAATCTGTGACCCCGCAACGGTTGTGGCTCTGTTTCTTACCTAACAAAAAGGAGGTTGGGGGGTTTTCAACGAGTTTTTACGTACGTGTGAGTCGTGTGATTGCCTCCTCCCGGCTTCATTTCTAGAGAGAGAGAGAGAGAGAGAGAGAGGTTTTTGCTCTGGAGCTTTTTCTCTGTTCATAACTGGTGTTTGTTCCTTCCAATTTTAGGTGCAAAAATGGCGAGTTCTGTGGATAAGGAGACTCAGAGTGGTCCCAACGACGACGTCGTCTCCGTTGAGCTCCCTGCTCCTCCTTCTTGGAAGAAATTGGTACCCCTCTCTTTCTCTTTTTCTTTCTTGCTTGATTTACTCCTTGCAGCTTCTTGTTTCATATATTAGTGAAATTTCTAGTCATGATGTGATATTTGGATTTTTTTTTCTTGCCTTGTCTTGTACTATTAAGCTGTGCTATTTTGGTGGAATTTGGATAATTTCTTGCTTTTTCATAGCTTGGGTTTTCAGGGTTTAACTGTGCAAAATTTGGGGTAATTGCAGTTCTTTGATGTTATTAGGGTTTTTTTTAAATATTTTTTTTCCTAGAAATTTCAGTATTAATTACCTCATTAACTTGCAGTTTTTTTTTTGGCTTCTGTTGTTGTTGGATTACTTTTGAACTCCTTGATCTGTAGTTTTTGCCTTTCCTCTGACTAAAGTTTAGATGGTTCTTGATGTGGGATACGGGTAAAAATGAGTCTCTGGATTTACCCTCTTTTACTTTGTTTTGTTTATTTGTTTTGTATTTTTAATTTTGTGTCCATTTATAAGGGTTTTTTGAAAAAAAAAAGTTGTGTTCTTTATTAGGTGATAGATCCACCATGGGTTTCCAAACCGGTTTTTTCAATTATTATTCACATTTCTCTCCAATCATTACCCTTATTTTCAATTATTATTCTCTAAGAAGCACGGACACGTTTACAGGCCTCACATATCCGTGTCCGACGTGTCAGTGACGGACACGACACGACACTCCGGACACGTGTAGGACATGCTTAAATACTTGTATGATATTTTCTTGTAATATGTTTTGGTGATTCTGAATGCTTTCAATATTCAACAAACTGCTATAATAAACTAACATATAATTAGTATTTCGACTCAAAGATGCTTGCCAGTCGACCTCCAGGCTCCAACATGCATCAAGAAACACCTGAATTCTCCATGTGATGCTTTTCTGTAATGTTCCTTCGCGAGTTGGGGGTTTTAGTTGTGTTACAGGCAGATGTGGATAATTGGATAGATAGCTTTGATATCTTAGCTGCTCTTGGATGTACTTTTGTGGTCCCATAAGTGGGAAAGTCATAAACAAGGCCAAGTTGAGAACTTCACTTTGACGTAGCAAGAATCAAAACGTTGATAGGTTCCCTTGTTGATCTTGATTATATGTTGTCAATTATTCAATTCGTTGATAGGCTACATGCATACATGTCCACATTTATGATTTTATCCCTTCCTAAATTGAACATGTACAGATATATTCTGTGTACCATGTCTTGTGCTTAAGTTCTTGTGATGAACATGTATATCGTCGTATATACTTGTATTCTGATAAAATCATTTGCCAGTACCTTTCTTTTCTGAGCAGAAAAGAAAAAGGAGTAGAATTGGGGCTTTCTACACTCATTGTACCTAGTATGCACTCCGTTTTAGCTTTATGAAAGTCCCAGATCCCAATGGACTTCATGATGAGGTATTAATAATTGCTATATTAATGGCAATGCCACAATTATGTAACTATATATTTTATATTGGCCTAAGAATTCATTTCTTATTTTGACCCTGGGGACCTTGTGGTGTTTTGGGCTGTGGAGGCTACTTTTCTAGGTAGGCCATTGGGGTATGCTTTTAAGGCTAAATCAGTGGGATATGAGTGGTGGAGTATACTGAAAAAGAATTGCAACTTGGAAGCGAACATTTATGAGAAGGGGTAAACTAACCTGGATCAAGAGCGTAAACTAACCTGGATCAAGAGCACGTTTTCCTGGTTATCTACCTATGTGGTGTCTTTGTTCGCTATTATGTGCTTGGCTGCTCACTGTTTAGGAGGCTTGAGAGATGAATTCCAGTATCATTTGAGTTGGTGGATTGGGATTTGGTATGTCAGCCTACTCCAGTTTGTGGCTTGTGATAGGAGGCTAGATGCCTTAACAAATGTCTGTGGGGCTTCAAAGGTTTTTAGTGAAAAAAACGATAGATGTTGGGGAGCTGTTGTTGAGGTAGTTGTGCTCAGTTGGAAGGGTTGGTCAATGGCTGGGATCATGGGGTGGCGATTGGAAGGGTATCATTAGTGTTTGGATGAATTTTCCCACAATTCTGTTCTCACAGTTTATACTGCTTCCAGTTCATTCACTGCTGCTACAGGAGTCATGAGTGGTGGTAGGGGAGTGAAATTTTGGCTTGGTTGATGGTGTAGTAATAAACCATTAGGGAGGGTTTTTTTTTTTTTTTTTGGGGTGGTGGATCCTAATGTCTTGGTGGATCAAGCGTGTCCCATCCGACATGGGGACACACCGGCCTCTGGAAGTGTCGGTGCTTCATAGGTCTTAGGTAAGCTCAGGCTTGGAGTTATGCACAATTAATGTCTGCATATTTATTGAAAGGATTAATAAGGTCACCATAATATAGCGATTTGGTGTTCAAAAGTACGCATTAGCGAGTTTAGAATGTTTGGGTTGGGATGAATGGTTGGAGTGAATAATGCAAATGACTGAAAGAGTTGACTTAACCCTGGCTTTGTATGTATGTCATGAAAGAAGAGATTACTGGACAAAAACAATGCATTTCATGCGTTCTAATGCAGAAAGATGGTTACAAGTTACAAGTCTTCTAATGCAGAAGGGTTTTTTTGGAAGTTAAATTGAACTTTCTTTCGTAGTTATTTTCTATGCTTAACTGTATCTTCTCCATACTTGTCAATATTTCTTTGCAACATATTTTTCCTTTGTTTCTTTGCAGTTCATGCCGAAGAAAGGAGGCACACCAAAGAGGAATGAGATCGTATTCATTGCTCCAACAGGAGAGGAGATTAACAACAAGAAACAGCTGGACCAGTACCTGAAATCACATCCTGGTAATCCTGTAATATCTGAGTTTGATTGGGGCACTGGGGACACTCCAAGAAGATCAGGGAGGATAAGTGCAAAGGCAAAAGCAACGCCACCATCTGCTGAAGATGACACACCAAAGAAACGTGGCCGTAAGTCATCAGGTTCTAAGAAAGATGTCAAGGAGGCGGAAAACACCGCCGGAGAGACTGAAGGCAAGCAAGATGTTGAAATGCAAGATGAGGTCGTCACTGAGAAAGTCACGGAAGAAGAAAAGGAAGATGGTGCAAAGGAGGTTGAAGTTGAAACGCAAGAAACCGTTGTGGAGAAAGAAGTTAAGATGCAGGGTGATGCCCAGGAAACCAAGAACGTTGAAGGGGAGGTAATTATGGAGAACAAAGAAAAAGTTGAAGCTGGCGGAACTGAAGTGATGAATGAAGACTCGAAGATAGAAGGCGAACAGGTTTTGGAAAAAGTGGAGAAACCGCTGAATGAAGTGGACACAGATAATGGTGAGTGTGTCGAGAAACAGGACAAGCATGCCGGGGAAACTGAAGAGAGAGAGAAATCCAATGGTGTTGCAGTTGCATCTGGAGGGGAAACTGATGAGAAGCAAGTAGTGGAAGTGGAGGAAAAAGGCAAGAAAATGGAGGGGGAGGTCATGGAGAATGGCAAGGTTAACCAGCCTGAGCGAAATGATGCGCCACCCCATCCAAATCCCTCACCAATCAGCTGCTAAATGTATGCGCTTTCAGTAACACACCGTCTTCCACTTTTAGCTCTTCCAAACTTTTTTCGGATTCCTTTGATGACTGTATTATTAGATGTTCAGTTATGCTAGATTTGACTGTCTGTAAGTGAAAACCTGTGACCTAGGAGTAGTTTTTCTGTGGACATATTGTTGACTTCTACGCGTACTTCTTCATTGAGTACTTTTCTATATCTAGTATCGTTTTGCTGAAACCGAAGTTGTTCTACTGAATATGGTCGAACTAGCTCAACTTTGAGTGTTGATATTCCACTGGAACTCTTGATAATTGATCTGCTGCATTTATAACATAATTTTTGTGGTAAATGAACTGTGGAACCTGTGGCTAACTTGGTCTGGGGCATTTAGGGCCTGTTTGGCCACCTCATTTGCCCGAACCCAAAACTCATTTTCAAATGAGTGACCTTCAGCATGCTGACCCTACGATTTACGGGTGTTAATTCTGACCCAAAATGGATCATAAAACTATTAAACTCATGAATTAGGACAAGGGACTCGTTTGAGCTTGGTTGATTGAAATGGGTCATGTTACATCACCAAACTGGTGGCTCATTTACCGCATACCTTGTACCACAAATTATGATCCCACTCGTTAGTCACTATCACCGCACCACATTCACTATTCACATATCCTTAAATACTACGTTGCAACACGACACGTGTGATTTCATTCAATAACTACAGAGCATTGTAGACATGTAATCGGGCTAATGGGTGGGTTAAATATGGATATTAATCACGTAGTTAAGTGAATTGTGAATGGTTCGATCCACTAAAAACCCAACCCTTATATAACTTATAATCAACTATACTCTTTTTCCATCTCTATGATTAATATATTCGAGGCTTGGAAGTTGAGTGTTGTCAGCCAAATGGTAGGCATCATGTTCTCTCATAAATTGAACAGGTTCAAAGCTCAAAAACTACACAACTTAAAAAAAAAATTCGAGGCTCAAGTTAACGCGGCCCTTTTTTCTTTGGACTATTACCTGGACCACCTGGTACGATTAAACAGAGGCCATGGGTTCTGAAAACGGCTGGGCTTCTCGTTGGGAAGAAAAAGACCACACTAAAACTTGGACAGTTTGTTAAACGCTTAATGGGCCGGTGAATAACACTACACACAGCACAAAGTAAGGAGAAAAAAAAATTCCGACTTGTTATGTAATTAATATGGATGACCCACGATCAGACAACTTGGAAGACTTCAGAGGCAAAATTATAGATGGAATAGTATATGTACTTATTATAGCTTGTGATATTTAGTCTATATATATTGAATGAAAACGTTCAGTTTTGTAAGATTGAAAAGCAGAAAGGAATAAGAGAAGAGAAAGAAAAGAATCATACAGAAAGGTAATGAGAATAAGATCGGTCTAGAAGATCGATCTCAATAGTTCTTGAAGAACTATTTCATACATATATTGTGTTCAAAACAAAGGTGACGAGAGTTAGCGGGTCTTCAGCTAAGAATCCATCGCCCCGTCTCGAACCCGTGACCTCCTTAAGGGAGGGCACGGAGTTTGGCCACCCGGCTAACCCCAATGGTTACTTTTATGTTACCATATTTTTGTATTTATACATACTATAATTTCTGTGTGTACTGTGCAGGTTGTTATATAATTTATTTATTTGACCCGTGCACGAATCTCTTAATACTTTTACTTATGAGAAAAATATCGTGGGCTAAAAATTACTTGTTTAGTTAAGGAACATTACTTCATTATTATTATGAGTAGTGTAAATTGTAGACAAGATATGTTTATTATTTTATGTAAAAAATAATTCTATTTACAGTTACATATGTGATTGTCAGATAATTATTGTGGAAGGATCTGTTTTTCTCTTTATATCAATCAGTCTAAGCTCAAAGAAGAAAAGATTTTTTTTTTGACACGGAAATGAGAAGATTATATTAATGAACACTCAACGGCACTTGCAAAAACGGAATTCATTACAAAGATCTTGGACAAAGCCAAACTAATCATCTTAATAAAGAAGAAACGCACAAGGCAATCGACGTGTTTCACCCTAACCCAGACATGGCATGACGCAAACAGCGGCACTTACAAGATTCTTACCTAGAATCAGCATTTCTGAAGAGACTTATTGCTAGTTAAAGATAAAAGACAAAGAATACGCAGACGATCGGATGGACTCCAACCAAACATGTTCGCACCAATGAACTTCCAAAACTACAGATCTTCAAAGCCACCACGAGTTGCCCTGCCAGCGATATCATGTCGGGTAAGAACACTGTTGGCACAAATACCATTGTAAAGCAACCACGCCTGAAAGTACCTGATCTGTAGACGAAAATTCGTCCGAAGACTAAACTAAAAACTCTCACAAAGCGAGAGACATAACCCTCTCAGATCAGACGACAAGTCGTTGATCTGGAGAGACAAAAGAAAAAGAAAGAACGAACGAAGAAAATAAATAGTACCATGGCCCTCCCCTCCCACCACCATGGGTATTGAAACCCTAGGGGGAGGAGGAAGAGTAATATTAGTGGTGGCTAGGGTTTTCAGAGAGAGAGAGAGAGCAGAAAAGAAATTTTTTGAATGGTTCGTATTCTGTTAAAGTATCAATATTGGACTTTTATTTATACATATTACACTTATCTCCCTTGAGACTTAAGAAATCATTATTTAGTCCGCAGAGTTGTGATCATTACATTTTAGCCCCTTTAATTTTATTAAACCTCAGTTATTTTATTAAACATATGTTATTGACTTGGTTAATTCTTATTAAAAGTTTATCTAAAGACATATTTCTTGTTGTGGACGCCCCTCCGGAGATTTCTTATCGATTCGAAGTCGCCACCCGGGTTTTAACGGATTGTCCTCGAGGAACTAAACTCGAATGACTCGTGCCTCATCTTTGGACAAGGTTTGGATACTGACCCGTCATTACCATACTATCTTAGGTTCGGGAGCACAGTTACGAGACGAGAAGGGTTTTACGGCACCCCCCTCGCCCGGTTCGAAAACCAGTCTCTACTTAGCTTTTGTGGGATCATGTGAAATATATGCAATTCAACCAAGAGCAAGTACGAGAATGGGGAATGGGAGCCATGTAATGATATCTAACCCAACAATGGATTGTAGTGTATGCATGTGTTTTGTGATCAATATGAGTTTTGATGAAAGTATGCAAGCATAAGCTACTAAGAACAACAAACAACAGAAGACTGTGTTAGCACATGATTAACAGAGGAAAAGAACTAGAAATGACATATACAACACAAATGAAGCAAACCAATCTGATCTCGCTAACAGAGGTTCGAGCGCTCAGACAGAGGGGTTTGAGCGCTCAAACTCCTTCCCACTCTTGCATGCACATAATGTCTCCGATGATTCTGGTTAGATGAAAACTTGTTTTGTACACTGAAAAATGCTTTGAAATGGTGCTTTGATGGCCAAACAGCAGGGTATAACCACATTAACATAGACTTGAGGCTTGACAACAAACCAAACAAGGCCATAAAGACATAAGAAGTGAGAATAAGATACTGCGATGACAGGGATGAGTTTGTGTGTAAAAAACACAAACTCATGCTGGTGAACAACTTGGCTCCAATTGGGTGTAAAAAACACAACTGGTCCATGTTGTGGAGAATGGAAAGCATTGGAGAATAGGTTCGATTGCGGCAAAAATAGCAGCTACTGCGATGACAGGGATGAGTTTGTGTTCTTCAACGGGGCGCATTCTACCAAGGCCGCGAACAAGTTACATTAGAATTTGTGTCCTGCTACTTTCATTTTAGTTTTTTACTCCAGTATTTTTGTTTTGAGACTGTTTTGATTTGCATATCATGAGTTGACTGATACATTACATTAGAAATATTTGGGACTATTTTGAGACTGATACTCCTGCTCCTTTTTGGTCTTCTCCAATTCCTTACTTTTGGTTGATTTCTTATCCAAAGCCTTCAGGACTTTCAATTGTCTACCTTTAAGAAAGATTCCCAAACCAGCTCCAGCATTGGCTGCTGAAAATGCTGCATTGCATCCACAGCATCAGTTGTTGTGAACTTGAGAAAAGCAGTTCCTTTGGATTGCCTAATATGGTAAAGATTAAACAGCATTACTGGAATTAAGCATTAGAGAAATAAAAATAAAAACTCATATTTGAACTCAAATCTGAACACCAAGTTTCCAACTTCCAAGATCATGTAATGTTTTACCTACTGCAAAAAATAAGTAGATAACAATAACTCAATCTTGGACAAAAAAAAAACAACAAGAAGGAAATAAAGATTTTGTCCCGCCCAAATGGCCGAACCTAGCATGCCCGCCCGAAGGCTGCCCCTCCCGCCCTGCCCAACTAGGATAAGCCTGTGGGCGGGCCTGGGCTGGCCCGGCCAGGCCCGATGATGAGGCTTATACACATGACCTTCAAAAGAGTGGAGATATTGATGTTCAGCAAATACGTTCAAGTGATAATCTGACGGATCTATTCACCAAAGCGTTGCCGACTTCAACATACAAATTAAAAGGTTGATCCACAATATTAGAATGCGTCGGCTCAATGGCTTGTTATGTAATTGATGGGCACGCAATATCGTAGATATAAGTGCCTAAATAGAGTAGTTTTAACACGTTGTTATCTAATTTATTCCCTATTTTCCACTTGATGCGTTGCTTTGGTATGTTTTTGTGTTTTTGTTAATTTTCAGGAAAATAAGGCTGTTTTAGCGCCAAGATTGGATTGCCGAGACTTGAAGGCCGAGATGGAGCTAGAGAGCATGAGAAGCCGTGGAGACTAAGTGTTCAAGGGAATTATTCAAGGAAACGAAGAAATGACGTCGGGAGCGCTACCCTATTTCTCTGGAGCGCTCAAAAGTAGCAAAAAGGGGGCAAAATAACTGAACAGAAGCTTGGGGAGCGCTACACCTAAAGTGGTGTAGCGCTACCGCGGAGTTAAGTGTCAACGGTCAACTTCGAGGGTCAAGGGTCAAAGCGTTTCTTAATGGGTTAGGTAGGGCTACACCACTTTTGGTGTAGCGCTACCGCGAGCTTATCAGCCTTAATGGGTTAGGTAGGGCTACACCACTTTTGGTGTAGCCCTACCGAGAGCTTATCTCACGGTGGCGTTTTGGTCTTCGTGCGACACAATTCCGATTTGTTTTAGGATTTTAATTGTAAATTTAAGGGGATTACTATAAATACCCTCTTAACTCGATTTAGGGGGACAGAATCCACACTTCATAATTTAGGTTTTATTTGCTGAACTTTTGCGGCTGCTGTTTTCAGGATTATTTCGCAGATTCAAGTTTAATTCAAGTTCTTGAGGATTTTCAGTTTTGATTTCTTGTCCTTCGCATCCGTTCTCTCGCTGCAAATATTTGGTATCGTGTTTTATTTGTTTCAATTGTTTGAAGCATGTTTAGATCTAGGGTTAATATTATTGCTGCGTTTAATAGAGTCATGAGTGAGTAGTCGTACAGAGTGCGGCTGCGGGGCGAAAGCGCTTCGCCGCTAGGCTAATTGTTGTTCTACCTCGGGACCGAATTAACTCGATTTTTAAGCAATTTTAGGAAACGAAAACTCTTCTAACAAACAAAACCCAGGCATCGTCGGAATTCGAATGCGCACGGAATCTGGTGACAGGTGGTGCGCATTTGTTAGGGATCCTTTTTCTTATTCTAAAATCAGTAAAATGAGTAATTGTGGCCGAGTAAGCATCAGTTAGACTAGTTGCGGACGCTGGGTTCCCACGGCTGTACTCTCCTTTTCAAATCCATATTTAGTTAATTTAGTTTGGTAATTTAGTTAGTAAATTAATCTCATTGAACAAGGGGTGGCTACCTAAGAGCCAAGATAAACTGTGAATCCGTCATCTTTGAGTCCTGCACACGTTCGTCCGTCTCTGTGGATTCGACTCCGGTACTTCCGGATATTGTGCTACACTGGTCGAGAGTCCTACGCTTGGGACGCGTCTTATTTTTAGTCACCCGGTCGGTCAAGAAAAAAAAAAGTGTGGAAGTGCAGTTTAACCTGGCTCTTAGGTAGCCACCCCTTGATTTGATAAGATTAATTACTAAGTTACTGAACTGATTTACTTGATGCAAATTTAAAATGCGAGCACGGCTGAGGGAACCCAGCGTCCGTGACTAGCCTAACTGATGTTTACTCGGGCCACAATTCCTCTTTTACTGATTTTAGAATACGAGAAAGGCTCCCGCTCAATATTGAGGGGGAGCAAGTAACATAATGTCATGATCTAGATTGTACTCTTTTTCCTTTGTCAAAGGTTTTTCCCATTGGGTTTTCCTTAACAAGGTTTTAATGAGGCAATCCAAAGACATTCAAGTGACACAAGAATACTATACTCTTTTTCCTTCGTCAAAGGTTTTTCCTACTGGGTTTTCCTTGACAAGGTTTTAATGAGGCACATTCTCAGTGTGAGGTCATCCAAGGAGGAGTGTTATGTAATTAATATGGATGACCCACGATCAGACAACTTGGAAGACTTCAGAGACAAAATTATAGTTGGAATAGTATATGTACTTATTATAGCTTGTGATATTTAGTCTATATATACTGAATGAAAACGTTCAGTTTTGTACGATTGAAAAGCAGAAAGGAATAAGAGAAGAGAAAGAAAAGAATCATACACAAAGGTAATGAGAATAAGATCGGTCTAGAAGATCAATCTCAATAGTTCTTGAAGAACTATTTCATACATCTATTGTGTTCAATATTTGTCTTACTTTTATGCAAAGTTCTTTTATTATTTGCTTAGCTTTATAACACGACTCACTTTGTTTGAATTCTTAAGGGCTCGATGACAAAAGACAACACAGTAAAATATATACCTTCTTCCGTCTCATATTTTCTTATCCACTTTCATTCATATGTATAATATTTACATTTTTCATATGTATAATATATTAAATATGTGATATGAATCTTATTTAATAGTATATATGTTGATCATTTGTATTAAACAAAGTTTTTAAAATCGTTGAAAATATAATAAATTTAAAAATATAAGTAATTTTAAAATGAGATGCATGACGAAAAATGGACCAGAAATTTGGGACGGGAGACTAATAAATAAAACAAAGAGCAAAATGAGAGTATTTTACGTGATGCTGCTCGAACTCTTTTATGTCAGCGGTTATATTAAACAAAAACTCGTTACAAACGTGAGGGGAAAAAATGTTAAATTACAGGGCCCTTTTCAATTGGCAGGAAAACAAAAACTCCTTTTTCGGCTTCCTTGCTCCTCAAGCCCAACTTTCGTACTGGCAGGAAAACACATGCTGAAAAAGACAGAAACCTAGCCGATCAATGGCTGGCCCCTAATCTTAATGAGACACATTATTAAGGGGACCTTTAGCCATTTTGGCCAATTTCAATCCAAATAAACCAATTTTTGTGTAGCCTTTTCTCCTAGGGTTTACTATTTGAATAGCCAGATAAATTTTAAATCAAAGACTACTGTATCTGTATCCTGCTTTGGCTAAAAAAACCAGACTATTTTATTTTTGTCTTTATTCATGGGTTCTTTGCATCTGTTAGTTTTCCATCGGTTTTTTTGTGGTTTATTGGTTTGTCTCGACAAGAGGAATCTAAAAAGTATATAAAATTATTAACAAAACTCACATTTTTGTGAATAAAGACAAAAATAATCCAATAAATCATAGCGCACAGAAATATGGATTATTTTTGCTTTTAGTGAACTTTTTAAAAAAATTGATCATAGTTTTATACTTTTTATGTTCTTGTCGTCTAGACAAACCAATAAACCACAAAAAACTAATACAAAACTAACAAATGCAATTTTTTTTGAATAAAGACAAAACATAAACCAGACTAATTTTTTTTAGCCAACTCAGCTATCACAACTCAAATTAAGATTTGATACTTTAATAGGTCTATTGTAATAGATTTGGAATAATTGTCTAATCGAAATTACTTCAAATCCTACATGTTGTTGAGGGGTGTATTTTCACAAATCAAATGTCCATTATCTGCTTTTTTATTTTTAGCACAAAATTACCAATTTATTTATAAATCAATTGCTTATTTTCTCGTTGATTTTTAACACAAATGCCTAAGATGTTTATTTCATCTTTTTGGAATTCAAAATGAATATGTTGATAAGTTATTCTAGCCCTGTTCACTAAAAGGCTTCTTTTAGTTAATATATTGTGAGAAAATGACATGTCTCAAAAAATGCAATAAACCAAAAAAAAAAAAAAAAAACCTCTTAGCGTAACGGGGCCAGATCTTTATCTTCTAGGAGGTATTGCTCTCATCACTTTATGGTTATTTGCAAGGCTCTCACTGTACTTATGCTGTGAACATTTGAATAAAATGTAAAGAACTCCTATTACTACTTAATTAAACCAATCAATTAAATTCCGTAGATGTCAAATACTTCTTGAATACAGGTATGTGAATCCATCCGCCCTAAATTATTGGTCCATTTTAGATATTCCAACTAATTAGGGGAACTTAATTATTATATTTGTCATACTTTTTTTTTACTCATGTACCCTTTAAAATATCATCATTATGTATATAGTTACTCTAAAAAAAAAAAGGTAGAAGTGAAATTTCATTAGCTAATGTCCCCTTAGTTTTGAATTGGGACAAAAATTTAGGGAAATAAAAAGTAGTGTTTGGGACCAAAGATGGGGGACGAAGGACCGGATTACATCTAAAAAGTTACTCCCTACCTAAGTGTGTTGCTTCGTAAATTCAACCTATTAAAGAGATCATTATTACATTAATTTAAAAAGGAAAATAATAACCGTAAAAACTTTTATCCATTAATTTATTAAAACACAAATATTAAAGAACAACCAAAAATGAAAAAGTCGACAACAAAAAAGAGATGGAAAGAATACTAAAAATATATATGTTGGTAAAAAAATTACTCGTGAAAACTAAATTTTCTTAGTTTTAAAAGTTTTTAAAAAACCGGTTTTTTGAATTATTTTGTCTTTATTCATAAAACTTTAAGTTTTGCTAATAATTTTATACTTTTTAGATTCCTCTCGTCAAAACAAGCCAAGAAACCACAAAAAATCGACCGAAAACTAACAAATGCAAAAAAATTTTGAATAAGGACAAAACCAAAAAAACCAAAAAACCAATTTTTTCAATTTACCCAAACGAAGCCTAAGAAACGCGGATGACAAGTGAATGAAAAGTTTTAAAAATAAATTTTCTTAGAGCAAAAGCAAACAAAGGCTTTGTTCGGTTTTGGCTTTGATGGAGGGTTTTGGGGTAATGAGTAGAGAGAGATAATAAAGAAAATTTTATAGGGAAGTGTGTTGGGTCTTGAGACCTAAACCGAATAAAAAATTATAAGTGTACAACAACTAGCTCCAACAAGTCTCCAACACACTCACATGGTGTGTGGAGCCCACACACACTTGAGTGTGAAGTGTGTGTGGGCTCCACACACCATGTGAATGTGTTGGAGACTTTTGTTGTACATGTATCATGGTTCAAACCGAATAAGCCGAATAAGGTGAAACAGTTTCTCATTAATGCATTTCTGAGAGGAGAATCTCTCATGGATCTACATTCGTCAACAGTACATATTTTGATGTACGAACCCTTCTATAGGGACCGACCGAATTGTACCGATGATGTACTATTGATTTTCTGTGACTTAAGTCAATAACCAGTACTGTTTGGAGGCAGCTGAGATATGCTTTTAAAGAAGGGGTGCATGATCCGTTGGAAAGAAACAGTCTCGTAAAGAGAAGCAAGCAGCCGTAATTGAAAGCATTGAAAAACGGAACCAGATCAACCAACCGTGCCAAATTCTCATTCTTTCTCTGTTGCAAGAGGGTTTGGATCATTGGATCACACTCAAATTTTTTAAATAAAAAAACAAAATTTATCATCCATTAATGGCCCAAACTCCCCTGCAACAGAGGAACAGGGGATATGAAACGTTGAAAAACGAAGAAAAAATCATCTCTAAGACTTTTTCCGCGAAGACCCTACGCGTACATACGCACGCCCGCATACACATCATGCATGGATGACACATCTTTGCACAGTCCGGATGTTAAACTAAATTTAGCATTTTCGATAGTTGAGATGCACGATCCGTGCATGTGCGTACACGGATGTACGTGCCCGACGTAATTTTGTTTTTTCTACCTTGTGGATTTAAACAAGAAAGTGACAGTTCCCCAAAAGAGAAACACTACATTTATGAGAGAGATTCGAGCATTGATGAAAGCCCAAAAAAAAATCTCCAGATTTGATATGAGAATCTGGAAAAACGCAGCCAATTCAAAGCCAAGTACTCCCATTTCACCATGCACCAAATTGGAAACCCTTTTAACATACGGAATAACAGTCAAACAAGACAAGAAAATACTCCTACTACTACTACAGTAAAACTCTACATTGAAAGCAGGCAGGCCAAATCATCTCTTTCGATCTTCTTCTGCAAAATCCTTTTTGTTTTTCTATTGCTGCTGCTGCGGCGGCTGCTGCTGCTGCATTGGGTACCTAATTCCAGCTGCAAGTACTCGCTGCTGCTCTATCTGTAGTACACCATAGAAACCATCATATTTTATTCACCATGATGTGTGACACTATGTTTAATGTGGTTTGGCTAAATTTAAAAAATTACTAGTTTTTTGGTTTTTTTGGTTTTGTTCTTTTATTCAAAACAATTTTGCATTCGTTAATTTTGCGTCAAGATTTTGTGATTTCTCGATTTATCTTGTCAAGACGAATTCAAAGAGTATAAAATTATGGTCAAAAGTAATAGTTTTTCTAATAAAACCGAAACTAAACCAATTTTTTGGATTATTTTTCGTCTTTATTCACAAAATTTTAAGTTTGGCTAATAATTTTATACTTTTTAGATTCCTCTCGTCGAGACAAGCTAAGAAATCACAAAAAATCGACCGAAAACTAACAAATGCAAAAGATTTTCGAATAAAGACAAAACAAAAACCAGTTTTTTCTTTTTAGCCAAATCAATAGTACATGACAATTTTATCATACAAGTGAATTTCCACGGTGATATTTTTTGTATTTATAAATTATAAGTTGTTAAATTAATAATTTTTTTTTTTTACAATTTGTAATAAAAAAATACCAAATTATATTTGTAGTCAAAACTCACCCAGAATATACATTGCTAATTAGTACTCATTTCGTCCCAAATTTCTTGTTCGCTTTTAATGCTCCGGACACCTCAAAAAATAGTTTTTATTTTTTTCCAAATGTATAATATTTTAAATATCCGATATGAATCTTATTTGATAGATTTTAAATCAGTCTTAGACAAAATTTTCAAAATCATAAAAATATTGTAAAGTGAATGACACAAGTAATTTGAAAATAACACGCATGTTAAATGGACAACATTACACATACTCGTGAGTTGGTTGAGACAATTCCACGTTCCATAAATACTACTAGTATGTCGTACATGCATAGTTCTAGTGGCCTCATTTCTCTCTTTATCTCTCTCCACTCATTACACCTGCTGACATCATCAAAACTAAACTAAACTAAACTATTTAACCAAACACGGCCAGTAAAATTCTACTTATATAAAATTTTGAAAATCTTTTAAAAAAGTTTTCTAAGCTAACTTGAGATATATATATGCACTGAGATTACATGTTTTCTAAACAAATGACTCGTAAATCGTAGTAATTCAGAGTAGGGGACTAGGGAGCATTACTTGGAAAAATTCATGGAGTTTGTTGTTGAGATAGCAATACTCGTTCTCTAGCATTTCCAAAGCTCGCAAGCATCTGAAAACCAGACCAGAAAAACAAAACAATGTGTTATTCAAACATGTACGCCACTGGAGCAGTAGAAAAGGGAATTAATGTTCGAAAAGGAGAGAGAGAGAGAGAGAGAGCGCTTACGCAGGTCTGTTATTCTGTTCGGAAGCGGCACGAAAGGCAAGGCATATGTTACTGATCCTTTTAGCACCAATGCTGGAGCTGCTCCCCATTAACTGATTCAAATGCTTTCCCATTTTCTTGTAGTCCGAGAACTCTTTATCCACCCTATAATTACATACTACCATTCAGTACCATGTAGTATATTACAGTATATACATACATTTAATTAATCAGTGATATACCAGTAGTAACAAAGTGTAACTTACACTAGCAAATTTCTTTATTTGTTACACCAAAATCCAAAATGCACCCTTTTGCGTTTGAACGTGTGTGTGTGTGTGTGTGTGTGTGAGAGAGAGAGAGAGAGAGAGAGAGAGAGTGTGTGTGCGCCCGAGTGTGTGGTGAAATTACCATGAACCCAATTAGCAAAATCGTGTATTGAGAAAAACCCACGAATCAGAATTACTTGACACTGTTGAAAATTCCATAAACCCAATTTGCAACGTCACAAATGTTGAAAAATCCACTGGACAAAATCAAGTGGTACTCATTTGTTATAGGAAAATTTATTGAACACCGTCACGTGGTGTACTCTAAGATCCTCTCCTCTACCATTGCACATTCAGCTGCGAAATGCGAAATCCACGACTAATGGGTCCACCATGAATGTTCAGAGGTAGAGTGCCCTGGAGCACCGCCACAAGCACTGAATAACAATCATGTTGTTGGTAACACCAATTTTATGCCCATCTCACACTGTGTGTGTGTGTGTGTGTGTGTGTGTGTGTGTGTGAGAGAGAGAGAGAGAGAGGGTGATTAGTAATTACAGGAGTCTTCTGAGATTTGACAAGAGCTTCTCGGACTCATTGAAGTAGATGTTGACAACATCATAGACAAAGTTTGGAGAGGTATCGTCCTGAAGTTGCTGCAGCTCCAGGAATTGCTCATCCAACACTCCCTGTGTGGGGATACCGATACATACATACAAATCAGTAAAACCACACACAAATTTTCGCAAAATAACAAATGGGTATATACATATATATGTGTAGAAACCGAACCAAACCGAGCCGAACCAACCTGGTGAAAGAGTAATGAGAGCAAACGATTCATATCAGCAAGCAACTGATTTGCCCCCAACCCCAGCAGCATCCACAACGGCACCCCCGTCTTGCCTGCACAACTGATTCTCTACTCTCTAATTTGGCTGAGACTTGAGAGCAGTACTATTGAACGATTCTTTCTCGAGTATAGTGTGGGGAGGAATGAGCCCAGGTGTGGAATTTATAGGGCTGCCCTCTGGTCTCTGCCATGAACGAGAACCAATTTAAAAAGACCCAAAAACAAAAAATAGTGTTACTGTATTCAATAACTTTCCTCCACGCGCCATGTACAGACGTGAAGGACACTCTTCACCACTTCGAAAATCATCCACACAATGCCTGTTTTGACTAGGGGTGGCATCGAGTCGTGTCGTGTCATCTCGTGTTCGTGTCAAAATTCTCTCAACCCTAACCCGACCTGTTTAATTTTTCGTGTTATCGTGTCGTGTCATATTCGTGTTTCGTGTCAGAAATAGCTAACCCTAACCCGCTAACTTCGTGTCGAGTCATCGTGTCTTTCCATAAATTCCCGTGCTGTGTCGTGTTCGTGTCGTGTTTGTCGTGTTATCTTGTGTTCTTGTCAGAATTTTCTTAACCCTAACCTAACCTGTTTAACTTTTCGTGTTCTCGTGTGGTGTCATATTCGTGTTTCGTGTCAGAAATGGCTGACCCTAACCCGCTAACTTCGTGTCGTGTTCTCGTGTCGTGTCCGAAATTCCCACCCCTAGTTTTGACCGTGAAAATCGGGGTCCTGGAAGGCGCCCTGTTTGGCGGCTCCTAGGCCTTCGATTTCAACAATCAACGGCTCAGATTTCATACATACAAATCAGTATAACTACACACAAAGTTTCGACAATCAACGGCTCATCCAACACCCCTGGGTGGGGATATCGATACATACATACAAATCAGTAAAACCACGAACAAATTTTCGCAAAATAACAAATGGGTAGATATATATGTAGAAACCGAACCAAACATGTTTTGACAGCAAAAATCAGGGACCCGGGGTCTTAGAGGGTGCCCCTGTAGGGCGGCTTGCCGGCTCCTCGGTCATGACAATCAATGGCTCAAATTTTATTTCGAAAATAGACAACTCGAGCCGTTATTTGTCGAAATCAACGACTCGGATCCGCACTAAAGGAAACCCTCCTCCGAAAATCTGTCTCCACGTATTAATAATGCTTGCACCACACCCAAATTATCCGACATTTACATACACTCACAAAGTGTAAGGTATCACTCGCGGAAAAGTCTAGGCATACAAGTAATGGACACAATTCTGGACACAATTAATTTGGAATCGGTTCAATGTATATGGGTTCACGTGCACCAACTGCTCAACGTGCAGTTATGTCTGTAGTTGTGTTTCTATCATCGCTCATCTCACACATTGTATTGTTTGTGTGGCACAAGTGTTTTCCGGATACTAGCTAATTTGTGTGAACACATTGGAGAAGGGAGCATTCAAATATCAATGTTGGTCTACTCCTTATTTTAGTGTTACTCTTAACCGTAACCATGTTACTCTGCCTAACTACCGAATCAGTCGATTCCAAATGTTAATTTATTTTCTCTCATCTTATCTCTTATCATTGCTATTTCTATCATTATGTGAATATTCTCTTTTCTAATTATGCGAAAAAAACATTCCCTTTTCAAAAGTAGCTGATTTTATTATTTCTCAAATTATTCTCATGTAAAAATTATTAATATTACTCCCTCCATCTCTTTTAAAGTATCCAATTTCACAAGTCTAATTTTTTATGGAGGCATCGTGATTATACTTTAAACATTCTAACTTTTTATAGTTGTCATTTATTGAGATATTATCATTACACTTTTAACCACAAAATTTTCAAATTGAAATCTTTTTTTTGTTTGATCGGCCAAAATTTAATCGTAGAAACGGAAGGTGTATCTACATTTATCAACTATTTTTTTAATTAATAAATAGTCACTTTTTAAGGGACGTCCAAAAATAAAATACTAGGCAATTAAACAAAGACTGAGAGACTACTATCTAAGCTAAATATGCAAAATAAAAAAATCTCCTAAATAAGAAAAATTCATTATATGAATTTTTCCTTCAAAAAGTAGATAATTAAGAAAAATTACATGGACATTTTTTTGTTCTTCTTTTGAGTGCATGCCAATCCTTTTTCTTTTCTTATTTTTGTCTATTGAAAGTTGTTTTCTTGAAAATGTGTTTAATAGGTGTACACGAGGTTAAGGGAGGGCGTGCAGTTTTGGACTGGGATCGAGGTAGAATGTGGGGTATCAACTGGACCAGCAAACAAATTAAGGGGTGTTTCACTAACAAAAAAACTATTTTTTTCAAACACCGAGACATGTCATTCTCTCACAACACATCACATAAAAAACTAATTTTTTTAAAAAACTGGGTTAGTGGAACACCCCTAAATAGTGTAGTTGTCGTACGCAGAGAGAGGTGAGAGGTGGTGGCGATAGGGTGGAGTACCTGCAATTGCCCGTATGCAGTCACCCTTCGCGTGCTGTCTCCTTTTTCTGTCCACGGTTGCGGCGTTTAGCCACCATGACCCGACAACTGTCTGCAGCCGGTAATGACAGTCACCACACACTCCCCTCTACACAGACACACAACACACACACACACACTCTCTCTCTCTCATTTTTATTTTATTTTTTTACGGTCAAAATGTCCGGATCAGTTTACACGCACCTCAAAAAATCCCCTACGACCTATGGATTTGGTAAAAAACATTTATCCACGCCGGAACTATCAGATTGAAATAAATTATTTTCTTTTGGATTGTCCTTGAATTGAACCCTAATAAATTGTATTGAAACAAAACCTGCTAACTAACCGAACTAACCCTTTCGGCCATCTTTTTCCTCTTTAATTTATACATGTTGCCAAAACACTCTCCACTTCTACTTTTCTTTCACTTTTTCCTCTGACTATCTCTCACTCTTGCCTAAAACTTTCCTTTTTACCCCCTTGTGAAATTCTTTTGTTTGTTGTTTCTTCTCTTTTGCCAGCTCCCCATGCTGCTGCTGCTCCTGCTTTGCCTTGAAGTTTGGGGTGGGGTTCTTTTTGGGGCGCCCGGTAAACAAGGTCCTTTTTTGTCACAGGGGTAATGGTTATTTTCACATGGGGAAAGTGATTTCAAAATACTCTATTTGTCCCAAATTGTTGGTGTTGTTCGGATTTTAATGTAATTTTTAAGTTCTTTATATTTTTTAATCTATGCCGTATATTATGTGCAATAAATTTTCAATTAGTTACATTATACGAAATTTGTAAAATCATTAAAAATATTATAAATTGAAAGACATGAACAATTCAAAAATTGCATCGAAATCCAAGTACAACCAACAATTTGAGATAGAAGGAGTATGTGCGGGGGATGTAGAATTTTTCAGTAATAGTCCAAGGGTGTGGCTCCAATAATACGAGAGGAGGCGAGAGAAAAACACTTTTGAGTGAGAAGAGTGAAGACTTGTAATCTATATTCATTGATTATAGTGGACTGGTATGGCTCCCATGATTTTTGTTCGCGTTAAGATTTTCCACATATATCTGTGTGTTCTTTCCTGTTTTTGTTTATGACGCATTTTTCTTGTTTTGCGATTTCTGTAACCATAGTTTTCAAGATTCGCATAAACATTCTCGATTGAACATGTAGTTCTAATCCTGTAGGAGAGGTTCTTTGTTGCAATCCAATAAAGTTGATTTGGAGAGGCAAACAATAGCTAATGGTCAATCAAGGAATAAGAGAGTGTGTGTAGGGGTGAAGGATTAAGCCAAATATACAGAAAGAGAAGGCAGCAGTGTTCAATCCATTCACGTTTTAGATCATCATCATCCTTAAATCACAATCCTAGAAGGGAAGACAGGCTCGCGAGGGCTAGCAAGAACAGTGTTCTTAATTCCAGAGCTCTGGGCCACTTCCTTCTCCTAGGATTTCCGTGCCTTAGGAATGAATCAATCTCTCTAGGGTTATGAAGGAATGTCCCATATTTATAGGGATCTACACCCAATCATTGGGTTGCAGACATTTCTCCAATAATATGGTGACACGTGCTCTTTCCGTATATCCGGGCGACGTGGGTGACATCACTTGCCGTTAGGAAAATTCCTTGGGCTAATTCAGTGCGCGTCATTCCCTCGCGGCGATCCTTAATCCTTTAAAGCCACCAAGCCACTTGTATCTCCCCTATTCCCGCTATGGTAGGCATGGTCGCGAGCCCTTTGGCTCGCGCTAAACCCTTGTTCGAGACTCGTATCGACTTCCCTACCCCTGCCTTTTGATCAGGTGCAGTCGCGAGCTCAATTCGCGTATTCGCGTAGGTATTCATTCCTTTCCGTCGCGCCCATCCTCTTCGCTGAAGATGTCGCGAGGGGTGGACTTCTAGTAGGTGGTTCCTCCCTTCCAGCTCTGTTATATTCTTCCGCGAGGTTATAGCACTTGCGGTGGGGTTTTGCTTAGCCATTATTAGCTACTGAATTATGACGTGTCCTTTGGGACTTTTTCGAGCCACGTGGCCATTTATTGTAGGTTGGTCAACCGCCCTGTCATCCGACGCGCTGACCTTTCCTACAAATCCTAACAATATATATATTCGCACGCATATGCAAACACAAATAGTATACCCTTCATATTCATCTTGTGGGATGTTTATCACACGGCTCCAACACAAATAGTATACCCGTGTGATATGAATATGGATTTCATATTCATCTTGTGGGACGGTTTTTTTTAAATAACTTGGTGGTCCGGGCCAGTATGTGCTCATTTCGACTAATCTCAGGGTTTATGTACTTCCCACCACACATAGACCAAACAAAACTAATACTCCATGAGAATCATGAAATCTTGTACAATTGGTCCCATAAAGTTAAAAAAAGTTAAATCCAAGACTTTTTTCCCAGAGTTTATGTACTTCCCGCCAGAAGTAGGTCAGACAAAACTAAAATATCCCATTAGAACTATGAGATCTTGCACGGAAGGATTTATGCACCGCTGAATGGCATTAATGGGGAGGTGGCGAAAAGTGTGATTATAGTTTCAAGATAGCTGAAAAAGGAATACTCTTTAAGGGCCCGATTGGCTGTGGGTTTAGATGGGGGTATAAGTTATACCCCCTCCCCTTATCCTGGTCCCACACATTAGTGAAGGGTTTGGCAATTTGTTGGGGAGGGGTATAACTTATACCCCTCCAGATTAATACCCCTCAATACCCCCTGGAGGGGTACTAATTAATAACAGGGGGGAGGGGTATTATTGTTTAGTACCCCCCAATACCCCGAGTAAAATTACTCCACTAGCCTCCCTTATCCCTCTTGGCTTACCCCTAAAATTCGTTTACTGTTTAAAATGAAAAACCGAAACCCATTTTAATGTTTACGAGCCCTTGCAATTTTCTTTGGATAAAAAAATGAAGTACTTTCGCGGTTTTTTTTTTATTTTATTTTTTTACACCAAATTAAACTACTAATCGAGATCTTTAATTTGATACAAAAAAGTTTGAAATTTTTTATACTTTAAGAATTTGACATTGTTGACTTGCATTGCAATATCCTTCGGGTCAAAAAATAAAGTACATTCACATTATTTTTTATTTTTTTTTTTGCACCAAATTGAACTACTAATTGAGATCTTTAATTTGATACAAAAAATTTAAATTTTTTTGTACTTTAGAATTTGACATTGTTGGGAAATAACATAAAAATTACTAATTAGTTATTATAAGTAAAAAAAACACATAGTTAGAAGAAAAAACAAGCAAAAAAATTAGGTGGTACGCAACATTATTAAAATGAATAATTAAAAATAATAATTAAATATTTTAATTTTAGATATAATTAATAAACGTATATATCATATTTATGGAAAAGTATAATTAATTTAATTAGTTTGCATTTATGTATTTATTTTATCGTAATATTTAATATTACCCATGCACAAGGGCAAATAAGTTATTTGCCCACTTTTTACATCATCCACCCAACTTTATCCCCCTTTATCACAAATTCATCCAAACCACGTATTATTTAATCCCCCCTCCATAAACATCACATCAATGTGGGTCCACCCTTACTAACTAATACCCCTTACTATCTTATCCCCCCTTACTATTTAATCCCACCAAAACTTATCCCGCATCCAATCGGGGCCTAAAGGGTGTGATGAGACTTAACAAATATGGTGGAAATTAATGGGGTAATGGCATTGGAGAACAAACATATTCAACTATCTATTCTGAAAATTATAGTACTAACACATTTGAATGCAATTTCAATACTTTTTTTTTTTAACAAGACAACCAATATAATCTCTACTAATTTAAAAAGGAATTGGGCTACCAGCCTACCACTCTACTTGCATTGCAATTCTTGTTTGGATCAATCAAATATGTGTTGTAGCAGTAATTAAAGGACAATCTCACGTTGCACTTTCCTAATTTTCTCACTCCCTTTTTTTCTTTTCCAAATTTATTACTAAGACATTTATACTATATTTGAATCTTGAAAACGCCTTATTTTATATTAGAAAAAAAATCAATTTATTATTCTGTATTTTCTTCAATTTGCTTTTTAATCATGTTCTAGCGAATTGCCCAAAAATCTTGATGAGGTCACTCCATACTCATATACTATAACGGGTTTGTCCAATATTTTGGAAACTATTCTAGCTTTGTATAGATTTTTAAGAGAAGACACTACCATAAATTTTGGGGAATGATTTCCACAACCCCCCAAATTGTTATCTACACTCCCTTTTTGTCTTCTAGTGAGATTTTCATGTGTAAAAGACAAAAAGGGAGTGTAGATAACAATTTGGGGGGTGTGAATATCAATTACCTAAAATTTTTTCCCAGAGTGTTTGCGAATCTAAATCGTACGTGAAAACTACCTCCACTTCTGAACGTATGATTCGATTCTTTTTGTGACAAAAATAGTCATGAATTATGAGTAAACTATAAGATTTTGTTTGCTTGGTCTCTTAAAACCCCGTTTTTCGTCTTATTTTTTTGAAAAATTATAGATGATATTAAGAGAAAGGAAATTGATATTCGCACTCCCAATTTTGATGCAGGGGCTCCAAGCTACTGTACTTTTCCAAAATTACCCTTTTGCAAGTTCCATGATTTATTTCAGACACTCCAAAAAACCTTTACTCTTCTCTTTTACTTCAAGCACTTCAAAAAATCAAATAGTTTTTTTTTTTATAAAAAAATGCAGATAGTTGTTCAACTTCTTTTACTGCACGGCCTACTTTCATATGTCATGTTTCCTTGGTAGAGTTTTTATATTATTGTCTCCATATTCTGCACCAGAACAAACTGGACAAGTGGTTTTTTGGCTTATGATTGTAGAAACATCTTTTTGTCCATGGAAAGTCTCTTGAGAGTTCTGTTACTTTTTCTCTCAATAGTTCTCTATACATTGGTGACGTGCTTTGTTTGTCTTACTATGAATTTTAAAATGTAGATTTGCGGCCGCTATGAAAATTTTGAGGGAAACATGGTAGAAAATGAGTACGAAAATATAAAGATCTTGTATCGCAGCCGTTATGAAGATTTTGCAGCATCAACATTTTCAATTGTGTGCTATTTATTTTGAAGAATTCTAGCAATGTTTTTTTTTTTTTGGTTCAAAGTGGCGTGAAGCAATCTGACATAGATGCATGTTTAATGCTCAGAACCTAATGTTTATGTTGTTGATTTTTAATGTTTGGAACGTAATGTTAATATTAATGTTTAGAACCTAATGTTTATGTTTGGTTTTGGTTCATTTTTCCGTTTGGAGTGCCTTAGTAAATAAGGAGATAATTTGGGGGTAGAGTGCCTCCGGTAATTTTTATATCTTAATAATGGTAATTTTGTAACTTTATTAAATATTGGAGTGTTTGACTGCCTGCATAAAAAAGGGAGCCCCAAAATCAACACTCTAAGAGAAAATATGTGTAAACAAGTAGTTACTTGACGTCATCCTCACCTTTTTCTCGAATTATCACTCGCAGTCCATTCAGAATTCCAAACTCAACGATGGCAACCAACCATGAGTTCAACATCCCCATTCCCTTGCCTACCACATTCACATCCTCATGAGAAATTTCAATCGTGTAACACTAGCAAATATTAGTAAAAGGTCTCAATCTGACTGACTTGTGACCATATATAAAATAATTTATTTTTTTTCTGGAATATTGGAGAGAATATATGAAATTGAGTGAAGCTTTGGGAGAGGAGCTGCACAGGCATTGTTGGTTAAATGCCCACGTATGGATTAAAAAAAGAAGCTCTAACTTAGATGATGGGCATAGCCATAATTTAGCTTTGAGAGGCATGGTCATTTTTTAATTAATTACCACCTCGAGATACTCATTACAAAGCATGCTTCCTATAGACGTAAGTACAAGACAAGAATTAAATTTTGTAGGGTAAATTACACTGACCTCCCCTGAGGTTTCTGACTTGTACACTGACCACCCCTACTTTATCTGAAATAGCACTGACCTCCCCTAAGTTTTATATTTTAGTATCAAAAGCACCCTTCAACAGTACCGACGGCGCCGGGGACCCCCTTGTGGGTCCCCAACGGTCGATCCAACCCGTCCATTCATTCCAGAATCGAATTCCGAGTAGGTCTACGCGGGAATCACCTCAATCGGACTGTCCTAAGTGCTCGATCCAAAATCACCCCATTCCGTTCAAAAATTTTGGATCGAGCACTTAGGACTGTCCGATTGAGGTGATTCCCGCGGAGACCCACTCGGAATTCAATTTTGGAATGAATGGACGGCTCGGATCGACCGTTGGGGACCCACAAGGGGGTCCCCGGCGCCGTTGGTACCCGTTGGTACTGTTGAAGGGTGCTTTTGATACTAAAATATAAAACTCAGGGGAGGTCAGTGCTATTTCAGATAAAGTATGGGTGGTCAGTGTACAAGTCAGAAACCTCAGGGGAGGTCAGTGTAATTTACCCAATTTTGTACAAAAGAAAATGCCCTTGTTCTATTCATTTCAGCCCATTAATAATGAGGTTTCGATTTCCTTAAGGCTTCGTTCAGTTGTAAAAAATATTGTGTAGGAAATGAAATTTCAAGAAAAGAGAAATGGAGTTAATTAAATCTATATAGATTCAAATCCATTGCAAACAAAGCACGAGTACGTAACTTTGTTGTTCGTATAGTCATTGAGTGCATATACTGAGTTGAGCTTAACACACGAAATAATTTGACAATGTGTTTGACATAATTTGACCCGCCCCGGCGGCCCGTGATCAAGTTTTCACTAAGTCGAACACGAATTAATCAAATTACTCCCAAATTATGCGTTTGCGGATATAATTTTCAACGATATTTGTAAAAACTCATACCGGATTCAAGGGAATTGATATTATTAGCACTCCCCTTTTCCCCGGATTCAAATGAACACAAAAAACAAATAGCAACATAATATAAAATAAAAGTCCACTTCAAGTTTCATTAAATTAATGATTATCAAATTAAGAGAAGAAAAAGCTGATCAGAGAGCATGAAGGTGTGCCTGGAAATTCTGGATACAGAAAAGGAAGTAAAGAGTAGAAAGAAAGAAAGGAAGAAGCATGCTTCGGTTTGACGTAAGAAAACTATTGGGAGATGAACCCACAAGTGTGTTTTGTTTGGTATAAAATAAATTAAGTACTTTTCAAGGCGTTTTTACCAATGACAAAAAAACTGATTATTTACCATAGACATGATTATTCACAGTGGACTTTAATATAATCATGCTTAATACTCTCTCCGTCCGAATTTTTTGTTCATTTACGTGCATGCGTGCCATTTTTTAGTTGTTTATATCTTACAATCTATAATATTTTTTTGCAATTTCAAAAACTTTGTTTAATATAACTCATCGAAAACTATCAAATTATATCTATATTGCGTATATATAACGTTATGGATTTGAAATATAAACAATTTTTAAGGTATCGTGAATAGTAAAAGTGGACGAGAAATTCAGGACTAAGGGAGTACTATTTTTGTAATAAATAGATGTCCGAGTCAGTTTATGCGCACATCGACTAATCTTTGGAGGACCAATCATACCTTCTACTAGCGGAAACCCATTCAAAGCCATAGAGATCAGTTGAAAACATATATACGATGTTTCGAACATAAGATTTTAAGAGAGAACAAACCACAAAGCCTCAAAACCTTAACGACTTAGGGCACGCAACTCAATGGGGTAATGCTTACTACTACTATTTTTGTGCTCCCGTGCTTTGGTGCAGTGGGCATTATGTGCAGAACTCAAACCAAACTTTTTCTCCAAAAACAAAAAGAAGGTATTTTATTATAGTAGTTATTAATTCTCTTTCAACATTGAAATTCCAAATGTTGGCTTTCTTCTTCTATTCCTTGCAGTGTACGGCTTATTATATAATAGTATTTTGAATCAAGTTATTTTTCAGTGTTGTATAGTATGAAACTGTTAAAAAAACAGGTCATGAGGGCAAGCATGATTTTCTGTAGTGGTGCAGCGAACCCATTGCTCGAGACAAAACGCATTATGATCATGAGCCTGTAAAAGTTTGGGCTTGTAGGTTTATTAGAAGTGGCTGTATGAGCTCGATCCAAAATCACCCCCATTTCATTCGAAATTTCGAATGAAATGGGGGTGATTTTGGTTCGAATGAAATGGGGGTGATTTTGGATCGAGCTCATACAGCCGTCTGATTGCCTCGATTCCCGCAGGCCCACTCGGAATTTGATTCTGAGAACGATGAACGGCTCGGATCGATCGTTTGGAGCCCACAACGGCGGGACCGACGCTGTCGGTACACCGTCGGTGCATGGTGGTCGGTTCCCATATCTTTACCGCTCATGATCTATATATAACCTTTTCCAATTATTTACTAAAAATTGGGATTCAAATTTGATTTTTTTTAATTTTTTTGATCAGAGGGATTCAAATTTGATTACCATCAATAGAAGTTATGATGTCACGTAGTCGTTATTCCTATCAAGCTATTCTTTAGCAAGAGAAATTAAAGAACATTGTTGAGTAAAAGCAAATAAGTACATTTGCATATACGTATAGAGTCCCGATCTAGTCCGGGAGTCCCGGATCCGGGACTCCACCTTCCCGATATTTTTTTGACGATCCGAACCGTCCAATGTGTTCAAAAGGTGTTTTCCAAGGCCCAGACGGGAAATCTTCAAAAAAAAACACCGGGAAGGGCTTGATCCAAGCGGTTTTCGCAAAACTGTAAATATGCAATTTTTGCGAAAAACTGCTTGGATCAAGCCCTTCCCGGTATGTTTTTTCGAAGATTTCCCGCATGGGCCTTGGAAAACACCTTTTGAACACATTGGACGGCTCGGATCGTCAAAAAAATATCGGGAAAAGCATCAAAACGCTTCAATCCGGGAAATCCGGGATCCTTGATAGGATAATTCGTGTATACGTATAGTGATAAGTATATCATATATCGAGTAAACTAAGGAAAAATAGTAGCGGGTTTAAGAGCTAGCTCATCGTACCTAGAAATAACACGCGCGTTTTCTCAATGTATTCATCTCATACTTTGAAAGTTTTGCTCTTTGAACACACGCCCCTCTATTGACCACCGTCGGTCGGCCCTCGGTCCGACACACTTCCCCTCTGGATCCCTCACCCAATACAGTACACACTCAAAGATGAAAACCAAGAGCAGAAATAAAATACAGTACATATTGTGGATGGTCGATTATCAATCTTTGGGTATAGGGATGGCCATGGTTCGGTTTGATTCGGGTATTGGTAAAACGAAAACATAAAAATAAAACCCAAATCGGTGGCTTTCTTATTATCTAAGCCATGACCAAAACCATCGATTATCGATTCGGTTCGATTTTTCACTGATATCAGTGGTCAACATTATAAACCACCCAAGCTTAATCAATCACAGGGTCAAATACCGATAAAAACCCTTACCGATATACAAATGAGTTGATTTTTTTTCCGGTATCCGTAAAAACATGTTATAAACATGTTGTACAACTCGGATTTTTAACGTGGGGCTCCGATCAATGTTATATCAAATATTGTGTCCCCGAAACCACCCTTATCTATGATAATATATAGAAATTACTATATATTAGGGAATTTTCTTAATTTTATTGTTGTTTGGTATCACTTATGGTTCGGTGCGGTTATCATATAAAAACAACACTCCAAAAACCGGATTCTCTATGAGGATCTTGTGAGGTTTTTGTATGGGCTTGATAACATACCAAAAAGGAGATCCAATGGCTCACAGCCCCCTCCCTTGCTTTAAAATCAAAACGGGGGGAAAAAATCTGACAGAATAGTAAGCCACCAAAAACAACGTTTTCTTCTTCTTCTTCTTCTTCTTCTTCTTCTTCCTTCGTTGTTTTCTTCCCCGAACATTTCTTCTCCATTTCATCATGTGAAGTCTAGTTTGTCGAAATTTCCCAAGTGGTATGGCTCATTCATGCTATGCACGAGTGTCATGCACATGGCTTTGAATGTGAATTGAGTTTTTGCCTTTTTTTTGGGTAAATAGTTTTTGCCTTAGTTGGGTGTAAGCTCTAATGTCTCTGATTCAGATTACAGGAATACTAAGTACATGATCGTTTAACTTCTTTTTTTTCAAAAATTCATTTAGTATTCGGGATCCTAATTTTTGAATGAAAATTTTGAAAATTATCTTTGTTGTTTACGGTTATCTAATTCAAATGATTTTTTTCTAAGACTAACCAAAAAATTGAGGTAAGAGATAATCTAACAATTTGGGAAAAAAATGAATAAAGAAAAAAAATTAAGCCAATTAAAATTTGAGCTAACAAAGAAGAACAAATCTGGGAAAAAATGAATAAAGGAGAAAAGATTAAGCCACTTGAAATTTGAGTAACACTAACATAGAAGCAGAAAAATTAATGGCAGAAGAAATTGTCGTTTGTGTGGCTTGCCATCCTGTCAAAAAATTTCCCACGAAACAGTGCCGTTTTGATTTAGAAACAACAAAGGGGGTTGTGAGCCATTGGATCTCCTTCTTGGTGTGTTGTCAAGCCTACAGCAAAACCCTCACAAGATCCTCACACAGAAATCATCATAGAGCATCCGGATCCCCAAAAACCAAACTAATGGGTTTTTTCAAATTAAAAACTATAACCATAACCGCGGTTCAAAAACCGGTTAAAAAATGTCCCAATTGGTTCGGTTCGATTAACCACCGATTCGGGTGGGATTGCCATCCTAATTGGGTTGAAGTTCTACCCCATCTAGAAATGATCCAAATCTGCAATGGTTGGACTAAAGCCCACTAATGACTAAACCCAAGGTCCTAGGTGAATAAGATTATCCATAGAATCGCCGGTCCCAGAAATTTTAGCCCACAGGCTTTAGGAACTCATGAAACTTAGACGACAGTAGCCCGTGATAAAGTTGGGCTCGGCTTTGAAAATAATGCCCAATACATTATGTGGGTTGACTATTATAACGAACTAGGCCTTGTCCAAAAAAACTGGACAATGTGCCCAAGTTATTTGACATTATTTGAAGGCCTAATTAAAGGGTGATAACTAACAGAATTTTGAAGAAGAAAAAAAGTAGGAATGGGTGGGGTGATTTGGCAAAAAAGGAAAAAACGGTTTTTTGTTTTTTGTTTTTTTTGTCTTTATTTAATTTTTTTTGTGCATATGTTAGTTTTGCGTCAAGTTTTTGTGGTTTTGGTTTTATTCAAAAAAATATTAGTTTCAACCATAATTTTATATTTTTTGGATTCGTCTCACGAATCCATAAACCACGGAAATTTTGACGCAAAACTAACAAATGCAATTTTTTTTTTTTTGAATAAAGACGAAATGAAAAAACCTAAAAACCAGCTCTGTGCTTTTTTGGCAAATAAATAATCATTTTGATTTGGTTCATGATTTTTTACTTTTTTAGATTTCTTTCATTGAAAGTGGAAAGATGAAAAATAGTCCAAATCGGGTTTTAGTAGAATAATCTGGGTTATGCGCTAAGATGAAAAATAATTTTGACAAGATCACAGCGAATGGCGGAATGGGGTGGACTTGCTAGTTTAATTTCAAAATCCGGTGCCATATTTCTGGTTTTCATCGGTACGACAGCCGTAATATTCAAACACAAACAAATAAAAAGACCTCACAAAACTAAGACAAAGGCCAAGTCGAAAAAAGCTCACAAACTAGCACAAGGCCAAGTGACTTGGTTTTCGGAGTGGGGCACTGTAGTGAGCTCGACTCAGCCGTCCATTCGGCGATCGACGGTTCGAATAAATAGGACTTAAATTATATGTAAAATGTTGATTTAAAGTGTAGGATGATCGAACCGTTGATCGTCAATTGAACGGCTGAGCCGAACTCACTACACCGTGTAGTGACCTCCTCACTTGTGACTTGGTTCTTATACTTTTATTGAACGTTGTGTCCTTAGGGTTCCTTTGGCAAAAAAGAAAAAAAATGGTTTTTTGGTTTTGTCTTTATTCAATTTTTTTTTTTTTGGATTTGTTACTTTTGCGTCAAGTTTTCGTGGTTTATGGATTCGTCTCGACAAGACGAATTCAAAAAGTATAAAATTATGGTCGAAATTATTATTTTTTTAATAAAGCCAAAATTAAACCAATAAATTCTTAAACCATTGCAATATTTTTGAGATTTTTGGTTTCACAAGATATTTCCTTCGGAGTTGGATGATATTTCTGCAAATTTGTGTCTGTGGTTGCACTTCTCTCTCCACAATATCCCATCCTCTCTCTAAAATCATACTCTAATATATTAACAGAATCCTTCTTCCATCTCTTCACCAAAAACAGAATCCTTCAGTGTCCTCCTAGTAGAAAGCTAATATAATAATAAAATGGCGGCTGCTGGTACAAGTGCTTCAATCATTACTTCTTCAGCCCAAACCCGATTCGCTGCTCGTTCTTCTAGCAACAATGCTGTTCCCTCTGTTTCAAATACATATGGTTTGTTTCCTTAATCTTAGCTGCTTCTTCTTCTTGTTTAAATTAATTAATGGTGGATTAGCTTCTCTGTAGTCATTCAAGATTCATTTTCTCGATTTTCTAATCAATGATTAGTAACTGTAGTTGATGAATTCCGTGATTGAAGGATTCTATGTGAAGGAGAAATGGACGATTTTTAGTTTGTTTTTCTGGGTTGAGTGGATTTTCTTGCTATACAAACCCCCAATTCCCTAGATTCTCCCCTTCCATCTTCTTTTTACTAAAAGTGCTCGAGCCACCTCGTGCACATCTCAACTAATTATCGGTGGGTGAACCTCTGGTGGCAGTGGCGGCGCGGCTCCTGGAATTTGTAGCAGAGTGTTAAAAAATTACCACAATTCTATTAACTCAATTAACCATTTCATATAGTATTACTAAAAATGCTGCATTCCGAAACGATTTTCTATTACGCAAAATGAGAAACTAAATTTTTCTTTGTCCAAAAAGTTCATAACTTTTGAAAGTTCTAGTTTCGCATAGTGGTGGACAATCTTTTGTAAATAGGTGAGTAAGATTTTACAGTTTCTTGAACGGGTTAAACAAGAGCATTTAATCTACTAATTCCTTTTTAAAAAAAATTGTGGCGAATAGGTTGAGAGTTGAGACAGATCTTTTAAAGATATGATCTTCTTTTGGATGACGGATGACATGAAGAGATTTTCTTTTGTTACAGGCTGTAATTTGGTTGTTTACATTGGATTGACTTGTGGGCTGATTTTTTCGACTGGGTGTTCAAATATTTTTGGATTGAGTGTTCAAATATTTTTGAGTTGGGTGTCCAAGAAGGGCTAAACTAAACTGAAACTAAAAATATTACATGTATTCTATAGTAATAATTTTTTTTTTTAGGGGGTGTTCACCTGACCACCCTCCCTTACACATGGAGCCCGCCTTTGTCTGGTGGCCCGAGAGTTTTGTGCTGGTGGTGAGAGTCAAACCTGTTTCTTCCCTTTCACCTAGGACATGTTGATAAAGCGTTGCATATTCAGGACTGGAAAGTTGGAATTGCATTTGATTTGTGCATGTTGATTATTCTCCACAGATTTTCATCCTGCAATCATGCACGCACATAGCTTAGCCTTGTTTGCTAGCACTTATAATCTAACTTATTAGCTTATTTGCTTAAAATAAGTTGATGAATGGTGTTTGCTAGTATCAATTATGAATTACTATAATTTATTTAGCTTCCTATCCTATTTGACGAAAAAAAGTGAGATTATTTTAAGCTCCAATTTGTAGCTTCTTTCGCCTTCTCTTTTACAAGTTGTATCTTCTCTGTGTAAAGAATTCTCTGTATGAGTTGTGTACATAACAGCCTGCTAATGCATTGAGAAAAAAGGTATCTTTTCCACGGTTCAATTGTATCAGACATGTTTCTAACTACATGAGTTTAATTCGACAATAAGGTTGCGTTTGGTTTGGTTAAACATAGATTTCAGACAAAGTTACTTTAGTGTTCAATTTCAACAAAGAATTTAACAGGTTTGGCAATAGTTGGTTGTGAAACTAGTGTGGAACATGAAGTAGAGGTAAGAGAGACGTACTTTGAATCTTTGATGGGGTTCTTCCAATCCGTCCCATGGAGGGTTTCAATTCAGTCCTTGTAAACTCCATGTGGAAAACCATATGGAAATCGTCAAACCTTAGTTTGAGCTACGCTCATTGGATAGGACTTCGTATCCATTCATATGAAATCCCCATCTAGCCAAACGGAGCCCAACACTAGAAAGGAGAAGAATTTCAATCCAAGCTCAATTTGAATGGTAATTCTTCCTTTTTTGATACAGCTTGTAGTTTCGTGGGGGCTCGCTTGTTGGGATACCTTCCAAATAAAAGGAAATCGATGAAGAATGGCGGAAGGATAACTGCTGCTGCAGCTGTTGTGACTGCTCCTGTTGAGGAGGAAGTCAAAGAGTATGCTTTACCACTTTCACTAGCTCATGAGTTACAATTTATGAAACTTTTCATAGAAAGATTTCACTTGTGAGAGTACTCCGGTTTCCTTTTCATTTCCTTTTCCATTTCAAATACCTCGTGATTTATGGAAATAGGTAAATCATCATTCGTGTTTATCATCTATACCTACAAGAAGCATGCTGATAAGCTGATTGCTGAGATTTTACTTGCAAGATTAAATTGAACGTCGTTTTTCTCTTTTGAACTTCATCAATGTTGAATTAGTTCTGCGCAATTGATATCCAGGTTTTCACTTCCTACTTGGGCTGAATTCGAATTTGGAAGAGCCCCTGTCTATTGGAAAACCATGAACGGTCTTCCTCCTATGTCTGTAAGTTTGGCAATTGCATAACAGCTCATTTTGAGAACTAAAGCCCTTTTTTTCTTGGTTGACCATTGTATTGATCATGTTTTTACATACTTTGACAGGGGGAGAGGTTAAGGATTTTCTACAATCCAGCTGCTGCCAAACTTGCTCCAAACGAAGAGTTTGGAATTGCTTTTAATGGTACTTTCTCATGCAGTTCACACTAATGTTTTCCCACGACTTCAATTCAAAGGCATATAAGATATCGACAATTGTAGTAACAAACATAGTCCCATATTCATAGTATAAATTCAATTTAAAGACTAAAGTTATAGCAGAAGTCATATCTTGAAATGTAGCTGATTCCCATTAAGCACCGGATACATAGAACTGTCATCTGCAAGTGCAATAAAATTTGTATTTCTTTTCTTCCTTGTGGAATATTGGATTATTTCCCTAGTCAAGCGCCCAATTTAAGATGATAAATACAATAAAAGTGGGCAGCTTAAAAAATGCACCAACGAGTATGTAATGGGATTGACTGCTGACTCGTTGCTTTGTATACTTTCCAGGAGGTTTTAATCAGCCCATCATGTGTGGTGGTGAGCCGAGGGCTATGCTCCATAAAAGCAGAGGCAAAGCTGATCCCCCAATATATTCAATCCAAATATGCGTCCCTAAGCATGGTTGGTACTGTCTCTCAAACTCATTCTGCTCATTCGTTGTCGCAATTTTGTTTACCTTATAGTACATCAACTTCTTGCAGCTCTAAATTTGATCTTCTCGTTCACGAATGGAGAAGATTGGGATGGTCCCTACAAAGTGCAGTTCCAAGTTCCGAGGCCTTGGAAAAACAAGCCGATTACATTTTTCAATGAGGTAATGAAAAATTTAGTCGTAGCCTATATACTCTTATCCAGAATGCCATTTCCCCTATGATATCCAAGCCTATGTTTGATCATGGATTTGTGGAAGTATTATCCATATGAGAGAGGAAACGAAGACTTTTTTTTTTTTTATATATTGCGACCGGCAAAGAAAACTTTTACAATTAATTATAAAGATCAAAAGTGAAATCATTACAACGGAAAAAGAAATGTTTGAGTTTAGTGACATATCTGGACTTAAGATTAATTTCCAAAAGTCTAAGATGTATGTTTCACCCAATTTGGAAAGAGGCAGAGCTAATGGGCTCAGCCTTAGAAGCGGCATACCTATTACCCAGGACTTAGGTAAATACTTAGGTGTCCCTCTTTTTCATGAAAGAGTTAAAAGACATTTTAACAGCACTATTGAAAAAATGCAGAAAAGACTCACTGGCTGGAAGGCTAATACCCTTTTCTATGGCTGGGAGGGCCACTCTTATTCAAGCAGTCACTTAGAGAGCTTCGAAGAGTGTAGCATGAGACTCTACTTGTGCAGTGACTCGCAAAAGCTTCACCTACCTCTCAACCTCTCGCTATCTTCTTATTGTTATCCCTATATTTGCCTCCCTCTAATATCGAGCCCTTAAAGCAAACAAACCCCAAAGCCAAGTTCTTGTCCTGGGAAGCATATTGGTGGCTCCTACAAGAACAAACGTGATAACAAGACCTGCTTTGTATCCGCGTTGAATTCTTGCTGCTGTTCGCAAAAGCTAAAAAAAAGTAGTAAAGCCATATAAATAAATAAAATTGGCATTTCATGGAAGCATGTGGAAAAATGTAGCAGAAATTCTACGAGTCTGAAAAACTTTGTTTTGTTAAGGGCAAAAGAAATTAAAGAATACTAGACTAGGCAGGTTTCGGGTATTATTTGGTTTCTGGCATGATCCTCATGGTTTTTTTTTTCACTTTTTGAAATCTAAAAGATGATGTAGAAACCTTCCTTGATTTCCATATTGCACCAGGGTCTGGCAGAAGAGCTGAGTAAAGAAGGTGCATGTGACCAGGCAATATACCCGGATTCAAGCATTGTTGTCACAAGATGTGCTATGATCGGTAACCTGACCCTTGAAGGAGTAAGTGAAACTGTGATTCCTTTCCTTTCTTCGTTCTAACTGTTTTCTTCAATCGACTTCCGTCTTCTTGATTTCAAATAACTGTTGTCAACTAGTTTTAGCTAATGTTCCACCGGCATCCAAATGCAGGGCGATCGCTGCAATCTTGACCTTGTGCTCGGATGCACCGACCCTACCTCATCTGAATACGACCCCTTTGCCAATGTAGATGATGGATCATGTCCTGTTGATTTAGATTCACAGGATGCATGATTGTGTATCTAATCTCCAATCCCACAAGTTCGACGACTCAGCATGTAGAAAATGTTGTAGATATACCATCCCAAAAACGAGTCTTACAGGGTGTTCGATACATGAAAGTCATTGTACATTTCCAGGTGATTTTTGTTCACAACTCCCTGATTGTGATTTTGCTTCAAATGTCGACATGAACTTATGGTGTTAGACATACCCGGTTCATACACCGTTCAAGATATACACACGCGCGCGGACGTATTTATTTACCTGGTTGTTACAATTCCAAAAAATAGTGTTGCTTGTCATTTCCCTGCTATTTTGCAATAAATACTTGTGCTTGAAACTCTGTGTACAGTTTGAAATTGGAAAGTCCTTGTTTCACCTTTTTCAAGTCATATGATTAATGTTATAGGAGAATTATGTACAAAGCTGAAATTTCAAAAAGCCAATACATAAGGAAATGGAAACTGCATAATATGCTTAAAAGCCATGTACACCCACGACACTGCTTTTAAAACTGTCATACAAATGACAAAACTCAAGCCTGTTAAAGTCCCGTTACGGGGGATGCAGAAAGCAAAGAAACCCTTGTCACTCTGATAATGTCTGTTAGAGAAACGAGTCCATCGAGTGAGCCTTGTTGGAAACTGCATAGTAATATTCTTAAAACCCATGTACTGATGTACACCCATGACGCTACTCCTAAAACTGTAGTACAAATGACATAAACTCGAGCCCGTTAAAGTACTGTTACTGGGATTCAGAAAGCAAAGAGACCCTTATCACTCTGATAATGTCTGTTAGAGAAACGAGTCCATCGAGTAAGCCTTGTTGGTCCACGACCCAGACACGGTGAACGTGTTGGGTGATGGCCTTGTCAATAACTTCCGCGAGAGGTGATTCGGCGTGGCACGTTACGAGTTCTCGTGGCGAGGTCCCCTGCTGCTGCTGCTGGTCAGGGGCTGTGTGTGACGGGATTGTTGAGAGCTTTTCAGTGAAGTCCAGAACACTTGAATGCAGCCACGTCTGCATTTGCGAAATTGGACACTCTCTCAAATCGGTGGATGAAAATGTTCCTATGAGCTTCCTATCTTTCCCCTGCAATTACATTTCGTCAATAGAGACTATAACATGAACTAAAATAAAATTTTCAGCAAAACTGAGACAAGTCCATGGTGGACAAGAGAGTCCTGTAGGGTGGTTCTTGCAAGGCACATCCAGATCGTCCATCTTCGCAATTGATGGTTCAGATCACAAACGTATTCTTACCGATCAAAAGAACAAAACGAATTTGAACCATTTATAGTAGAGATGGACGGTCTGGATGTGCCATATAGGGACCGCCCTGCAGGATCCTCCATTCCATCCATGGTAGAGCTAGCTTACGTTTATAAGCTGACTGTGATCGTTCTCCATTGTACTTGAAGCTTCAACAATCGGAACAACATTGAGTGAAGCAGTCCTCATACACTTTATGGCTTCAATAACTTTAGCCTTCTCTGTCACCCCAAAAACCACATCGGTGACCCCTCCCGACTGGGCAACAGTGCGCGACATGATGTCTTGCAGCTCGGGGTCATGAGCCTTCAAGAACTTCACGAGGTCCATTTGAGTGAGCATTCGGTAGCTCGAGGCCGACTCGACGAGTTCTGCACCGGCTATGTTATCCATGTGGCTGTCTAGGGGTACCAAGGCCCGGTGGATTCCTTTGCTGAACACTTCCATACAGTCTGGGATGCTGCATTAGTTTTTGGTATAAGCAATTCGTAAAGTTAACAATCAATATTTATCGCTTGTTGTTTTGCAAAACACGTTTATACAAAGGAGATTCTATCAACAATGCTGATTTGAGAAAGTTTGACAGAAAAGAATACCGGTGTTCTAGAATGTGAAACCTAATAGCACTAGACATGAAACCATTTTTCCATGGATTACTTTACTTATTTTTTGGCATGTTTCAAATATTGGCTACATATCGCGGTGATCCAATACTACTGTAATAATTCTAACTGTTCTTTTATTTTTTTCTGCACCTGCATTGCTAAATTTGTGGTTGAGTTTCACAAATTTTAACAGGGTATAATAAATTAAGTGTCCCAGTTCCGGACATAGTTCTCATTGGCTACTTATCTTCCAAAATTTTCTTAAAACCACTTTATTTTTCAGAACACATTTATTCTTTGAAAACAATTGCCAAAATGTCAGGAGAGAATCAATTTGTTATTTAAAAAAAAAAAAAAACATCTTCAGGACTGTACTGAACATGAATGGACTACTTCAATATATAGGTCAAGAATCTCTATGCCCTTCACAACGTTACCCATTCACGTGAGATCCTGACTAAGTAATTTCTTTTCAACAACATAATGACCCTGTTCGTTTTCCAGTTTAGTTTTAGTTTTAGTTTTGATGACATCATCATTTTTCTCATTTCTCTCTCTATCTCTCTCCATTCATTATACCTGATGACATCATCAAAACTAAACTAAACTATATAACCAAATACAGCCAATATGTTTCAACATTTAATTTTGCGATAGAAGTAATTGCACATGAATGTCGAAACACAATTGTACATGAATGTAATTGTATTGAAGGCAGAATTTTTGCGATAGAAGATCGCGAGCCACTAGGTATTTGCAACCAAATAGTAGTGGCCCTGTTCGTTTCCTAGTTTAGTTTTAGTTTTGATGACATCATCATTTCCCTCATTTCCCTCATTTCTCTCTCTATCTCTCTCCACTCATTATACCTTATGACATCATCAAAACTAAACTAAACTATCTAACCAAACACAACTAGTATAATTAGTCATCTTGAATTGTACATTGTACTCTCATCGACCACAATAGAACCACATATTTCACATGAAATCCATATAATTAGTCCGATCCCAACATGAATGTGTGACAAAGGAGAGTTGGGGCACCACCACCCAATAATATATTTTTTTTTTTTGTGATAACGGAGAAAAAGTCTTACATTAGGACACTAATTAGACCCACTACACAACTCAAACTTCGGAGGGAGCTGGACAACTCACATTAGTCACGGCTCCCACTTAGCACAGGTCCCCACCCTGCGGGAAATCGAACTCCTGATTAAGGGACTACTCCTAAAGTTAGGTAATCACCCTAACCACTGGGGTCACCCGATAAATTTTCGTCTAAGTAGAAATCAGACACAAACAAAACACAACTAAAAAGAGTAATTATCAATCCACACATACCTAGTATTAGGATTGAGTGTCCACAAGCTGAGACTCTCAAGGCAATACCCGATTATCGACGACACCGGAACCCCCATCCTCTCCTCCACATCACCGCCGCCGCTGACATCATCACCGGCGATGTGGGCCAGTATATCCAACATAGTAACCATCCCTATATAGTGTTTTCTCACAGCACCAGTCTGCTTATCAGACTCCAATATCATGGACCCACCTGCCCCAATCCAGTGCCCCGGCGGGGCCGCCACCGGCACGGCCACCACCCGGTTGGCCACGAGGATGTTCATGGTGTGGGCCAGTGTGGCAGTGTACGGCACCTCCACCAGCCGCCGCTTGTCCGTCGTCAGAACATCCCTCACTTTCTTCTCCCTTAGCTTTTGAGCAGTGCTAACTCCATTGTTGATATTGAACTCCAGTAACGTTGTCTGCATTTTTTCCTTTTTTGGTTGAAGATAGATATGGAAAGTATATTATATATATAGCAATTTGATCGAATACGTGTCGAGGTGAGAAAGTGAATTGCTGGTTTTTATTTGGCTACGTGGCGGTGTTTCTGTGTGCTTGGAAGAAGAGTCATAGCCCATTCACTAAAACAGGGGGTATCAATTTTGTATTTAATGGCCAAAGCTTTTCTTTTTTTTCATTCGTCATTAATCTATTACACGGGGAGGGGGACTCAATCCTGAAATGTAGTGTGAGGCATTCAAGAACTCTACCGCATGAGCTAGACACCACTTGCATGGCCAAAGCTTATTGGGTGGTTCTTTTTTTGAGTTTTTCTTTTCTTTTTTCCTGTTTATATCCCTCAAACTATATAACATTCTTCTACTTCGTTTTCAAACTATCAAAACCGTCGATTTCGTCTTACAACTATGGCATTGCAATCTATTAAGTTCAATTTCTAACTTCCATTAGAAATTCAAATAGAAAATGGTCACGTGGTGCGCACAAATTGCGACATGAGATTTACCCCCAAAAAATTGCGACATGGGACCCACTTTGGGATCCACACGAACAATCCAATCCGTTCATTAATTTTAAAAAATGTTTCGAGTGATTTCGGCAAAAAAAAATTAAATAATTTTAAATGTTTGATCTTATATTTTAATTTTTGATTAAGTGTTTAGAGTAATAAAAAATTAGAGTTAAAAGGCGAATTAAAAGCAATCAGAGTTATTCCATTCGTCCTTTAGCTCTGAGGATACGTGTGCGTATGGTCATTGCTAAACGTGCAACCTATTTCTAATCCTCTAGCTTAGAGCGTACATGTGTTACTGTGTATGGTTATTGCTAAACGTCTAACTCATTTCTTAGTCATAGCCCATTTACTAAAATAGATTTCAATTTTGTATTTTGATGGCCAAAGCCTATTGGGTGTTTCTTTTTTTAATACAACTCAGTATCTATCCAATGTACTGACTATTCATTTACAAGTAAAGCGTCTTTAAAAAAAAAAAAAAAACCTTTTATCGGCTAAACTATACACATTTTTTCTCTGTCATTCTTAAACTAAAAAACCCACTTAGACATAGTTTTCCAAAATATTTACCAACCCAGTTGCTAAAATCACCATGATTTTAGCAAATGAGTTCAGCAGGTGCTAAAATCATGGTTTTGAAATCAAAAAATGAAGTGGGTACGTGTATTGTTTTTCGATTTTTTTTTCGCAGCAAATTAAAGTAGTTCTCGTGTACTTTAATTCGGTGTAAAAAATTTAAAAAATAATACACGAAAATACTTAATTTTTTAATTTGAAATACCATGATTTTAGCAACTGAGTTGCTAAAATCTTTTGGAAAACTATGTCATTTATCCAATGTTTAGTGCTTTGGCTTAAAAGTTTAAACCAGATTATTGGTTTTTTTTGTTTTGTCTTTATTTAAATTTTTTTTGTATTTGTTAGTTTTGCGTCAAGATTTTGTGGTTTTTGGATTATTCTCGACGAGACGAATTTAACAAGTATAAATTTATGGTCAAAACTCAATTTTTTTTAATAAAGCCAAAATTAAACCAATAAAGAGTTTTGGGGATTAATTTTACTACTCCATAATTAGTGTCCAAGTAAAGAGTTTTTTATTTTTTTAAACTTTTATTCACTAAACTATACACATTTTTTCTACATCGTTTTTAAACTAAAAAACCCACTTATTTCATCCCTAAACTATTTGATTGCAATTTGCAACCCATTTAATTCAATTGTTAACGACATCCACTTTTTAGACAGAAAATAGTTTCAAGCACATTGATTTGGATGCACAAATTGTGACGTGGGCTCACTTCGGGATCTCACATCCAATCCGTTCATTAATTTTAAAATATGTTTTCGAGTGAGCTTGTAAAAAATTTGCTCAATCGGATAACTCTAAGTACTTGATCACAAATTCTAATTTTTGATTGAGTATTTAGAATTAATCAAAAAATGAAAGATTAGATCAAACACTTAAAAATATTCAATTGAGTTGATTGTTTACATGGATCACTTGAAAATTGTATTTTAAAATTAATGAACATTCCAAATTATTCATGTAGGACCTCAAAGTGGACCCCACGTAATAAACTGTGTCCACGTACATAAACTATTTTCCGTCCAAAATAGATGCCATTTGGTTGCTATCAACCACTTTGGGACAAAACACGTGGGTTTTTCAGTTAAGGGACAACAAACACGGATAGGAAAAAAAAAAAAGTGAATAATTCAGGGATAAAAGTGAAAAAGGATTTTCGTTTCGAGGTTACACTTGGAGCGAGTTCAGCTAAACCACCAAAACCCTAGAAATCTGGGAGCAGCAGCTCTTCAGCTCATCGGTACAATGGCGGAAGATATTCTCGATCTCTTCATCACACCTCACAAACGCAAGAAACTGAACATCCGTAGAAAGCAAATGGGCCCACCCACCGGCGATGGCGGCGGCGGCGGCCTTGAACACCTCTTCTTCGGCAAGGGTTCACAGGTCGAAGTGAGCAGCGACGACATCGGTTTCAAAGACTCCTGGTACGTCGCCACAATCATCCAAATTTCCCCTCAGACCCCCACCCCCTCTTCCTCTTCCAACAAGAAGAAGAGGAAAATCGAGACGAGTTACCTCGTCGAGTACGCGACTCTCGTGCAGGACGAAAAGGATTTGACGACTCCCCTGAGGGAATACGTTGATGTGTCCTTGATTAGGCCTTTGCCGCCTCCAACTGAAAGCACATACGCCTACGAGATGGGCGACGTCGTCGATGCTTTCCATCGGGACGGGTGGTGGACGGGCGTGGTTGTTGGAGTGGTTAATGGCGGATCGAAGTTTTCGGTGTTTTTGGAGAACCCTCCTGAGGAGAAGATTGAGTTTGCGAGGGCTGATTTACGGGTGCATCATGATTGGGTTGATTGCAAATGGGTCAGGGCGGAGAAGAAGACTCCCAGACTGCGTCCTGGCAAGTCATCTGCAAAGAGCATCAAAAACAAGAAGCAACAGGTAAATGACTCACAAAAACTCAATGTCAAGGAAATTATTGAACCCAAAAGTGAGGTGAAACTTGAGATTGGAGGTGAAAGTGCAATGCCATCTCCTGCAATTGCTTCCTGTGGTAAGAACTCGGCTTTTGAAAAGCGCTCCCCGATTTGGGGAATGCTTGAACAAATGGAAATATTTCAGAAGATGCCACAACAGCCACACTTTAGTCCTTTGATTACCTCGAAGGAGGATAGTCGAGAAGGGTTAGCTATAGGAAAGATGGTGATATTTTCCGGTGTGGTGGAGAAAATATCGAAATTGCAATTTAGTGATCCAAGAAACGTAATCGATAGCAGTTTGGAAACTCTTTCTGAATTGGAAACTCATGGTTTTGACGTTCGCCCAATGAGACGACGTCTAAATGAGTTGCTATTGAAGAAAGAAAATCAGGGACAGCTGATGGAGAAATCGAAAGGAGTTGAGATGAGGATCGCAGAGAAGTGTCTTGAGAAAAGAAAACTTGGTGATGAGATTCGTGAGATCAATAAGAAGATGGAGGAGTTACAACATAAGCGTGGATTGGCTATATCCATGGAGAAGTTGACTGATTGTGAGATTGATGCATTGAAATCGAAAATGGATGTCATAGATCAAGATCTTCAGAATACCCAGCATGATTTTGAAAAGTTAGCTGCAGCCCCGTGGTAAGTGGCATGTTTTACCTTTTGGTCTCTTGTGCTTCGATGTTTTTTATTCTGGCATATGTCAATCAGAATGATCATCATCGTAAGTAAGCTAAATCTTCGCTTTTTATGTTACAATTATGTACTCCAGCACTCCTATGCCGCGTGCTTGTAATTGCACTTTATGTAAGGGTAAACTATGTTTGTAAAAAGGGAAAAAAGAAAAAAAAAAGACTTTCGAGGTTATTGATTGTTGGATGACTGTCTTTCGGGAGACAAGATGGTCGTCATTGTTGGATGGGCAGAATGACGAAAACAGAAATGGTGATGTCCAAACATCTCCAAGTACAAGAAACATTTTGCAGAGGCCCTAATTAACAACTCCATTATCTGAATCGTCTCTTGATGAATTACAGAGGGGAAAAAATTCCCAAAGTGAGCCCAATTCCATCTTTCCTGCCATTCATTTCCTCTTTCATCTGTAGACACTTTATACAGTTCTATCATCTTTATATTCATGAAAGCAAATTCACAGCAACTATCACCTCAGCATTCTGCTACCATCAGAGCTATGTATACTACAAGCTAAGACACGTACATTTACAGTTTACCCTATCGTAAAATGGATATGTATGTTCACGCAATCATTGGAGTTAAGTCACGCGCGAAGGGGGTAGTGCTAGGTCCCACACCGTTCTCAAGTGACGGATTGGTACCCCCAACTTCCCTCAGCATGTAGGGGCTCAAGAACATGAACTCCACCATCAGTAAGTCCCAAGGCAAATTGATTAGGTTCAGATGGATGTGCCGCGATGACAAGTGGATAAACTCTTGGGCTGTAAAATGATATCACCTGAATATCAGAGAGGTGAAATTGGCATCTTTTTTAGCGGCTTTATTTACTTATCACTAGTAGAATCTCGTACCTTGGGTTTGAAGGTAAGTAGGCGGTGGGACTAATTTGGCACCTCATTGTGAGTGTCGCGAGCGTGAGGATAGTTACAGCACCATCTGCAAGGCTTGCATATATCAATCGACCATCACATGAGTATGTAGCATCCGTGATTGAACCACTTGAGTACCGGGGCACCCACTGCCATACACGACAAGTTTGACATTCCATCAATTATTGATATGTATGAAGGAAAAAAAAAAAGAACATCATCTCCAGAAGTGCTAGTTCGAACATCTCCGGAAGTTCTAGTTCAATTATCTATCCAAAATCCCGTTCTTCTATTTTAGCTAGCCACCCTTTCAATGTCCTCTCACCCCCATGAATTAGTGTGTTCTGAGTGAGGAAAAAGAATTAGAGAGAAGTGAGTACATAACAGTTTCGGTATTACATTGGGGTTTGGTTGAGTGATTTGTTATCCCATCCAATATAGTTAAATCTGCTGCCCCTAGAGTAGGCAATTGTCATACCTTGTAAAAATCTCATATCTATGTGTTTGCGTGAGGTGTGTGCGTGTCCGGGGTATTTGGTTTTCCTAACATTAACGTGAGCCATTTATCGATACAGAGATCTTTTGGGCGAGAGTGAAAGAGAGAAGGTGGCGAATTTGCTATAGTAGTAAAAAGGTAATCAACTACTGGAGTGCCCTAGTACCGTGAGAAGGTGGCGAATTTGCTTTAGCAGTAAAAAGGTAATCAACTGCTAAAGAGTGCCCCAATGCCGTAGAGACTAATGGTTTTTAGCTGGTCACGTGAGTATTCTGCTCGATCATTTCTATCTGAAATAACAGTGTATCTAGTCTCTTGGGAGATGCTCTGAGCCATTCTTTTAGGAGATTTGAACCATCCGTGTCCTCGGCAGAGAACAAACGATATGTACTCTTTCATAGGAACAAAAATGCTCCTCCTAGACAAGAAAATTTGAGATTTGTGCATGAGCCCCTTGTACATGTAGATGAATAATTGAGCAAATAGTGACAGAATCAACAAAAGAATTTGAAGATGAGCACATCAACCACAGGATATAAAAGAAAAAAGGAAATCAATCATACTCTTCGGAAGAATGCAACATTCTAGCTTTGGTGCCTCATATATGGCTATCTGAGTTTCATGGACAACCAGCAGATGAACCTGATCTTGATGAAATTGGACACGAGTTGGTGCTGCTCGAGTTGGTGTTCTCCGGAAGGCCCCAGATGGTATCTCCAAGAATTTACTAGCCTGCTTGTCCCATTCATCTGAGCTCCAAACGCAGAGCTGTAAAACAAAAGCTCATTGTGACCGCAAGATTTTTATGTGCAAAGACCTAATTATATGTATAATCTGCGTTCAAACTGAAAAGAAAGGCGCAACAAGGGATTGATTTTTCGTTTAAGAGTCCTTAATTTTTTATTTCCAGCTTACCACAAACCCAAAATAATTCTAGAGACGCAGAATTTTCGCCCATTCTGTTACCCACAAAGTGAGGTGTATTTTGTAGATTCAAAGACATACGGGACATACTGTAAGTAATTCTTGGTATGATGATCTTTTTATCTACATCCAGTAATTCTTGTTTTAATGGGATGGTCTTGATTAAATTAAAAAATTAATCTCGAATATTGTTGTTATCATATCACTCGACAACGCAGTATTATTATCACACGGTATCATCCACCAAATTTAGTGTACTTGAAATAAAAATTGTTCTTACTTTTTACTTATTTTTCTAAGAATATCTATAAAAAAAATATACAAAATGTACTCTAAAATAAGAAATTGGAGGGGAACCCCGGCCCCTATATAGCTCTCCACCCGTGGGTACCAGTACCAACATAAGTTTCACTTCTTAGACTAATATCTTACTAATAGACTATACATACTACTATTACCTTCATCCTATAATACTAGACCACTCTATCAATACCTGTAAACAAGATAATGCATGTAGAGCCATGCCCATGTGTATGTGTTCTATATAAGAGAGAGAGAGAGAGAGAGCAATGTCCAAGCGCAATATACCTGAGCATCAGCTGCAGATGACACGAGAACATTCAGAACATTTGAGAAGGCAAGACTAGTTACTCTCTTTTGATGCCCTTTCAGCTTGATTTTAACCTATACTAACAGCAAAAAACTCAACTATAGAAAACGGGTAGTATGTATCAACGCACACCTGTAGTTAGGTATCTATGGGAGTTAAACCTCATCAAGGCAAACATTGTAGATTTGTACTGAAGAGTCCTCCATGCCAACGGCAATAATGTTATTATCCTTCGGATGGAAGGCAATGGATGTTGCTGCAGGTGGAGGCAGCATGAAAGTTGCCATCGTCTACACAAGAGGAGTAAGAATCTTATATATGGATTACATAACTATTCCAAACCAATTGGACACCCAGAAGATCACAGAGGCATAGTCCAAATTTCATTACCTTGAATGACTCCATAGTAAACAGGGAAATTTCTCCTCCTGATGCCGACATTAGATAAGAATCATTTTTTGAGAGTGCAAAGCATGGAACAGCATCTTCAAGGTTTTCCTCTATTGTACTATTGATCATTGATATTCCAGTAGAAGGTTGCCATAACTGTGGACAAACACTCGTAGTAGCCTAAAAAAGGCAAAGAAAACCTCATTGGGTACAACAAAATGATAGAAAATGAGACCACCAGAGACGATCAATTAGTACCTTGCCTGTCGAGTTCAGTTCATTGATCTGCCATTTCCAGAGATTGTGTACAGCATTGTACGCCAATGCCAAGATGGCACCTCCTGAATTTGTGTAAATCAACCTAACAATCTGAAAAAAATGCGTAGGACAATGGACACAACTTAGAGATCGACTAAAATGTGGGACTCATACAAATTCTTAATAGCCAATTTATGAAAATTAAAGCACCGCAAATGCATGCACTCAACACAGATATCTACAGATAAAATTAGAATGCCTTCACACTTAAAGTGATATCTTGCACAGTAACATTATATATCTGGAAGTTGGCAAGTTGAAACCAAACATACTTGATAAAACAAAAGGAAATAAGATGGAAATCCATAAGCGAATACATTGTATACGTGGCCAAAATGTTGTACGGCAAGCAGTTCTACCCACAAATAAATTAAGAGAAACACCTCAATTTTGTCAAAACTCCATAGCCTTTCTGAGGCACAACAGAACAAAGAAATTGCCCAACCAAAGGGGAAAAAAAAAGAAAAAGAAATAACAAAACAAACAACCCAGGAAAAATGAAAAGAAGTAGAAAACCATGGGACAGGACGTTGTATATATGCCTCACATAAGACTGGTGACAACTGACAATTAACATCTAGCATACCTACCTTTACTGATATAGAGTTATCAGGAAGCCTGAGAGAACGAAGCTGAGATGGTTGGGTGATTTCAGTCAGTTTCCAAATCTTAGATTCTTCTGGCTCATCCATGATTCTAGGCATCATATCTGGCACACCCCAAGGCATGGAAACCATCAAAGGATTAGTGACAAAGGATGGAGCCTGGGCACCATGAGGTTGCCGATAAGTATGATCCGCACGAACGGATTTTATGCTAGCTTTAGGCTTCGGATTCTTGCCAAGCTGGAGCTGCAAATTTAAGCTGCAACACAATAAAAACAAGTGACAACAACGATCACATAACTCGGAAATATAGTTTCGATACATGAAAAAAAAAACAGAAATAACATCTCTTATTTAAGCTGCAACACAATAAAAACAAGTGACAACAACGATCACATAACTCGGAAATATAGTTTCGATACATGAAAAAAAAAACAGAAATAACATCTCTTGAATTACCTCTCAGTAACTAGAGTCCGCCGCCTTGAATTATTTAATGTGGGAAACTGAAGCTTGTCACGAAGGAGAGGATTATTCTCAATGAAACGTTTGAGCTTATCAAACAATTTAGCCCTGGCTGCCTTAGCATCCCCATATGCAGGAAGGCCTCTGCTCTCCCTGAAACCAAAAACTTTCTGACATTAAATAAATGAAACCTGATAATAGAAGGCACACACAACCACAAACCAAATTTAAGAGCAAACTCTTGCAATTCAAATGAACTTTATATGGATGGAATTTTCATATGCATACGTTCTATCAATTCAATGCCTCTCTGCAAGTGAAGAGCGTCAATATAGTGCCTATGTGAGTCTAAAAATAGTTGGAGGCACAACAATTACACTTCCGTGCATCGCTATTTATTATTCATGCTATGGTAGAATTAGTAGAACTGATGGATACTTATGTAGAGCAGTAGAGGCGCTAAGTGTCTCCATGTCAAATCCAGTGCATTATGTCATTTCGCTTTTGTTCCCTTCTCTCCGAGTTCACTCCCCTCACACCTCCCACGAATGAAGTAAAAGTGTTCCCATATTTCATCTCCAAAGACGTCATGTAACATTGTACAAGAACATTAACTATACAATTCATGTGGACAATCAACATTATCAACCATAACTTTTAAATTTTCATCCTCCCAGAAAAAATCAATGTACCTAAAATTTTCCAGAGACAGAAGAAGCGTCAGTTTGTTTACAAGGTCATCCTTAAAACTGGCGAACACTCTCAAGTCCTTCTGAAGAATTTCTACAGCCTTAGCATTGTCACCCCTGCCATAAAGAAATTAACAACAAAATCATACTTAAAAATCAACTAGTCAACGTCAAACACGCATATACGTCCACATTCAATTACTTGAAGTCACTATTAACATGAGTTTGAACTGCTTTATGTTTTTTTGTAATTCCCATCTTTTCGTTTTTAGTGAACCTGTTGTTGCTCTTAGCCAAAACATCATAAATTTTAGTATTCCTTAGTCAAGAGAAATAGGAACATAATAAGCGACAAAAGAAACAGATTTTCTGGCTATTTTTTCACCGATTCATCTTGTAAAGTGCAAATTATCATAGATCGGTTGGTGCGGTAGATAGGAAAAGTAATATAGGTACAGTAGATGATAGCACTAAGACAGATTTCATGAATATCGTGTCATACGATGGAGAAATGCTGAGACTTGATGAAGAAAACAGATTCATGTAAGCTTCGGTCTGGTCTGGTTAGGTTTCTTTTCGAAATGCATTGCAAAGTTTCAAAAAAGAGACGTAAAATAGCTGAACTTAAAATAAAAAAAAATTTAACACAAGTGATATAAACAACGGCTTATTACCTCTCCAGTCCTTCAAAGTATTTTTGTTTTCGTATCTCGAAGAAAATTTGCTTCGAAAATTCGTTATCGCCTAAATTCGTAAACCCGGACAAGTAATTCTCAGCCTTGTCCAACTCGCCATTAGTTACAATTTCCTCAAAGTACTTCATGTTGAAGAACACCCCTGACTCTTTCTCCAAACTTCGTTCCATGAAATCAGAAATCAACAACAATGATAAGAAAACAAGAACAACGAAAACCTAAATCGAATTAGACCTAGGTAACGGAAATGGTGGAAATGCCTTACTTGTGAAGTGTATCCTCGAATTTCTCTTTCTCTAAGAACTGAAGAATCTGAAAAACTAGGTCTCTGTTTAACGAAGACATCTTCGTCTCCGGTTGAGAGCGAAAACTCACCGAATGTGCTAATCGACGAATTCAAACGGAAAAAAATGGGATCAAGTTAGGGTTAGAGTAACTGAATTCAAGAGTCGAAACAAACAAAGAAACAGGTAAATGCATGTGTTCGTGCTACTAGAAAGCAGAAGGAGATGAAAGAGAATGGAGGAGTTGTGTACCTTGGAATTTGAATTGAATTCTAGAGGGAGAAGGGTAGAGAAGTTTAGAGAGAGAGAGAGAGGGGGGAGAGAGAGGCGGTTGCGAAGATTTGCGGAAGGCGGGAATGAAGATTGAGACGCGTGGTTGTGTCGTTATTATGCGCGGTTACTCCTCTATCTCTCTCTCTCTAAAATACAGTTACGAATGAGTAGCAACTAGCAAAACAGTGAGAGACGAAAAATTATTGGGTACTGAATGGGTACCACGTGGCCGAGCTTACGTGGTACTCGAATATTGCATTCGGGCCGTCTAGAAGTGTATTGAAAAGCCAATATCGAAATCCTCTCTCTCCACCTTGCTCTCCCCTTTCTCTCTCTTGTTTTTCTCTCTAAAACTGCGTGCTCAGGTACCACGTGATACCCGTGGGGCACTGAAAAATTGCTTGTGAGAGAAGCACCCATTTTCTTGGAACTATTTTTTTATATGTACAACTCACTCCTCTACGAGCTTTACAGAATGAGCAATCGAATTATTGTTGTGGGCCAAGAAACGGCTCATAATTACCCAAAACTGGACCGGACTGGACCATAAAAAACTAGATGCACCTTAGTTGTCATTAATTTTGCAACTACTATTAACACTCCGCTCTAGCATCAATGACTGATACTTTTTTTTTTTGTCATTTGTTAATTCTAATCTACTCTATTCTAAGGGACTTGGGAGAGTGATGGGTGCTTACGGGAATCGAACCCTGCCCATGTGCATGAGAGTATAAGGGAGGCACCAACTGTACTCCATTCCACTTGCGCTTGATACTTTGGTAGCTGTACCAATTAAAAGTTTGGACCACAAGTCTAGTTGGAGGTAGAATGTCTAGCTAAAGTCAACCAAGTTTTACTAGATTTTCAAACCCAATGTGTAAAAAGTCAACCAAGTTATCCATTCAATATCGAACACAACTTGTTAGAAATTAAGTTAATTAAGTTGCATTTTTGGACCACAAGTCTAGTTGGAGGATCTCATTGTAGGATCCACCATTTCTGTTCGAGTTGTGTCTAGGGGTGAGTTTCTACTTCGATATTTTCAATATTGAGTTATGGGCAAAAGTTGATATAGTTTCTACTAAATGATAGAGCAATTTTTTTTATGTATGTAAGGAGAATGGCTTACATTGAAATACGTGAAAACCAGTGAAAATGCTGAGAATATAAAAAAACTACTAGAAACTCTGCCTAAATCTATGTTGGATAAGTAAATGATACAAATATTTACTCGCTCTTAAGTTCTCATATTTGAAATCTCGTAGGTGCTATCATCTCCTTTTATATCAGTCCATACAGAGCTTTGCTCTGCCTTTAAGTGGGGCCCCCACTAGTGAACGATAAGATTGGTCTACTATGATTAGTCAAGTTATGCAAAAGTTGGCCTGAAAACTTGATTATAAAAAAAAAGTACAAATATTTCCAGTGCATTTATGAACACAAAGGCCTTGTTCGACTTTGGTTTTCAAAACCAGTTTTGTTTTTGCCGGTGGGTCCCCACATGGCAGATTACTTTTTCTCTCTCATCTCAATTTTGAGAAACACTACTCTAAGTGCATAGTTTGAGTTAGATAGGTCTGTGGGATTCACTTTCAAGACCTGGCCAAATAATTCGCGTCGTTCATTAATTTTTAGAGTTACTCTTAAAAAATCAGCTCATTCGAAAAATTATAAGTGGTTGATCCGTCTTCTAATTATTCATTCAACAATTTAGGATCCTGAATTTTGATAGAAATTTGAAAGAAAGTGTTAGACAACTGAATCAAGTACTTAAAGTTATACGATTGACCCTTTTTTTTTTTTTATGACTCAAAAAATAATTTCAAAACTACAATAGACATGAAAATCCTGCGATCTATCTATGGTGTTATGCAAGTAACTTTTTCTTCATAGCAAATCAAGATCCAGAAAAGAAAGAATGAAGACCCTATATAACAAACATATTTTGGGAAAGAAATTACCATAAAAGCATCAAAATTCTATCTTCTTTATTTGGTCAATCTGCAAATTAAAAATAGAAACATACGAAAAGCCTAATAAAGAGGAAGTTGTGGTTTCAATTCCTATATTTCGGTATAGCAAGATCGCGACATCAAAATTCTATCTTCTTTTAAATGGATTGCCGATCGATCAGCAAACAAATCTGCCCATGCCGTAGCAGCTTCAGCAAAGAATGGCAGCCTCCCTCTTAATTGGATGTCATCCCCTCCCCTTCATCCTTTGTAAGCCTGAGGGTAATTTTTCCAGATAAAAAATTAAGGGATATAAAAAGAGGAAAATGAAGATATAAAAGAGAAGGATCCTACCAAACCCATTTCAAGTTAGTCAATTCCATTGCACTTTAACAAACTCCTCATTGCGTCATAGTAGCACCAACCCAAAAAAATTCAAAAGCAAAGACAATAGAGACCAACATAAGTAGAACTAACCTAGAAAGTCCATCTACACAAACATCCGAATTTATTGGTAAAATAACACGTACCTCAACTCATTGAAATCATCAGAGCACAAAAATTAAAAATAAAAATAAAAAAACAAATCCAATAAAGAGAACTCGTAAATTGGTCCGCTCACTTGAGTTATCAAAAAAGATGTTTATACTTTGTAGCAACGCCAACAATTAAGGGTTGCAAAAAATAGAGAGAACACAAATAATCTTCCCACTTTTGTTGGTATCCATGAATTGAAATTCCTTGTTTAACCCATCGGCTTAACCTGTTAATTAGGGAAAAGGGCTAACTTCAGCCCCGAATACATTTCTCTAACTGTGTACACAGTACAATCAATCAAACCCCACTTGAACTCTTCAATCCAACATTCTCTAAACATAATAAGAACCCTGAATTGAACTGGAAGAACAATTGAATAACCCAATATCGAAAAAAACAGGTGATGCATCATAAGAACCCTAAATGAACAATCACATAACAAGGTTTAGATTAAGAAACAAATCAAATTCGAAGACGAGAGAGAGAGAGAGAGAGATGCTGAAAGTGGAAATAAACAAAACAACTTAAACGAAGGGTTCTGCATAGTGCTCTAAAACTGCATCGTTTTGGACGAAATTTTGAGGACAAAAGTTAGGAGCAGTACTACCCAGCGTGCTTTTTATATATATATATATGGATACGGAAACCAAACAAGGTGAAATTACAGCAGCATAAGTAGTTCTTTTAGTTATTGCCCACCTACTAACGAACAAGGTGGATTAGACCCTGACATGACAGCTGTCTGTCACCATCGGTCAGATTGTAAGTTCTGATAGCTCAGTTTGCTAAAGGTACACCATTTGGTGGCATTGTGTATGATTCATTTTGGAATTTCACACCAAGGATCAGAGTTGCTCAACTTAATCAAAATATGTTTTTAATGATTTTTATAAAAAAATTAGTTTAGTCGAATATTGGTAAGAGTTTGATTGATTCTTCGCTTAATTTTCTGTCAGAAAATTGAGCAAAGAACTGATCAAGCCTCCACCGATATCCGATCGAGTTTTTTTTTTTTTTTTTCCGAGAATCCTTAAAAAACATACTCCCTTCGTCCCAATTTAAATGCTCCCTACGGTTATGCGTGTTTTTTTAAAACTACTATAGTTTTTATTTTATAATGTATTTTATATGCAATATGTATCTTATTTGATAGATCTTAATTAGTTCTATTAGACAATTTTTTTAAAAACTTTGAAAACCTTACCAATAAAAAGATATATACGTTTGAAAATGACACGGATATACGTAGGGAGCATTTAAAATGGGACGGAGGGAGTATTAAACAAGAGCGGCTTTGATCATTTGTGTGGAATCTCAAGATTGATTCTAAACACGTTGTGCATTTGGTGTACCCAGATGTTGCACCCATAGGTCATAGTTTAAATTGAACGGCGACCAAAGAAAGTCCAAAGAACACTTGTCCCTGGATCCGGCTGTGGTGCCCCAAAGTGGTATTGGGGCACCGGTGCCCCTAAATTTTTCTAGGCCATTGGATCTCCTATAATAATCCCAGCCATCCATTAACGGATCCTGCTACGGGTACAAACCATTTTGTACAGAAAATGTACAAATCGCTCTCGGGGACCCACTTTTGGGTCCCACACGAGTGATCCGAACCGTTCATTATTTTTAGAACATTTTTCCGAAGGGCTCCACAAAATTTCAGCTCAATCGGACGGTTAGAAGTGCTTGAACCAAAATCACGCCGTTTCGGATCACTCGTGTGGGACCCAAAAGTGGGTCCCCGAGAGCGATTTGTACATTTTCTGTACAAAATGGTTTGTACCCGTAGGATTACCGTCCATTAACCATCCTCTTCTCTCTCCTTTTACCTACTGAACCGGTGGAAATTATAGATAGAAGCTGACGTAGGAAGCTTACTTCTTCATATTGCAATTTTCGAAGTTGGCAAAAATTCTGTGTGTAATTTCCAAGTGTACTTCAGTTGACTTGTTGCGCATAAGAACAAAATAGGTGATGTATTATTTACCAACAAAAATAAAAACATATGATGTATAATAAAATAAAATATGATTATGGTACGCTAGACATCAGTACAATTTTCATTCCTACGGTGGATCATCTTTTGAACGGTCCGGATGCGTTCGTCATTTTTAATTTATTTTTACTGGTAAAAAATAAAAACACATCCAAGCTGTCCAAAACACGATCGGACAGCCAAGGGGTGGATAACACCCCTCCCGGATTCCATCTCTAGCCATAGGTTTATCATTAGTAAAATGTATGCATTTTGTAGTATCTAAAGTAAAAAAATAAATAAAAAATAACATATTGTCAAAACAAAAATTGTAATACAACATCATAAATTTTGTATCTACGACGACAAAAATTCACACAAGTTACTAAAAGAGTAAAAAATAAAATAAAATATCTCGTCAAAACAAAAATTGTAATACAACATCATAAATTTTCTATCTTCGATAACAAAAATTCATAAGTAATAACATGAAAAGGGATTAGGATCCTGCTTCAAACTGAATAAAAAAAAAAAGTCATAAATTCACGAGTAGTAACATGAAAAGGGACTAGGATCTTACTTCAATTATTATTATTATTATTACTATTAGGGTGGTGTTAATGTTCAAAACTGTTTTTGTTTGAGCCAAAACAGTTTTTGTTTGAGCCAAAACAGTTTTTGTTTGTGCAAAAAATGTAGTGCTTAAAAACCTTGTACCATGTGCAAGGTACAAGCCTTTTGTGCACTATAGTTGTGGCACAAACAAAAATGGTTTTGACATTATCATTACCCTATTATTATTATTATTATTATACAATTAATATTTTTATTTCGAAAAATTGTTCTAAGAAATATTCTACACAAATTAAAAAATTTAACTAAAGCCTTTTTTACCTCATTTTTTGAATGTTGCCCACTACAAAAAATCTTAGCTAAAGGACAAAATTTAGACTGGAAATTGTAAAAAGTGGTGTGGTGTTTTAACACCCCAAAAAGTAAGATTTTCCCGCTCAAAATGGTGACTTGCTACCGGATTGCCCAGTTGCCTTATTTTGTGGTAAGTATTTCCTTCTTGTGTGGTAAGTATTGCCTTATTTTGTGGTAATATTAGCCTATTTGGTGGTATATATTTCCAGTATTCATGGTAAGTAAAATGCGAGTTTTTTTGTGGGAAAACCGCAAAACCACCTCGTTTTTTTTGTCAAAACCACTTACTTTTTGGGATCCAATGACTGAAATTCGTTTATAGCAGATCCAATGGTCCAAAATTAGTGGGGCACCGGTGCCCAATACCACATTGGGCCACCATAGAAAGATTCATTGTCCCTACACAACAATTCTTACTTCTACGCCACATCTCTCTCTCTCGCTCTCTCTCTGCTTTACCACAGTACAGCTGGTTTAAGAGAGAGAAAGCGGAGGAGGAAGCTTATGCTTTGGTGTTTCGTCTATCGAATTCGAAGCTTCAAAAAGAGGAACTAGTTATAGATCTTCACATCGTATGTATATGTATGTACATGTATAGAGTGAGAGACAAGGAGAAGAAATGGCTTTTGGCTCGATAACTTGTTGCGGGAGGGGGTTGAATAGGTAACGCATTTACTTATTACTGCAGTTGTTTCAAACTAGGGCTAACTATTTTGCTGTCAATTTTGTTAGTAATGGAGCACCAGATTTTTTGTCTAATTGAACTTTGATAGTTTGATGGATTATTTTGGTGACATTTTTTGTTCTCAAATGATGATTAGGAAGTGTGTAATTTAATGTCTAGTATAGAATTTCAAAAAAGTTTAAACATAACGTTATCGAAGGGAATGATTTCCCTCTGTTTGATTCCCCAAAAACCAGAAAAAAGAAAAAAGAAAAAAAGGAAATGTGCTTGATTTGGCCATTTGGGTTTCGAAGCCTTATTTACTGTTGAACATGTCACCTGGGTTTTTGAAGCCTTATTTAGTGTTGAACATGTCACCACGCGAAATTTCTTCTCAGTACTAAAGGCTAGCCTTACCATTTATAGTTTGGGGAATCTAGTCTCAACATATGCTCCCTCCGTACCAATTTGTTTGCCTACTTTGGCTTGTACCAAAATGTTTGTTTACTTTTAAAGAGTTTGAAATGTTCATAGACTAAAAGCTATGAAATTCCATTCTTGCAACCTATGTTTTGAATTCAAGTAAGAATCCTTAAAACATGAAATGTAATGTTTGCTTCCTTAAAAAATTGTGTTCCAAAAAATGGACAAACAAGGAGTATAGTTTTCGCCACCCTAGTGGTTGTACTCTTCTTTCTCATTTGGTAATATAGTGAAAGCTGGTTTTCCTTGTAAGCCATGGACGTAGGTAATCTTGCATTTGTATGCATGCTTTCTTGTTGTGATTGATTGTTCTTCATGTTTGCGTGAGTGTTTGGTTTGTTACATTACATTTGCTTAGCTGTCTTACGTTCAGCATATGAGATGGAGGTTTTTTGGGGTCTCTGTCTTAGTGTGCAAGTGCAATCACAGGAAAAAACACGGGAAGAAGCAAGTGACATGGAGGATCTTTTCTTTAAAGGAATTGCATTCTGCCACAAACAATTTCAACTATGACAACAAGCTCGGGGAAGGTGGATTTGGTAGTGTCTACTGGGGTCAGCTATGGGATGGATCGCAAGTAATGAACTCTATTTATGCAGTTTCTAAATTTTGTGTCCATGTATCTATCACTTTGAACCTTATAGGAGTATAAGATTGAATGATTAAGTACTGACTGCCCCTATCGAAACAATGAGAAATGAAATAAATTACGTTTGGCTTTGAAAAGTTTGGTATTAGGTAAAGTTTTTGTAGGTACTAAGTTCTCTGATATACTTTTTGCCTTGTGGGTTCTGAACTGCATAATCCCTTTCATGATTGTTTAAACATCACATGCATATGCTCATCTCTAGTTATGTAATGACGGGGAATTGTGTGACTGGATATAATGGTTTAAAATTGATTGCAATGGTGATTGGTTAGTAAGGCAGACAATATGTCAGCTTGTCCAAAATGACTCTCCTAGCAAGTTAGGCATGGTAAGTGTTGTAATACTTAAATGGCATCAATAAATTCAGCAGTGGATCACAAAACCTTGCACTATTCCTGCTTCTCTTCTTCCGAAGGATTTGAAATCTTTGCACTGAGTTGCTGCCAGACCACGTACCCGACACATGTTGAACCCAGGCACATCCAGATACGTTTCGAACAGGTTTCAAGCACGCCCATATTTTCTAGTCCTTCGTTATTATACATCTTCCTTTCACACATGTGGGGACACACTAGGACGTCATTATGCACTAGTCAGAGGTTGGGGTAGGGTCAAAATTGTCATTGATGCTTGGCTCTTGAATATTTATCGGGAGAGGCTTTTATATCTTTGTAACGTTAAGATTGTTTTGCTTTTTTTATTTTATTTAGTTCCATAGAATTAATGCTTTTACTTGTATGTAATTTATAATATCTACTATTAAATGTTTCTGTAAACTTGTTCCCAACTGGTCCCGTGGTCCGTGTCCTGATTTTTAGAAACTTGAGGCCCCTTGTCTGTGTCGTGGACACAGGACACTGACATGGCATAATAAAGTAATTTTTAATCAGGCCTTTGTTGGTCTAATTTTCAGGCCTAATGGATGTGAATTGGTGAATCTAATGTGTTATAAAAGCAGCAGTGTTTCCTATCAATGAGGGTAGATTTTTCGAGAATACAGCTTGCCACAACAGACTTTTATCCGTGAGGCAATATTTTGGACGTGCAAAATCGTGAAATAAGCAATAGACCCTCTCACCCTAACGGTCCTAGTTTATAAAATGTTTCCTACTATGTTTATAGGTGGTAGAATAACTTCTTTTTTCATTTTTATAATTATATGTGGTAGGATAACAAAGATAATTTCTGGCATATGAATTAAGAAACTCTACCGTGACAGAGATTATATGTTCAGATTGCAGTGAAAAGGTTGAAGGTCTGGAGCAACAAAGGGGACATGGAATTTGCAGTTGAGGTTGAGATACTGGCACGAGTAAGGCATAAGAATCTGTTAAGCTTACGTGGCTATTGTGCAGAAGGGCAAGAGCGTTTAATTGTTTATGACTATATGCCTAACCTGAGCTTATATTCTCATCTTCATGGGCATCACTCGACCGAATGCCTTCTTGATTGGAGTCGATGAATGAATATAGCTATTGGATCAGCCGAGGGAATCGCGTGAGTATTTTGAACCAAATTTTATCTCGCTATGATTTTTCCTTAATTAATTATCACAATAAAGAACCTATGTCTGGTCTCTGGATTGAGGGTTTCAAGGGAAGGTTAAGGATCACCAAGGGGAAGGGTTAAGCCTTGTGTTTGAATTGGTTTTGAGGATGGAGGGGAACGTCTTTTAATGCCCTTTCCTTCCCCTCCAAAATTGAGAGGAAACAAAGATTTTTTGAAATCTTCATTATTGTTTTAGTATAATATCTATTGCAAATTTGACCCCATTAATGTTGGAGTATTTTGTTTCCAGACATTCTATAGAAGTTATAATATTGCACCAAGCATTTCGTTCAAATTAAAAGGAAAATATTTTCACCACGTTGATTGTGATCAACCCATTTCGGAATTGAATGGCAATAATTGATATATGATAGATTGCTCAGTTATAATGAAAAAGACATCTCTAATAGCATGCCTCCATGATTCCATAATGTTTCACTTCTGGAATTTTGGAATATTAAAAGTTGTTAGGAGCCAGGAGTGATTCAAATTCATCTCTTATGAGTATCATAATGGGTAAGATTGTTTATTTTTAACCTTACGAAGACAATTTTCCCACAATTGTGTAAGAAAAATGTCATGTTTGATTTTAGCTCAGATTTTGACCCCACACTAATCAAGATTCCGGTTCCGCCCTTGATGTGAAGTGCTTGTATTATGATAAGTTTTTAGTGCCAAGTGCCTGCCTTTTTGTTGTTCAAGTTACATGTGTTGCTTTTGCATTTCCCACCCATTTTATTGTCAAATCAAACAAGAGGAAAGAAAGGTGACCATCCCTCCCCGTGGTCAACTATTGTCTAAGCAAACAAGAAGCGGGATAGCTCTTTATGTTCGATATTCAGCACCAATCGATGAGTTAAAGTTGACTTGGGCCTTGATCTATATTTTTTTTTTCATGAAGCTACCTTCACCACCATGCAACCCCGCATATAATCCACAGAGACATCAAAGGAAGCAATTTGTTGCTAGATTCAGACTTCCAAGCTCAGGTCGCTGATTTTGGATTCGCAAAGCTAATACCTGATGGTGCAACGCACGTAACCACCAGAGTCAAGGGCACCCTTGGCTACCTCGCCCCAGAATACGCAATGCTGGGAAAGGTATCGGAGAGTTGCGATGTCTTCAGCTTTGGCATTCTTCTTCTTGAGCTGGCCAGTGGGAAGAAACCCCTTGAAAAGCTTAGCCCAACAATGAAGCGCACAATCACTGATTGGGCTCTGCCGTTGGCGTGTGAGAAGAAGTTTGGCGAACTTGCAGACCCACGACTTAATGGTAAGTATATAGAGGAAGAATTGAAAAGGGTAGTCTTGATTGCACTGATATGTGCCCAAAGTCAACCAGACAGGAGGCCCTCCATGTATGAGGTGGTGGAGCTTCTGAAGGGGGACTCAATATATAAGCTTTCTGCTCTGGAAAGTGATGAGTTATTTAGAAGTCCTATGCCGGCAGATCATAACAATGAACCAGGTGCAGATGATGGATCGGACTTTATTTCAGAGGAAAAAGAAGCGAAACAAGAAGTGAAGGAGGTGGAAGGTGATGCCGAAAAGTGACGTGGAAGGTGAAAGGTACAGGATATGATTTTAGTGCATATAGAGTGTTGATTGGAGTGGTTGAGGTTGCATATAGAGTGTTGATTGGAGTGGTTGAGGTCTTTATGTTTGGCTAGGTTTTAAAGTATGGCCAAAGTTGTGTCCGCTTGGTAGCATGGTTGGTTTGTTGCGGTATTCATGTGAATGCTTCTTATTATCTTTTTGCCAGCCTGCCAGGTTGTTTGACTGCTTGAATTGAGATCAAAGTTGTTTGATTCAGGTTTAAACAGGTATTGTTTGGTGTTTTGGCAACGTGAACAAGATGGTCAATTGGTCATGTACCGTGAATTTTTTTGTTTTTTTGAGATGATGTATCTTGAATATTTGAAATGAGCTATTCATTTAGACAGCCGGGATGGCATCAAGGCATACAGAAGGTATCAAAAAAACCATTAGGCACATTTTCAACTGGCCAAGAATCTGTGTTGCCCAACCGCTGCTCTACAGCTGATGATTTACTTGCAACAGAATCCTTAGGTATATATTTGGGTTCTTGTGATGGGATGTCTACCAAAATTACTTCTTGCGGTCGTCTTTTGACACGAACGCACGTATGAATGGGAAATTTAGTTGCAGAATGTAGTTCCTTTTGGTTAGTACAATGCACCGACACTTTCTTAGTTTCTAACTGTATATAACAACATGGTAATGTTGAAACCATGTTCAGCATCACAGGAGATTACTTATCTTTATGCAGAATTTTCCAAATCATGCTTTGGCTGGTGTACTTAATGAGCATCTGGCGTCATATGTTTGTAAACTTGATCATCAAGCGGTTTTTTTTTTTTTTGTGTTACTTTTTCTTTGCTTATTAATGTCTAACCTTCATTGAGTAGGTGACCCTGTAAAGTGGTGTAACATTCGACTACAAATAGTAGTAGTATTTGTTTATCTGTTCTTATAATCAATGAGCATACGGTCTCATCTAAATTGGAGATCAGAGTTTCCATCAAATAAACACTTGCCCGAGCACAATGAAACAAGATTCATCTAAACACAAAATCTTCAACTACTACAAAACAAACCAAGCTTCATTTAAACCAAAAATCATTTGTATAAGCTTCATCTAAACCCAAACTTTAATATCCAAATTCATAACCAATGAGCACGCGTCTCTTACGGAGCGCGAGGTGCTAAAACTAGTTTCATAAAGATTACGAGATTTGTTTTTTTAATCCGCCGGTGGCGCTATATAGTAAAGTGCTACTGGATTTTTTTTTATTCTGCTAGTAGCACTATATAGTAAAGCGCTCTACCGTTTGTTTTTTTTAAATCCACCAGTAGTGGCATAAGATAAAGCGCTTTACCATATATAGAGAGAGGGGATTTTTTAAATCCCCCAAATCCGAAACCCTAAATCGCACATAGAGAGAGGGGGACACCAGTTTGAGAGAGAGAGAGAGAAAGAGAGAGATTGATTGATTGATTAATTTTTGGCCAAAAGGTGGAGAAGGAGAATAGAGAGTTAGCTGGAAAAAGAGAGTTAAATTGTGGAGAAAGAGGGGAAAGATGTTTCAGTAGCCGCAGGGAGAGAAGGGATAGAGAAAATGTGTGTTTGACTTAGAAAAATCTTACAAGAGTATACTTGTCATTTTCTTACTTCCGTTAACGGAGTAAGGGGCTTCAGTTTCGAATAAATGAGGGGTGTGTATAAACATTTTTAAAGGTTAGGGGGTATCCATGAAAAATTTGAATAGATGAGGGGCTGTCCTGGAATTTAACCTTTTCAAAATCCCCTGGCAGCGTTTATAGATGCGCTCCTTGCTTTTTCTTTCCATCTCTAACTTATTAATCCCATCCCAACAATAGACGGCAAATATCAAAACCCTAATCCGATCAAAATCAGAATTCCGATAACAACTCGGATTTGGACGGAATTTGGTCAAATTGGCAGAAGAAGATTGAGATTGAGATTGAGATTGAGATTGAACAATGTCTGCAATTGTATGCGGTAGCAAGAGATCATTTTTCGAAGAACTCGCTGCATCATCATCACCACAATCAGCATCATCGTCGCCTCCGGTTTCGAAGAGGCTTCGTTGCTCTTCTTCTACTTCTCCGGTTCGATTCTCGACCTTCTCCAACCCGCTGCCTTCTCTCATCGATCAGCTCAGAGTTATCTTCCCTCTCATGGACAGTCAGGTTCCTCCTCCTTCCTCTCCCTCTCTCCATATATATACACTAGACGCAAATTGTATTATGTAAAAGAGTGAATGGGAAAAATCTTCAATCGGGATTAATCCAGAATAAAATATGAAATGCGAAAGTAGAAAAAGGGGAGAAGATAATTAGGGTGGCTTTTTTTTCTCCCTCTTCTTAGCAGTGTCTTTGGATAGTTAAAGGGGTAATTTATTTAGGAACTTAAAAGTGTGAGCTTCCGTAACCGCTGTTCACACCAAGAAGTGCCCTTTAGAATAGTAACAGTCAGATGATCGATTGATATGTACTTGGGTTTATGTTCACTGTAATGAATGTGGTTGTCTGATTGTGTTATTGCTAAATTTCAGTTGATCTGGTCGTTTTAGTTCGTTCAATTTTCTAATTCCACCAGGGAATGATGAATTGTTCAAGGTTAATTCGATGTGCAAAGGCTTATGCGTGTTATATTTGTTGCTCCTTTTTGTTCTCATGTAATGCTGAAAATGGTTTTATGTGTCTAATTGATTTATTTTATTTATTTATTTATTTATTTTTTGAGTTCACTGGTTAAGAACTTAGTTGCAGGAAACGTGGGGGTAGCCAAGGCTTCTTGGCAAGAAATGCGTTTCTGTGTTTCAGAGAAGGAAACTCGAAGAAACGCATTTCAATGATGACAGGAACTCATTCCTATCCTCGGGAACTTACGCCCAAAAAGGTGAATACAATAGGCTAGAATTCGTGCAAACTGGCATGGCGATGACAATCTCCGGCAAGCCTTTCCAGGTTGTTCTCTGCGATCCCCGGTGATGGCAATTTCTGGGGAAGGCGCCAGTTCCGGCATCGAAAGCGGCGAAGGATGAGACACTGTCTGATCCTTGTCCGGCATCGAAAGCGGCGAAGGATGAGACACTGTCTGGAAATCTGTGGGTTGATTAGTTTCTGCAAACCCCTAGAATTAGGAAAGGGAAAAGAGATCTGTCTTGAAGTTTTTTCTGGGCTTTTGATTCTAAATTAGAAGAATTAGGGAAAAGGGAAAGGGTTCAAATCTAGTAGAAGACAAAAAGATAACATTATTTTAAAGAAGTGGAACCTCTCTATCAAAAGAAAAAAAGAAGCAAAATATTTACTATAATTTTAATAATTTTCCCTAACCGCTCCAACGGCACTCCTGCACTTCTATGATCATCTGCTCCCCCGCCCCCGCTCCTGCTTCGTGCAACTAAAGTTAGGAAATGAATATGTTATGATGTGATACATAGCTCTCTCAACAAATATCCAATAAGGGCTCCCTTACTTTCTACGGTGCGGGATTTTTTGTTCGGGATCAAATTTCGACGATCCGAACCGTTAGATGTGTTTAAAACGTGTTTCTAAGGTCTAACGTGAGGATTAGAAAAAAAAAACCCGGAAAGGCTTGATCCAAGCCGTTTTCGATAAAATGTGTATATGTACATTTTTATCAAAAACTGCTCGGATCAAGTCCCTCCGGGTATTTGTTTTTTATGAAATCCTCGCGCTGGACCTTAAAAATGCATTTTAAACACATCTAACGGTTCGGATCGTCGAAATTCGATCTCGAACAAAAAATCCCGCACCGTAGCTTATATAAGGGAGCCCTTACTAGAAATGCCTCCATAGCTCTCTTATACTCTCATAATTTGCAATATTTGTTGACGCTCCTATTGTCCAAAAAATCCCGCACCGTAGCTTATATAAGGGAGCCCTTACTAGAAATGCCTCCATAGCTCTCTTATACTCTCATAATTTGCAATATTTGTTGACGCTCCTATTGTCCTAATTATCTGTTACTTTTGTTTTGAATGAATATTTCCATCCCGAGCATTTGACGCTTGTTTCTTTGCTTGAAATGCTCTTGATAGCCGCTTAATTTGGCTGTATCTTGTTGGACTTTTGTCATCAAAGAGACAGAGAAATGCCTCTGACTACCTGTTTTTTTATAGTTTATCCTTACGTGAATGAATGACGGAAGGAGGTGCTATGTGTCTAATTTGTATCCTAATTCATAGGAAAATACATTCTCCAGTGTCATTGAAATGCTCCTGATTAAGCCGTGGGAAGATAGCCTAATTGCTATTCTGTATGGAGCTCTGTAGTTTCAGCTTTCAATCTTTTACACATATATTTAATATATGTGACTAGTATTCTGTTACTTAAGCTATCGATGTTTGCTTTTGCACAGTTATTAACCACCTTCAAAAGAAGACATGTTTCCATTGTGCAATTGTTGTGGGTATTATGAGTTACTGATTCTTTTCTTGTTTTGACCTTTCAGCTTCTTGAGAGGGTGTTAGATGAATGTGGCAGTGATTTAAATGCTGCTATCAAGAGCCTGCATGAACTTTCTCTTGGGTATGTGGCTGGAAACTCAGTTTCTGCAGAGGAATCAAATACAAAGGTGGAGAAAGGTATACCTTTATTTCTCATGGACAGATGGAGATGAAGGGGTCTCGGTTAATAATCTGAGGCAATGCCTTTGCCCCTTCATCTCATCTTTCATATTTGTAGTGTGAGTGTCTAATTGTTCATTTTCATTTTCAGTCAGAGGTTGGGATGCTCTCTTATGATTTGGCTTCATTTATCACGATTGTATTACAAAGTCGTTCTGTATTGTAGATCAATGATTGTTACTTATAGTTTCTTTTATGGGTTAAGAGTTGTGTTGCTTAGTGTAAAGAGATGGGGGAAAGGACGAAAAGGGTGCTAAAAGGTAAACAAGAGTTGTGTTGCTTAGTGTAAAGAGATGGGGGAAAGGATGAAAAAGGGGCTAAAATGTGAACAATGGCATTCACATGAGGAAAAAAATCCCGAATGACAGTGAGAATTCTGAAGACACCTTTTTAGGCCCCTCTTCATCGTTCCTTACCCTCCCTCTAATTAAACTACTTTTCTCTCTCATCAAACAGTGGAGGAATTTGGGTATGCTTTGAATTTTTCTGACTTTGTAGAAAAGTTGTCTAGGCAATTGCCAGAGGTGTTACAGGGAAAGGGATTGCTGCCGTAAGTTAATTTATGTTGATTTGGTGCAAAACATTTTACATGTACAACAATTTTCTAACTTCTGTGCAACTTAACACTGGAAGTTCTGAAAATACTTTTAGCCCAAACAAACAGAGACTTACTGTCCTAGTAAGTACTCCCTCGGTTCCAAAATAAGTGTCTCATACTCTCTTTCTTACCATTGTTCAAATTAAAAAATTAAGTACTTCTATGTATCCTGTTTTGAATTTTTTTGCACCGAATTAAAGTACTCAATGAGTACTTTAATTCGGTGTGAAAAAGTTTGAAAAACGATATACCGAAGTACTTAATATTTTGATTTCAAAAATGGCACGACTTTTCGTAGTGGACATTTATTTTGGAACAGAGTGAGTATTTCATCAGCCTTCACAATGGAGACTTTATTAGAAATCCCGGTCTTAAGTTGTAAGCAGCAATTCCCTATGGGTTTCATTACATAATGGTGCAATTTTTTAATTAGCCGACATTTGAAACATACTCTCTAGTTTTTACGATATTCAGTGTCTCTAAGAGTCGGAGAATCTTCTGTGTGCCTGCAAACCTTTTAGGTACGGCAATCACTGATGAAGATAATGCTCCTTCAGCTGATCAATCAGTCCAGACCAGTGTTCACATGGATGGTGCAGAATGGGTGGAATTATTTGTACGGGAAATGATGAGTGCTACTAGCATAGATGATGCTAGATCCCGTGCTGCAAGATTGCTGGAAAGTTTAGAACAGTCCATTACTCTACGGGCTGGCACTGAGGCAGCACATAGTTATCCAAAGGTTGGTAGTGGATTCTTAATACATTTGCCTTTGAGCTAAGACAGTGTATTCTTAATGCACTTGCCGTTGGGTGGACAACAAATTATCAAAATTTGAAAGCCACAGTGCTTAGTCTCACAACTTGGCGGGATGTTTTCAAACTCACGCTTTCTTCTACTCTTTGGATCCCAATTTGTTTGTCTCTAGTAGAAGTTTCAACTTCTAAAGGGGGCATGCAGTTAATGCATGAAAGTATAAAGGCCTTTTCTTCACCATTCACGTTCTTATATGTTGGTAATAGGTTTACATAGTTAATAGTTCTGGAATTTTATTCTTTGAGTGTCAAAGTGCAGCCCATGAGTCCATAAAGAAAAAAAAAAAAGACTTGTCAAAGTGGACAATCTTTTTGGAATATCCCAAATTGGACAATCTTTTTATGATTTGTATCATTTTCTTCATGGTTTTGGCTTTGCTTAATCTGCTTCCTGTTTCCAGGAGAATGTAATGCTCAAGGAACAAATTGAAGCACTGCTCCGGGAGAACACCATTCTCAAACGAGCTGTGGCTATCCAGCATGAGCGCCAGAAGGAATATGATGATAGGAACCAAGAGGTGCAAATTTTGAGGCAGATGGTATCTCAATATCAGGAGCAATTGAGAACGCTCGAGGTTAACATCGAAACTCTATCATCTTTGCATTGTTTGAAAAAATCATGCTAAAGGAACATTGGGCACAAGGTAATAAGCTGCATCTACCACAATTATTCTGTGGAACACGAAATGGAGGTGTGAAGGTTGGACTTCTGACCAACCAAAAAGAGATGTGAAAATGTTTCCAGTGAAGGGGTAAAAGAGTGAGAGAATAGTATATTTCTTTCATACTCGGAAGGGATTTGTCTTTGTTTCTGTTAAACTGCTTGTAACAGAGCATCGGCCTGCATTATTGTTAGAAACCTATCATCGTTAGCAATTTTCTTTAGCCATTCCTGTTCTTTTTCTCCCTGTTTTTTGAACTTGGGAATTGGAAACACATCTTTCCAGTGCCAACTGCTAACAATCCTTACTGCTTTTATGGTATATGGTTGCAGGTGAATAACTATGCATTGACAATGCATTTGCAGCAGGCTCAGCAAAGCAAGTCGTTTCCTGAGCGCTTCAATCCGGACGTGTTTTAACTTTTAATGCAGAGATGGGATAACTTACCATTCAATCGAAGTCATTGCAACAAGATTAATTATCAAACGCATAGTACGTCTGTTAAAGTTTTGTATTGTTTTTGTTCCAACTTCCAAGAATGTATGAATTACCTTTGCGAGGCAAAGATGTGGTGTAAGGGTATGCTGCTTCTGCCCTCTTCCCATTTCATTAAGTTATCATGTATTATTAGTCCATCCAATGTAATATTTTCCTTTTGTTTTGATCAACAGTAATATTTTTTTATGGAAAAAGATACAAGCACCCATTTTTGTTTCTGGGTTTCTTCTGTCACTCTTCGAAGAATGAATACGACGGGATGGGTACAATTGTACAAGTATTTAGGCTTTTTCACGCCGGACAGGATATTTTAGTATTACTCCTATTGGGTCTTATCAGGTGAAAGTTGGATGATGCTGACCTCCAAATGATTGCCTCGAACCAGGTCTTGATGGGTACAATATAATTGCCATTGCTAGTATAAGGAGAATAAGGAGAGAGGGAGGGGTCGTAGCAAATAACTTGGAGGGTATTTTGGTAACTTTATTGTGATATTAATGAATTTAATCGATGTTATCCACTAATTTTGGAGAATAAGGAGTGCACATTTTGATTCTGATGAAATCGAGGGGGATTGATGAAAGTTACTCTCTTTCTAATTTGTTTTTTTTTTACAGGGCTAGGCTGTCTTTTGCCACCTCCAATAGTTGCAACGGTATGTTTCCCTCGACACCAGGATGTTAAAAAGCTTAAGACTAGTTTTTTTTTATATTAGTTTTTCAATATGAAAAAGAAAAAAAACTGTCGTTGAAAGTATAATTTCCTCTGTAAAACTCTTAACCAACGGCAAGACAATGGTAGTTGCAAAGTATGTTCGTTGCTAAAAGTATTATTTCCTCAGTAAAACTCTTCAGAGTGCAAATAAGCTTTAGCTAGATCAAGACAGTAGTGGTAACAGTATGTTCGCTGTCGCTAGAACTGTCCTAAAATTCTCGGTGCAACCCGAAGCAAAAGGGCTTGAGCAATTGTAATAAACTATTTGCAACATTAAGCTCCCATCACTAAAAGTATAATTTCCTCGTTAAAACTCTTACCAGCATAAAAGGGCTTTAACGATGGTGTGAGACAAAATTAATGATATACTCCCATTGCTAAACGTATTACTTAATGTATAAAACTCCTCCCCAATGCAAATGGGCTTTAGCGATGGTACTAGACCAATTGTTACGATAACACACGTTGGAAAAAAATAGTACTCCTATTTCCTTAGTAAAACTCTTACCAACACACAAGGGCTTTAACGACGGCAAGACAATATTTCATCTGTAAAATTCTTCCCAACACAAAAGGGCATTAGAGATGGTAATACACTATTTGCACAGTATGGCCCTGTTGTTGAAAGCATTATTGCATCCGTAGAACTCTTCCCAATGCAAAAGGGTTTTGTGACCGTTGTAGACTATTTGCAGACTTTAATCCATTAATTGCGACAATATGTTCCTATTGCTGATAGTATTATTTTCATACGTAAAACTCTTCCGACTCAAAAGATATTTAGCGACGGTTATAAACTACTCCCTCCGTCCGGATTTGTTTGTCCCTCGTTCTATTGCAACCAGATACGTAAAAAACTAGTGATATCTTTAAATTGGTAATAAATTTTATATTCAATATATATCTTATTTGATAGGTCTCGATTATTTCTATAAGACAATATTTTCAAATTACATAAAACATAATAAACTACAAGATATAATCATTTGAAAAGTGGCACGAACTCCCAAAATAGACTAATAAATCCGGACAGAGGGAGTATTTGCCACACTATGTTCCCTTCACAAAAACTACTATTTTCCTCAATAAAACTCTTTACCAACACAAAAGGGCTTTAGCGATGGCATGACACTATTTGCAATGGTATGCTCCCGTCACTAGAATTATTATTTCGTACTCTTCCAACGTAAAAGGACTTTAGTGACGGCTAGAACCATTTGCGATGGTGTGCTCCCGTCGCTTGAAGTATTATTTCCACACATTCCCCAATGGAAAAGAGCTTTACCAATAGTAATACCACTAGTTGCGTCGGTACTTTCCTCGCTCCCGTCGCTAAAACTCTTACTGCTATTATTTCTTGTTTATATGCACTAAAAGTATATTTCCACGTAGAATTCCCCATTTTAAAGTAATTTTACAGAAATGCTAAGCGCAATGAAGCTTACACTGAATCGTACACATAATGTGAGTGTTTTCTTAAAAACGTGTTTGCAAAACACGACTTCATGTTCTCACATTATTCACATTTTGTGTACGGTTCAGTGTAAGCTTCCTTGCGCTTAGCATTTATGGTAATCTTAACACAAAAATTTGATCGGTCCTATTAATGGAAGCCCACAGGGCTTTCATAAGTAGATTCGAGGGGTGCCGTGCACTACGGGCCGTCCGATGCTCGGATGGGGTGGCCCAAATTTGATCACGCTGCACGCGCCAGTGTACGGATAAGATGCAAAGCCACAGAGATCAAATTTGGACTGTCCATCGGGGCATCGGACGGCCTGTAGTGCACTGCACGATGCATGACACTGAAGTGCACGACACTCACCCCAGTTCCTCGTTAAGCACAGAAAAAGACAAAAAAAAAAAAGAACAATGATACAGACACACCCTCTCTACCACACTCTGGCCACACCCCCTCTCACATGTGGGGTGACCCATTTTTGAAAAAAAAAACCTTTCAATACATTTATTAACTTTCAAATACACTTTTTACATATTTTAATACACTTTTTAAACCTTACCAGAAGCTCATTAGACTTCAATTTTGTTTATCATTACTTTTACATCTTTTCCTTTTGGAACATGAGGAAGGAAAGGAAAATGAAAGGAAAATAAAATGAGAGGAAAATAAGAAGAAAGTGGGAGAAAAATTTCACTATTCACAAAACTTATTTTTTTATTTTTATTTTCCCTCCTTTTTCTCTCCAAACCAAACAAGAAGAGGAATTTTTTTTCATTTTCCTTCCCTTTTCATTTCTTTCCTCATATTCCAAACAAAGCCTAATCTGTCTCTTCTCTCGTTGTAAAAGAGCTGTACTTCCTCTGCTCCTATATTTATGAAGCAGTACATCGAAATTTAAACGTGTGGAAAAAATTCATGACAGATATACTGGCACCAATGTAAGCGCGTCACACCACATCTTTCGTTTCCCCACCTCCCAACTATCCTTTCAAGTTTCATCCAGAAACCACCGGCTGAATCAAAGATGAACAAAATCAACATCAACTTCCTCTTCTTCATTTAGTTCAATCATCAAACACTTGATCTACACCCCCAAGAACAACAGCAGCAATGGCGGCCGCCGCTCTCTCTCTCCTCCCTTCTTCACTCAGCTTCACTCCCGACCGTCATTCGCCCTGTCCATCTTCCTCTTCCTCCTGCTTCGCTGGTGGGACCTATCTGTGGTCCCACAAGAACTTCGCCTCTGTTTCCTCTTCGTCGCAATTCAACAGGGAGATATCTGCGAAGCGGTTTCGCACGGTGGTTGTGGCCGCAGCAGATTACTACTCCACTCTTGGGGTATCTAGAAGTGCCAATAGTAAGGAAATCAAGGCGGCTTATCGAAGGTTAGCTCGCCAGGTACTGAAAAATCCAGCATTTAGGGTTTATGATTTGTTGTTTTTGGAGAAATGGGTCTTTTTTATATTAGTGTCTCATATCTGTACAAGGAACCCTTTAGGGCCAATTCTTGCGGGGCTTTCTCCCGGATTTAATCGGCCCCCACTAGTTGAGCGTGGGATTGGTCCCAAGATTACTCGAGGAATACGTAAGCTGGCCCAGATGCTGAGTTATCAAAAGAAATAGTAGGTACTAGGAAGTAGGAACAGTAAACAAGGAGCAGGAATGTGGTGCAGCACAAGCTTTAAATGGTGAATCGACGGTGGTTTATTTATGCTGATTACAAAACTACAACATGCTTAGTGATAGACATTAAATTTAGAAATATCTTGCAAATTATTGACTCAAAACAAACTTTATGAACCTTTTCGCGTTCCAAAACTCAACACTCTATAGTGTTTGAGTTTATTAACCTTAGATTAAATTCGAATCGCTAATTTTACCCTTTTTCACAAAGGTGATGGAAATTTGTTCTAAACATAATTTGCTAGGGTTTTAGGGTTACCTGGTAAGGCACGTATTAATGCTATTGTTATTCTCTTATCAAGTAATATGATTGCATTTGTAAATAGAAGTGGCACCTTCAATTGGAAAATTGGGAATGTGCATTTTTGTTGGTCTGGTTGTAGGATTATCAATCTTTCTTAAGATCTAGTTTCTTCTTTCTTCTTTTTTTTTCTTCCTCATTTTAAGGACTACGTTAAGGTTGTCTGCATTTTCCTGAAGTAATATAGCTGTGATCTCGTACAGAAGCAAACCCACATAAAGGAGGCTTGTTATTTGTTTTGAGAACACACTCTTTCAAGCTGATTGCATTTCCCTAAAATAATGAGGGTGGTGATCAGGTTTAAAAGCAACCTACGAAAAGTGAAGAAAATGATCAGGTTTAAAAACTAACCCACATAAAGTTGGCTTGATTTATATTTGAAGGCACACTGTTTTTGTGCCCTGTTAGATTCATTTTTTTTGCGATGAATCCTCCAAGGCAGGGGCCAGGGACGAAGCTAGGATTCTGGCACCCAAAATCAATATTTTCCCTCTCTTCGTCCCGCAAAGATAGTCTATTATAAAACGACGTGCAATTTTTGAATAAAAATTTCAATTGGTTCTTTAATTTTGTGTTAAGAAATGTAAGAAATTATGCATGGAAGAAGTTTATTTTTTTATCCGGACTTTAGAAGTTTTTGGTAGTGGACTATCGTTACCTGCAGAGAGAGTAATTAGTATAAAAAAGTACAATGGTTCTAAGACTGATTATTTATAGTATCCACATTTTTATATGTTAATCATCCATTAGCTTACCTAATTCCAAAAAATTACACATTTTCATCAATTAATCACTATCAATATGCTTAATACAAAAAATAATACATGCGTTTTGAAGAATAACACTATTCTTGCAATACAAAAAATAAATATTTTTTTTGGACATACCTGCAACTACCCATAAGCCTCATGGTCTGGGTAAGTTAGGCATTACCAACTGGAGGGTTTCCAAATAGCACCTTTGTAGTACAGCAGCAGTTTAGTTCTCTTTTTCCTTGATGTGTAACATCACCTTTTTTTACCTTCCCCTGTAGTACCACCCTGATGTCAACAAACAACCTGGAGCAACTGAAAAGTTCAAGGAGATCAGTTCTGCATATGAGGTATGCAAGGAAGCTAACAATGTCACCATATTCGTTCTTGTAGTCGTGAATTATTTTCCTCTAATTGTATCCACTATACATACTATATGTTATGTGACTGTTAAAAAGCATGAATTAACTCCTAGTGACAAACTTCAGGGTTTTAAGTGTATGCATAGGGTTCGAAAATGTTGTTTTATTTGTCGATCGATGAGTGCAAAGGGCTGGGTGTGGAACCTTGTTAGTTGTTTTTATGGTTTTCTATTACTTCTGTAATCCATGTTATTGCTTGGTTTTGGTGAATATGTTTTTTGTATGAGGAATTAGTGATTTGGGTTCCGTTGGAGTAGAAAATGGGATGCAAGTGAAAAATGGGAGATTACTACAGAGGAAGTCACTCTAGGAGCTGAACTACATATTTTATACAAAACTTTTTTCCTTTAACTTTCGGTTCAATTGCATTAAAACATTAGCTTTTTTTAATTGTTTGATTCCTTCTTTTAAATATGTATCTCAAGTTTGTTCTTTAAATCTTAGCCCAGGCTCGGTCCGTGTCACCACCTGATTTGTCGTTGCATGACAAGTACATATGGATTGAACATGTTTAGGTTACGACATGCGTGCCATGGTTGCTGAAAGTATCTGCTCATCATCACTCCCAACCATAATCCCATGAAAAAATAATGTCAATTTAGGTCTCATGAAAAAATACACTGCCGTTGTGTTTTGGGATGTTGAGCTAATTACAATCATTCTGTTTAAGTAAATGAGCTTAATTAGTTGTTCATAATCGCAGAAGCGTTCCTTTGAATTCTGAAGTACAATATTGTCAGGTGCTATCAGATGACAAAAAGCGAGCCTTGTATGATCAATATGGTGAAGCTGGGGTTAAAAGTACCGTAGGAGGACAAGCTGGTGCTTACACGGTACTTCTGTTTTGTTGAATTTGCCTTTTATGTATTCCATGCATGCCTAAGAAACAGAACAGAGGAAACATATTTGAGGCACAGGCAGTATTTCTATCCATGATTTCATTAGCTGTTGTATATCACATATTCATGGGCCCGTAATTTGGGGGCAAATCTATCTCCCTTGGGCCACGATGATCTTTGACAGAGACAAAAGAATAGGCGAAAAGTGGAAAAAGCAAATCTGGCTCAATACCCTATATTACTTGCAGACAGCAATTTGTGCATTTTATTGAACAGGTGTTGACTTCGGAACAGTTACCATAGTGGAAAAGACCTCTTAATTCCTTCTTGCTAATCACCTAAGAAGACCCAAAAGTTTCTAGAAATTGTCACAACGTGAAAACTATATATCGTAATATATGTTAATTACAGCTTTGTGGTAAGTTAGCTAATGCAAACTGTTAGTTTATTGCAGACTAATCCTTTCGATCTGTTTGAGACATTCTTTGGGCCTACCATGGGTGGGTTTCCTGGTATGGACCAAGCTGGATTCAGAACCAGTCGGCGTAGTACAATTACTAAGGGCGAAGATTTACGGTGAGTCAAAATCTGTAACTTCAAACAATGTTGTATATGACTTCTTGAATACTTTGGTTGAACCTTGCTTATATATTTTGCAAGGCTTTATCAAAAGTTGGAATGAATAGTACAGCAGAACTTGGAGACTGGGGTTATACCTGTTCTGGCTTCTTTCATTGAGTACATACAGTTACTAGTAAAAGGAATGTAAGATCCCATATTAGATTTAGATAGCAACAGTAAGCCTAGAATTCCCTCTTACTCATTTCGGCTGCTTTTTTACGGTTATCAGCCATCTTTTTGGCCTATAGTTGATACTTGATATATTGTGCTTAAAGTCAATGTTGAGTGTTGCCATAGGAACCTGTAGACATGATGTGAAATTTCTTTCAGTTATGATATGACTTTGGAATTTTCGGCGGCTATATTTGGATCAGAAAAAGAATTCGAACTTTCACATCTTGAAGTATGTGAAGCTTGTACCGGTACTGGAGCGAAGATGGGCTCCAAAGCAAGAATATGCTCAACTTGTGGTGGGAGAGGTCAAGTTATGCGAACTGAACAAACTCCATTTGGCATGTTTTCACAGGTAATATAGTCTGTTAACTTATCAAGGGAAATGAATGTGTAGGACTATTTACTCCTTAAATACATGGACTTCTGACCAAGCTTATGAAAAAAGCAAGACATAAACATGTACATAAGATTGTTTCTTATTAGTTGCTTCACTTGCTTGTTATCTTACCTAGTTGCCTCCTGTATGATGGAAATGTGAAAATTTGGGAAACATCTTAAGTTTTGGCATTCTTTGTTACTACTTAGCAGTTCCACCGTCAATTGTCAATAAAAGAGAAAATTCTGAGAAGACTCTGAATTTCTGCTTTTGACTGTCTTCCTAAGATGTTTGCCGGGAAAGTGTTACAAAATATGCGTTTAGTGTAAAGTTTTGGGTAAAGGTAGCTTAGGACTAGACGAGTCTTGTGCTGCCTATTTAACTGTAGAGTTGAGCCCTAGAAATGGTATGTTACAGGAGAACATTGTGCATACAAGCTAAGCTATTACCTGTATATAAAAATGATGATGTTAAGTATTAAAGTTGACAAGGGTAAATGATAGTATATATTTTAGATATCTGGTTTGACAGTCTCCAGTATAGAAGAAAAATACAATCTGCAGAAAAGTTTCTCACAGCAATAGATGTTGTTTCATTATTATTATTTTTTTGTACTAATAGTTCTACCTTGCCCATTTTGTAGTCGTGGTGATTCTGCTTTTCCATGTCGGATAGCTCCTAGATAACTTGATTTCTGCTCTTTCATTCATGTCATTATCACCTTCCAGCCTCTCCTTGCAAATAGTTATATACAGTTGAGGACTGCTAATGAAAGAATCCACCATATTCCATTTTGAAATTGTAGAACCTTTTGAGCGAGAATCTGTGTACCTTTTAAAATTACATAAATAGTTCTATGGCCTATTTTGCTGAGCTCTTTCCTCTATGCTTTGCTGTTTCCTTATAGGAATCTGGCGACCATACTTTTACGCACGTCAAACGTGAAACATACTCGAGAAATGATTCCCAATAAAAAAAAAGAAAAGGTTCTTTGCTACGAAACACATGGTGAAGTGCCAAGAATAATTAATATAAATGGTGTAGCTATGCGGACAAGTGCCAAGGAGGATAATATGTGTTAAAACCTTTCCTATAAGGCTGAAACAGGCTTCTTAGAGGACACCTTTACCACTTGATAATTCTACCTATGTCATCTTCTTCCTATTGAAGATAGCTGCTCCTCAAAGGGAATTGCCTGCTTGTTGCAGAATCTATTTATTGGTAATGCGGCTCATGAGAGATGATAATCTAACGAGTCTCTACTTTCTTCGTGTTTCTTTTTCCTCCACAACCTCATCTCAGGAGGGAAGCTTAGCCATTAAATGTGCTAGCTTAATCAGTGTGAGGGATAACTTCTATTGCTTCCAGACTGAGAACGAAAAACATCATTAAGTTCCTCATTCAATGCCGGGTCAACGGTAAAGAGGAAAAATTTCTTAGAATTTTGAACTTGAGTCATATTCCCATGATTGGGGACATGGTTTGGGTCGTAGGCCTGCCCTCCCTGATGCCTTTCGGCTCTATTTGGGGGCATGGTTTTGCAGCAAAACGTCTCTGTAGCTCCTCAGTTCTTGGAGGTTTAGGGGAGCCACTATTTCAGTGGTATTCTGAGAGCAGCCACTTTGTGCATATTGCCAAAGGTTAGGTCTTTCTTCAATCATCCCCCGCCCCTACCCCCAATGATTAGGGACTAGATGAGTTCTGTTGTTGTCATATTCCCATGGAAAGAAATTTGAAGGTGGAACGGCCCAATCTTCTGAATCTGTGTTGCTTGATAAATTTTACCACTCTGCTTGAATCATTTTTATTTTTTTCCCGTTGTTGATCTTCTGAGGAAATCTTCTAGAAGGGGAAGAAAAGACTAAATAGAAAGGAAATCAGCAAGATGATCAAGAATAATATTGAAAAAGAAGAACCCTAGGCGGATGTCCCTAAAGGACCCTTAGGCATCCTTGTGCTTATGCATCCTTGTGACTGAGGAATAATGGCATCCCTGTGCCAAGACCATAACTCCAATTCAATTCAATTCATTCCATGCACCCATTAAAACATCGTTGGTAGAGTTGTTTATATAGGTTCTACGAGAGGTAACTAACATATAACGACAGTCTAATAAATCCTATCAAGAAAGACAAACCCTAATTAGCAGATAAATGTAGTAATAAAACTATTATCGCTCTTCATCAACATGATTCGTTGATATCCTGACCTTGCGTTTCCTCAGATAAGTGAACCTTTAAACCCCTGTTTTTTGCCATAGCCAATGGGATACCTAAAATTCTATTGCAACGTTGAATGACCATAGCCTGTGAAGAGTGACATGGACAAGGGAAGTGTATGATGACATGAGTTTTCCAGTGTTCTTAAAGTATATGGTGGTCTATGGCATGTCAATGGTGCATGATAGATTGCATGGTTGAATAGGTCCTGAGTTTACATGTTGATGAATGGTTTGATTCCTTTTGTACCACTTTTTTTTTCACCATTGGTCCTGTTTATAACATCAGTATGTTTTTGGCTGATTACTCCTTAGACTTCATATTGTTCTTTTGACTTCAGGTTTCTGTCTGTCCAAATTGTGGTGGAGTTGGTGAAGTCATTTCTGAATACTGTCGGAAATGCTCAGGCGAGGGACGTATTCGTGTTAAGAAAGATATCAAAGTTAAAATTCCACCAGGAGTTAGTAAGGGCAGTATTCTGAGAGTTGCTGGAGAGGGTGATGCTGGACCAAAGGGGTACGTAGTTGCATTTTGCCATGCTTAAATTCCATATGTTCCATGGTATATTTCTGACTAAATCGTAGGTTGGTTTTGTTGTTCAGATTATATTTGTCTTATGATATATGCATATGTCATGGTGGACTGCTTCCTTTATAAGTCCAGAGATTCTCTAGTGTTCTTTATGACTCCCTAAAACTGACTCCGTGATTTTTTTCTGCTTTTTATAAGTAACAATCTTCACGGTATTTGAACAATCTCCTTCCTCCAACAAGCCTTGATGTTGATGAGCCCAAAAGATAATGACCATAGTACCTCTTTTCAACGCTTCATCCCCTGAGATATAGAAAAAATAGCCGAAAATCCCCCATGTGGTTTCTGAATAAAGTAATATGATGGCATACATGAAAGATGGTGATGACTAGTAGCAATTACAAAATGTGAGCTACTACATTCTAGAGTTGAAACCGCTGTGCATCTTCTTATTAACAGGTGCCACCGTTCTCAGGTGCACTAAACGAATATTTTGAAGTTCATATTCAAGAGAGAGAATTCATCGAACTTACCTTCATGGTTTAAATAAAGAATGTGGAATATTCAAAATTTAGAACACTAAACTACTATCGCATTTCTTATGTGGATTGTTGTGTGCTCGTTTCTGGGTTTTGTGTAAAGTCTCATTTTCTCCTCTACGTCCAATTCATCATTTCCGCTTGGTTGACGTATTTACGAGTTCAGTTATTCAAACACTTCTAAACAATCAAACTAGTCGACAACGTTCAAAATGCTAAGTTCCCTTCTGTTATCAACAGGGGCCCTCCAGGAGATCTTTTTGTCTACCTTGATGTTGAAGAGATTCCAGAGATCCAAAGAGATGGCATAAATCTACTTTCAACTGTTTCAATAAATTATCTAGATGCCATCTTGGGTGCTGCTGTTCAGGTGAAAATATAAACTGATCTTTGCTAGGATTATACCAAATAACTTTCGCTTGATTCCAAGTAGTTGCCTCTTGGATGTTTCCCATGATTAATATGGTGACACAAAGCAGATGATTTAGCTTTTCTACAGAAGGCAAGTATTTTAAATTCAATCAGAACTTGAAAGAGGAAAGGGTTCCTGGTGGTGGTTGTTAGGTAAAATAAATATTTGCATCGAACACTGTTTAAAGTTTCAGTTTATTTAAAGCTAAAATGCTTACCTTCTGTGGTAAATTTCAAAATCTGGAGCAACTCTTTCAAATCTACTGTGAGCTTGCTGAAACTTCATATTACCCGTCACTTCTTTTCTTCCACTGGGGATCTCGGTACCTTTGGGCTCTCTAAGAAAACACATTGCCAAATCCTCTTCCATACATGTATTCATGCCAAAGCCTACACGTAGATTTGAGTTCAAGCCCTGGTGAAGATGGCTTCACTGCCTATGAGCTTCCAAATAAGCTTTTCTCACTCATTCTTGCTGCTGCTTCTCCATATATCAAATCTGAATAGTTTCTGTATGTGCTCTCTTTGGTACCTGCCTCAGCTGCCTGTGCTTTACTCCAAACTCGGAGGATAGTGCATTGGATGCAGATTCATTGCAAACTTCCAGGGAAAGGCCTCTTCAATAACAATTTGCTCATTGCTTGGTATTTAAACAGGTTAAGACAGTTGAAGGAAATACTGAACTCCAGATTCCTCCAGGTACACAACCCGGTGATGTGCTTGTGCTAGCAAAGAAAGGAGCACCAAAGCTAAACAGACCATCTATCCGCGGCGACCACTTATTTACAATTAAAGTGACCATACCCAAACGTATTAGGTATGTTGTATCGGGTCTGTTGGTCAAGCTATCCTAATAGTTGATTTCTCTCTCTTTCTTTGACTAATTCAAGCTGCCGCTATGATAGACTAAATTAGTTTAATTCTGTTTTCATGAAACCATATACAGTACCAAGGAGCGTGACGTGCTTGAAGAACTTGCTTTTCTCACTAGGAATCCTGGCAGCCGTCCACAATCTCGCCCTACAGTTCAGCAAGCTAGTAAGTAGTTGCTTTGTCATCGGTTAATGACAATTTATTTGAAAAATGAAGCACCTGTCATTGACTCATAACTTGGGGGAAAGTTGCATACAAACACATGAAAAGGGGCACCACGAACAAGCAGCTAGGCCCTAGCTGCCAAGAAAGTAACAAGAGATCTCGAAGGCTGTGTTTGATCATGGATTTTGTGAGATTTACCTTGGGAAAGGAAAATCATTGAGAAACCAAGGATATAAATTTAGTGTTTCCTAATTGTTATCTTCTTATTTTTTGCTTTATCTTTTTCCTTCTCTCCATGAAATTTTCTTGAAATCCAAAAGAACCCAGACAATAAATGTCAAATTCTACCCCTTGTTTAATACTATATCCAATTGTCAGATTCTTACCAGTTGAACACCATTTGTCTGTTTTACAGCTGGAAGTACACAAAGTGAAAATGATTCTGATACAGATGATACTGATGAAGCGGGAGATCAGAATGATGTATGGAAAAAGTTAAAAGATTTTGCCGGGTAATATTTCTGTTCTTTCACTGGCTAAGTATTGCTTCCAATAAATAATATAATGAAGAGTCCCTTAGTCTTCATGGGTATTTACTAGGTCAGTGGCCAGTAATTTCCCACATGAGATTTTCACCAATAAAAAGGATTTTGTTGAATGTTTTGCCCATGTCAATCTAGTGGTGATGTAGTGTGAATTGCTTATTTGCTTGTTCTATGGATTAGATTTTTTGTGTTATTTGTATCTGTTCCACATGAAAACGCTGCTTTTGTTTGTTAAGCATATATTCTTATCCAAGGAATTTGGTCCTAAATTTAAGCCTTAGGCCTCGAGCATGGATTCTAAAGCTCATTAAGTTGGTGAAGGGTTTATTTTCGATCGTTCGTGATGCAGCAATCCCATATGTTTCTGGACCATTTGATGTACTTCCTATGGCATCTGTGATAGTGATTTCTTCTGTCTGAAACATGTTGTAATTGGCATGTATGTTTCTTTTTTGATAAGTAAAAAACTTGCATATAACATATTTTCTTTCTTTAGGTAATTGTTAGGGCAGAATTTTTTGGAATGTGTGCTAACTGGTACTGGCTTACGTATTATTGGCTCACTATTACGTACTGTAAATAGCATTGGAGGTTTCAATCTTCAGAGCATCTATACAGTCCCTATGGCTGTGTCTGCATCTCTGGCGTTGATTTGATATAAGATTGTGTTTTACTTGGATAAACTAGCTTCATGAGTACATACAAACTAGCTTGTGTGAAAGGTCATCTTTTGTAGACGACGAAACAATCTGGTCTCAGTTGGTGGACTCATATGGTAATGGACGTTGGAATTCTATCATTTTTACAAAATGTAGCTTAGATTGATGTGTGCAAATAACTAATTGAAGGCCTTCATTTGTTTGTTGTATTTTAATGTACTCCTATCCCAGTGCATCTTCTCTTTATCAATACGGCTGTGTAATGACCAAAATTGGCGTGGATATTGCAGGTCTGTGGCCAATGGAGCTCTAAAATGGTTTAAAGACAATTTGTAGTTCAATTCATGGATTTCAACAAAAATTCATACATCTGACCTTTGTGTACGATACATTGCATAGATTTGTTTCCTCAAAAGGCCCAGACAAATGATAATGCACTTGGTCACTCATATCGATTGATGATTTTTGTATCGTGCTGAAGAAATCAAAGATTTTACCCTAGTGCATAATCTGAGTTTTTCTCTATCTTTTTTTTTCCTCTGTAAATTGCAGCCGGGGCCAAGTAGAACAGACTTGTTTTCGATAGTATTGATTTGTATGCCATGAGCCAATTTAGGATAGGGCAACTGGGAAATGTAATAATTTTTAGCCAATATACATACAATTTTTGCACCATGTGTATATTGTTTTCTGGTTTACTCCTATTTACTTGTTAAACCCAGGAGTGCCCTCCCTCCCTCCCTCCCTCCCTCTCCCGACCAAGGATTAATTCAGTGGTTCAAAAGAGAGCAACTCGGGTGCTCCTCGATACTCCCAGTCAATAAGAGCAGCAATCACGGGATAGATGAAGATAACTTGTTCCGCCTTGAGGTTAGTGTATTGACCTGCACCAGCTGTGGCCCAGGTCTTAACAATCTCCACCCACCAAGCAATGCGACGAGTACCCATTTAAGTACGTTAAGCTCGCCAAGCTCGTCTCTCATGTGGCTTGTCCAAGCATGTCTCCTCGTTGGATCCACGTCACACTTCTAGTTTGTGACTGACACTACCCATAAAAACTCGGGCGAGGAAGTCGTCCTTTTCAGTTTTTTGTACAGTTTAAATTTTTTGGAAAGCTATTGAGGGTATGACAATTGGAAGATGCAGCAATGTCTTCCAAAGGAACAGATAAATAAATGGATAAAGCACAAAATTAATCTTCGATCAAATCAGCAAAATAAGGTCAAAATTCACAGCTCCCTATATGTTGGTAAAATCAGAATTCACAAAGCAGTTGATTGAAGAAAACTGGGTTCAGTATCCCCATCTTATTGCATCCTTATACCCAACAGCAATATATGTACTTCGAGGCTAATCCATTCCAGACTTTGCACTTCAATTGAAAGCTGGGATTGATGCCGAGGAATAATCGAGGTATGCGTAAGCTGCCTGGACACTTCAATTACCCAAAAAACAGCAAGAAATGTAACTAGCGGCTAAAATATCATTCCTTGTAAGTTCATTTATATATTGATTTCCTTCAGGCACGTTCACTAATGCTTGCAAAAGGTACTGAATAGGTACTGAAACTGCTCTACACAAGTTCTTCAGATCTTCGTTATTGCTGGAGGAGACTTTGCCTGATCAGAAGCAAAACAGCGACAATAACTGGAGAAGAAATAATGATGATGGCCTCCAAAAGGTTCGGTCTTGTTATCTCGGGGAGAAGGACGCTTCCATACTTCATTGCAGCAGCACCCACAATCGAACCTGCTCCTAATTTCCACAAGTAGTTCAAATCCTCCTGTTTAATTACACAACAGAATATCATTAATTCAAGCTGTTCGTGATCGGTCGATTAAAACTCGTTTCAGATCGATTCACATAGTAAAATTACACAGGTAACAAAGCACACACACACACACACACAGAGAGAGAGAGAGAGAGAGAGAGAGAGAGAGAGAGAGAGAGAGAGACCTTAGATGTGAAAGCATGGTCGGACTCCTCCGTGCTCGAATTCACTTATCCTCTTTCGGGATCCGAAGCTCGGACTACACCGGAGCTCTTAAATGCCATCGCTGGGAACAGAATTTGGACGCCGGCGGCTATTTCCACCGAAGTTTTGCTCCACGTCTCTCTCGGACCTAATAAATGCATAGAGACCTAATAAATGCGTACTCTGTGCTTCGTGTACTAAAAGATCGAGCTACCTCAACGAGAAAAATCGCAACATTCCATGCAATCGACATGTAAATTTCATCTTTATCATACATCCATGCAGTCTTATGTACGATAAGTAAGTTCTCTATCCTGATAAGTTCAACTTCTGTAAAGATGAACATGTGAGTCATAGGGTACAGAGACGAACATTATTATGCTATTCATGAATACCAGCAACCAAGGCCATACTCTCAAAGTCAAAACTAAGAAGTTAGTCATAAGTAGACTTGGAACAAAATCTCCTCGAAGACTAAAGTTCCATCCATCTTTGTGTCAATCGATTCTTAAATGACTTCATATGCGCCAATAAAACCGAAATTATCTAATACCAATATTCAAATTAAGAGAACCAAACTAAGTCCACCATCTGCAATCAATTGATATGTTCAAAACAAATCACAACTTTGGTCATAAATTGCGAGGACATGTACATTTATTTTTAGCATTACTAGCACATGGAGTAAAGTGATGTCTTATTACACTTATTTCTAATAGTGTAAAGTTCGATATCTCCAAGCACATGGCTTATACTACTTTCACCTACTTAAGACGTTCACACTCTGGGTAACAAATATGCAGCAATAAGAAGTTGTCCCTCCTTATTTTTTTAAAATAAATCCATTGCCTAACTTCTTCAGATGCAACCTTGTCAAAGACGAACATAAATTTATGCACTTCATGAATACCATCAACCAAGGTCATACTCTCATAATCAAAACTAAGAAGTTAGTCATGAGTAGACTTGGAGCAAGATCTCCTCGGAGATTAAAGTTCCATCCATCTCCGTGTCAATAGATTCTTAAATGACTTCATATACTCCACTGAACAACAACGAAATTATCTAATACCAATATTTCATATTTGGTGGGCGGCTACTTCACATGCAACTGCCTCAATGGATATGTTCTAAACAAATCGCAACTTTGACCATAAATTGCGAAGACATGTACATTTAGGTTTAGCATCGCTAGCACATGGAGGAAAGTAACGTCTGATTACTCTTATTTCTAACAGTGTAAAGTACCATATCTCAAAGCACATGGCTAACTACATCCTGTTCCCATTCCACTTGCTTAAGCCATTCACACTCTGGGTAACAAAAGTAAGCAGCAGAACTTGGCAAGTTGGATGGCATACAAGTCAGGAGAGACAGAATAGGAAAGAAGATGGACAACTAATATGCAACCATAAGAAGTTTTCTCTTTAGAATAGAGATAAGCTAACTAGCACAACTAGCACTTGAATCTGTCTCTTTAGAAAAGATTTTTATCTGCATAAATGAAACACTGATTCATCAATGTCCACCATGAATCACCATCAGCCCGGAAGGAAACCATGACTAAGAACCCAAAACAAAATCACATAAACCAAAAGAGAAGAGACACTTACATTCAGAGTGTGTTGTGATTCGTGGTTCCATTGACACACCCCATCATTGACATGGAACACGTCGGACCTCTCCTCTTCTTTCCCTGGCATCCCAGCTGCAACGACCTGCTCCCATGCCACGAGACGCTGCAGTGAACGGAGAGTCCATGAACTTGTCCATCATGTTCAGGATCTGGCTGAGGCTCCTTGTCGTAGAGAAGGGATCAAACATATCTGCAAAAGGAAGATTGATTTTTATCTAACAGTCACTCATTGAAGACGGGCCATGAATTTGTAATCATTCAGAAGGCACAATCTAAAGAAAAATCACAGAAAAGGACTAAAAGAGCCACGAACAGAACAAATCATTTGGGTTTCAATCAGAATCGACCGAATGTTGTAAACAGAACAAACTCATGGAAATGAAAACGAAATTTTCGAAATTTTCAAAACCCACGAAAACGAAATATCAAGAGTGAGGATCAAAGACAACGAAATCACGGAAAACAAGCACCAAAAGCGTATTACGAAGCCAACAGAGCGGGTATGAGCACAATACATGGAAATGAACAAGTTAAGTGGATAAATATCGAGAAACAGGATTAAAGAGAGATCTGAAAACCGTACCTGAGAAGGAATTTGAAGCGAATTCGCCACGACGGAAAGCCGATACGTTGGACCTGTGGTCGGCGTCGAAGCTCTACGGTCATAGTCGTCGCCGTCAAATTCACGAACGGCGGTGGTGTGGAAGAGGCGAAAGGCTGATTGGGCAGCCGGAGCTGCTTGACGTCGAGGCTACGGTCATCGTCGTCCCCATGCGTGGTTGTGAATTTCATTTATTCCTGCTCAAATTATATTCTCCGCTAAAAATGATTTTGATTCAGTGCATGCAAGTCTATTATCAGGAAAAAAATTTCACTTAAATCGTTTTCGATTGCGAATCATTCGATAACTAATTCATGTGATTCTTAACATGGTAAATCATTTTGACAAGACCTACATCATCAACTAATCAGATCGTATTAATAATCTTGTAATGAATCACAATCGAGCAATTACTCGACCTAATTGCAGTTGGCATTGTTCTTTGATAAAAGGGGTTGGATTGAATGTGGTCAAATTTATTTTCATGGAAAAATATTCACACGAATCATCTCCGATCATGCACTAATAAGTGTTAATTTTTAATAATAATTAAGAAACTTTATCTTATTGATAAGATCTAAATACTGAACAATTTCGATCGGATTAATTTTCCCGGAATGATTCTCGAGTGGCGAATTAAGCTGCATTCCCATTTTGGGAAGCTTCAAAAGGGGTGCGACGTCGTTTTGGGTACATGACATAGGTTGAACCTATGTCATGCACCCAAAAACGACATCGTGTTGTATTAGCATCCCATATCTTGATTTTCTCTCTGATTCATCGTCGTTTTGAAGGAGTTTCAGGATTTTGCCGAAACAGTATGCTTCAATGTGAAGATCAGCCATGTCTCAATTGAAGCTTCACCTGGACCTCCGATGGAGATTAGTTCGTTGGGGAAGACGATGGATATTTCAAAATCCCACCCTACTTTGATTTCTCAGGTGAGATTGATGCTCCCTCTTTCGTATTTAGTGAAAAACCTCGACATTGTGAGCATTATGGGTCTGGGTTTAAGGAACCCCCTGAAATTTCAGTCAGCTCTCCTTTTGGAGGAGATCCACTACTAGATTACTATAACATTGAACAATCAGCTACTGGAATTGAGATTTAGGTGCCTGATGGAATAGCAATGAAGGGCTCGTCATTTTGGGGATCATCTCTCATTGGCTATTTCTTGGACAAAAAATTATCGTTCCACTATGTTAAAACCTGGGCAGAGAATACATGGGGTGATGATCTTGACTTGGTGTTATCATTGATTGATAGTTTTCAATTGGGCGAATTATTGAGCAACTCCATTATTGTGGGGGAAAGCTTCTCATTCTTAAGTAATGGGATCCGGGATCCCAATATACAATTGTCTCGTAGTGAATTTTCTAAAGTGCCGATTTAGGTTAAATTATTTAATGTTCCACTGCAACTATGGCATAAGGATGGAATGAGTTTTTTAAGAAGCATATTGGGGAGGCCTTTGTTTCTTGATGAAGCTACTCAAACTATGAGTATGTTGAGTTTTGCAAGAATTTTCATTGAGGTAGATACTTTGACGGTTATTCCAAAGTCTTTCAAGGTCTAACTAAATGAGATTTTGTCATCCTCCTTATATGTGAATGGAATTCACGAGCTCCTTTTTCAGTTCATATGATTCATGAAATTAAAGAGGTATATGGTAAGACTTTACAGTGTGGTAGTAAAACAATAGGGAAAACAATGGGTTCAGAGTCAGGACATAAATATCCTTGGTTTGATATTAGCAAATGTTCAATGTGTAACATGGTGTTTTTGAGCTGCGCTTTTGGGCTAATGTGGATTGGTAGCATGTTGTCTTATTATACATGTATGTTTTGATTTGAAGCTTATCAAGAGTTGTGTTCCACTAACAAAAAACAGTTTTTTTTTCCAAAAACCAAGACAGGTCATTCTCTCACAATACTTCACATAAAAAACCGTGAAAAACCAGTTTATTCTAAAAACTGCCTTAGTGGAACACCCCCTAATTTCCATGAATATTTGAAATCCTATGAAGGGCGGCCCCAAAATAGCCACAGGCAATCTCATATGAACTTCCGCTCACGGGGTAAGGCTGCATACATCCAATCCTTCTTCTAACCTGCCAATAGCGCGAGTCTCGCGCACTAGGTAGTCCTATGATAGCTGAAATCTCATATGAACTTCCCTTAAAGTTGAAGATTTGAAGGTAAGTATAATTAGTTTTAACTACAGAAGCAAAAAACCATTTGTGATTATCAGAATTTTATCCTATTATTTGGAGGTGTCTGGAAGCTATTTTGAATTCTATCTTTTGGACCTTTTATCATAGATAGAGAGGAACTAATTTTTGTATTTATTACTTAATAGCATAATCGTAGCAGTAGTTTGACGATTTTAATAAAGCAATTTGTACAGTATAAGCTACTTCTATTGTATAAGATTTCAAACTTTTCTTCTATTTTTTATGGTATTTGGAGACTTGAGATCTTATTGAGTAAATGTGCCGGTACTCATTCAAAAACAGAAAGGCTTGTCTTTTTCTTCTGAAACTCATAGAGTGGATTTCTTTAGGAAAAATACATACTCCTTGTGTTGTTACTTGTTAGTGATAAAATATGGTGATGCAATGATCCGAAATATCCCTATCAAGGTAAAACAGTGTGCACCCTCTTGTTCATTTGTTATGTACCTTGTTCAAGTCCTCCACTTGCAAGATAGGTTGCATGCGGTGGAATGTTAGCTTGTTATGCATTATTGTCCCTTAAAACTAATAGCTTAAAGCTTTGGGACATTTGGAGAATTACATCACGATATTTTTATAGTTCTATTCACACACACACAAAAACACCCACACTGTCTGTATGTATGCAAGACCTATTTTGCACATCAAATTCATTTGCACAAAGAATCATAGATATATACGTACATAAATTTTTACCAAGACAAAAGTTTTTGTTTATGGGTCTAGATTTGTTATTATAAACCCTTAACGCTTTTTGTGTGGAACTTGTAGTTCTTGTTCTATCATGGACCTTCTTTTGGCATCTGTGAACCATCTGAAGTGCTTTTGCATGTAGATTATGAACTTCTGTGCCTCTTAGTTTCAGATGTCACTTATCTCACTTCAGTTTGGGTAATGGAATTGCCACTTAAAGCTCCTAGAAGTGTATGTTTTTGTCAACAGCTATATGGAGTCAGATCCTGATAAGATTGCAGTTGAAGGCCTAGAAAGATTCAAGAATGAAAATTGTGATCTTATAATTGTTGATACCAGCGGACGTCACAAACAAGAAGCTGCTCTATTTGAAGCAATGCGTCAAGTTTCTGAAGCTATAGTATCTTTTTGCTACATTGTGCTGCCTATCTTATTATTGTTGGCACAATGACTTACCTCATTTTTTAATTTCCCAGAGACCAGATCTTGTTATTTTTGTTATGGATAGCAGTATCGGTCAAGCTGCATATGATCGAGCTCAAGCATTCAAGCAAAGTGTTGCTGTTGGAGCTGTGATTATTACCAAGATGGACGGTCATGCTAAGGGTGGTGGCGCTCTGAGTGCGTAAGTCTTCAATTCTATGCTTGTGCCGTGTTAAAAGTTCATGCACATTGTCCTTTTCTCCTTTCTCTGTTGCGTTCCCTTTACATTTTCTTTATTGGGGGTGGGTGGTGGTTGTCTGATGGCGAAGGGGAAGTAATGTTTTCTTACTGTTACAGTGTTATGGCTCCCTTTTTTACCTGTTACTGAAGCTTTCCATTTGATTCTCATCATTTTGAAACAACTGTCTCGTGTGATATAAAATGGAATATGGGATGTTTGGTTAAAGAGATGAATGGTGATTAACGATTTGCTCTGCCAAATGAATATTGCAATCTATCCATGCCACATGTTGTGTACATGCACTTCTTGTATGTTAAGAGAAACTTGGGGAAGACTTCATTGTTATGTTTCATGGGTTTCTTTTTCTACTGAATTTTGATTATTTTGTACTTTCTATGTATAGAGTTTCTGCATCAAAAAGCCCTGTAATATTCATTGGAACCAAGGAGCATATGGATGAGTTTGAAGTTTTTGATGTTAAACCGTTCCTCAGTCGTCTCTTAGGTTAGCATCTGCTTCTTTTACTAATGATGCCTTTAATTCGGATACTATTCTTTCTGGGCCGTTTCAGTTTGTAAGTACTTGATAAGTTTTTTTAATATTTTTTTGACTTTGTTCACTTGAATTACCACTAGGCATGGGCAATTTGTCTCAATTCATGGACAAAATTCAGGAAGTTGGGCCTATGGATCAACAGCCTGAGCTTCTGCAAAAGCTCTCTGAAGGACCTTTACCTTGAGGATAATGTAGAACAATTCCAAAACCTACTTAAAATGGGTCCCATTGGCTTGGTTTGTTAGTGAACTAATTTAGTTTCATTCAAGCTTGATCGTAGATATGCTCTATAAGCATGTTGATGTGAATGAGTTGTTTGCTTTTACAGAGGGATTCATAAGTATTGTGATAATTTTAATTCATCCACATTCCTTTCGAGAAGATGAAGTATATTGTGCTAAGCAAGTTTTTAAAAATGTAGTCTTACAAACTGCTCTCTTTTTAACTGGAAAATCCCAACAATTAACTGCTGCTGGAGATGTTTGTAAGGATGTAGATGACCACATTTGCTCAGTTTTCTTTCCTTGGAGGCCAGATATCGGCATTGGGGTTGTCTGAGTTGCTAGAATGTCAACAACATTGACAATGTGGTTCATGCGTTGGGTGTTTCATTATCTGTTTTTCTATTATTGTTTGACAATGCTCCTGACTAAGAATTTGAAAGAGAGGGAGGGAGGGAATGGAAGGGAAGTGAGATTTGTTTGGTGCATGTAAGCCAAATGAATGTCATATTGGTTTTTGAGTTTTTCACAGTAGTTGTGTTTTTCAGGGTAGTGTTGTTGTCTCTTGTTGGATCGTCAACTATATGCACCACCAGTGCCTTTTTTAGCTCAATAGTCAATGGTGACCTATATTGCGTTCTATCGCACAAGTACTGAATGCTTGTATGACTAATAGTATAACAATTTCGACACCTTAAGTCGAATGTTGCAGGTTCCAAATCCTTTGCCATGTACTCCCATTGTTCTGTAATCCTTTTTATTTTCCCAACACAAATAATTCCACAATGCTGTTGTATTTGCTGGAGGGTTTAGACATTTCACAACATTATTCTTGTCCAGTGGCCTCAACTGATGCTTTCGTGAATATTTCATGCAAGTTCTTTTAATGTTTGTTTGCCCTTGTATTGGCAGTAATCGTCGGATTTTTATCACCTCTCTCTCTCATGGTATTTTTGTTGAATAACATGTGATTTATATCCTACTTCTCTGTGCAAGTGCTTCTGATGCTTTCAGGAGCTAGTGCAGAGATAAGGCCAAGCAAAGGTAAAACGTTACATGACTAATTGACTATGATGGATTCGATGACTAACCAAGGCAAGTAACTTTACTCGATGCGGTTCTATATGTGCCTCTGTTTTTGGAACTTACTCAAAATTCTGACAAAATGTTTTGGGCACTTCCAGCCGTGGTTCATCTAGGGTGCACTTTCCTGTTATAGGGTTTTAGTGGTTTAGGCATTTTCATAGAGTACCCTAGGATTTTAGGCACTTTCATTGGGTACCCTAGTTGTATACGACTAAGGTACCCTAGAGTTTAGGTTTAGGGTGCACTTTCCTATTATAGGGTTTTAGTGGTTTAAGCACTTTATAGAGCACCCTAAGATTTTAGGCACTTTCATAGGGTACCCTAGTTGTATACGACTAAGGTACCCTAGAGTTTAGGTTTAGGGTGCACTTTCCTATTATAGGGTTTTAGTGGTTTAAGCACTTTCATAGAGCACCCTAGGATTTTAGGCACTTTCATAGGGTACCCTAGTCGTAGGGTACCCTAGTCATAGGGGTACCCTAGAGTTTAGGTTTAGGGTGCACTTTCCTATTATAGGGTTTTAGTGGTTTAGGCACTTGCATAGAGTACCCTAGGATTTTAGGCACTTTCATAGGGTACCCTAGTCGTAGGGTACCCTAGTCGTAGGGTACCCTAGTCATAGGGGTACCCTAGAGTTTAGGTTTAGGGTGCACTTTCCTATTATAGGGTTTTAGTAGTTTAGGCACTTGCATAGAGTACCCTAGGATTTTAGGCACTTTCATAGGGTACCCTAGGATTTTAGGCACTTTCATAGGGTACCCTAGTCGTAGGATACCCTAGAGTTTAGGTTTATGGTGCATTTTCCTATTATAGGGTTTTAGTGATTTAAGCACTTTCATATGGTATCGCTTTGACCTGATGGGAATTTTTCAGAGTTGGACTTGACCTGATGGTAATTATGGGATCTAAGGGTGATTTGATGGTAAATGTCCCTTTGAAATTTAAACCCTTTATTCTCACTTTATAACTTACGACGCAGAGTTGGACAGCTCCAACCCCAAGCTGATGAACGATTCAAGGAATGCGGATAGCAAGGGGATCTGGTCGGCCTGTGAGAGAAGTGGTGGAGCTGTTTGAAGAGTACAAGCGAATCGCCAAGGCTTGAAGCAACATGAAGGGGCTTGGTAAGATGGCTAAGAAGGGCGATATGAGTTCTTTGGCCCGAAACATGAATGCACAACAAACAAGCAAAGCTCTACCCCCACAGATTCTTAAGCAGATTGGTGGAATGGGTGGTGAAACAAATGGGTTCGGCCAAAGACATGATGGGCATGTTTGGAGGCGGGGTTAAAGAAGTAGCACCAGACGATAACACCGGTAGCAAGATCCGTTGTTTGGCGGGTAATATAGCATCCAGTCCTCCAATCTCAGGCCAATAGAGGCCTCTTTTTGCCAAAGATTTTTGTTTCTTGGAATTGTGCATATTATTACTGGTTTTTTAACCCGATAGATGACTCGTTTTCTTTATTGGACACCTAAGTCCGTTTAATAGATTACGAGGGCCTATACCGGTACCAGTACCACAACCCTTTATTCAAGCTGTTCATCCTGGGAAGGTTCAACTTGATCAAATTCATTACTAGTATCTCTGTATATTTTCAGACAATGACAACAGGCATGTATACTAATATCAACCGGAGAATTTTTTGAAAACTGCCTCGAACATACTCGTCTCATGTTGTTTGTTCATTTTTTTAGGTTATTACCTCAATCTGATAAAAATAAAATAAAATGAAGCGCTTTTGTGACAATTATTTAATTTTTTAGTTCAATTCATGGATTTCAGCAAAAATTCATTACATCTTACCTTTGTGTGCCATACATTGGATAGATTTGTTTCCTCAAAAAGCCCAGGAAAAGGATAATGCACTCGGTCACTCTAATCGATTGATGATTTTTGTATTGTGCTGAAGCAATCAGGATTTTACCCTACTGCATATTCTGAGTTTTTCTCATCTTTTCTTTCCTCTGTAAATTGCTGCCGGGGATCATAGAACAGAGCTGTTTTCAATAGCATTGATTTGTATGCCATGAGCCAGTTTAGGATAGATCAACTGGGAAATGTAATAATTTTGAGCCAATATACATACAATTTTTGCACAGTGTGTATATTGTTTTCTGGTTTTTTTTACTTGTTAAACCCAGGAGTGCCCTCCATCCCTTTCCCTGGATTTATTCAGTGGTTCAAAAGAGAGCAACCCAGGTGCTCCTCGGTCCTCGCCACCCTCCAAGTAATGTCGCAATGTGCGACAAGTACCCGTCTAAGCACGTCAAACTCCTCAAGGTCGTCTCTCGTGAGGCTTGTCCAAGCACGTCTCCTCATTGGACTCACCTCGCATTTTTGGTTAGTGTAGGCTCTGACGCCACTAGTAACCAAAAAAGAAAAGACCACAAAACGTAAGCGGACTGGTATAGTACAAGAAAAGGCACAGGAAAATACATCCGACAGATGAGATTCACTCGGTACACTGTTCAAACCCGTGGGATGCATTTTTTCTGTATCAAACACTTTCCCATGTAAGAAAGAAACATAACTAGCAGCTACAATATCATCCTTGTAAGTTCATTTACTAATGCTTGCAACAGAGTCCTGGTACTAAAACTGCTCTACAAAAAAATTTCAGTTCTTCGTCATTGCTGGAGGCGACTTTGCCTGATCAGAAGCAAAACAGCTACAATAACTGGAGAAGAAATAATGATGATGGCCTCCAAAAGGTTCGGTCTTGTTATCTCAGGGAAAAGGACGCTTCCATACTTTATTGCAGCAGCACCCACAATCGAACCTGCTCCTAATTTCCACAAGTAGTTCAAATCCTCCTGTTAATTACACAACAGAATCATCAATTCAAGCTGTTCGTGAGTGGTCGATTAAAACTCGATTCAGATCGATTCACATAGTAGGTAACAAAGCAGGGAGAGAGAGAGAGACCTGAGATGTGAAAGCACGGTCGGACTCCTCAGTGCTCGAATTCACTTCTCCTCTTTCGGGATCCGAAGCTCGGACTACAACGGAGCTCTTAAATGCTGTCGCTGGGAGGAGAATTGGGACGTCGACGGCGATTTCCGCAGGAGTTTTGCTCCGCGTCTCTCTCGGACTCTGCCGCCGGCGAGGCGATGACAGTGAGAAAATCCCAAGGACTCGTGTCGCCATTGTGGTGGTCGCAGCCATATCCGGAAAACGAACCACCAATAGGAATTGTTCGTTCCAAAACACAAGTCGGAGTTGGGCTCGGGTATACTGCATCCTCATGTAACCAAACAAGCCTTTGTCACACCATCAAGAGTTAGGATAGCGTACTCTTTTTCCTATTGTGTGAAGCGAACTATTATTATTCCATTGTACTATAACTTATTGACCGGTACAACTCGATGTCGGCTCGACACGAACATGTAGGTGATCTAGGCTAGATTTTTTTATTTTGGTAAGCATAACACGGTACGAGATTATTTTTCCTATTTACGTATAAATGAATTTTTTTATCGGAAAAATTATTAATATATATTGTTTCCATTTATTTTGCCAAATTTTGTCAATAATGAGATTTGTTTTTTCTATGACTGATTAAATGACTTAATATTTCAGTTCTTATCATTATTACAAGCATAAGATTCAAGATGCACACCAATCATCCAAGATGAGAAAGCTTTGTTGTCTATAACTAGTTGTATGATCGAGCACATCTATCGGCAAGTCAATCAAAGCCCCGACAACTCAGTAACACTAGGAACTGAACAATATGAAGAATGGATAGCGTGTGTAGAATTCTCCATCGGTTAGGCATTTTGTGTTGGAAGATGCCATGGGGAGGGATCGGTATAGATTCACTTTGGCTTTTCATAACCACTCATTCTTTCTCAGCACACTCTTCAATAAGTTTTCTCTCTAATACCATTACTCTTATTTGTCTCTATCTATATCTCTCTACTCATTACTCAAAAAATCTCGGTTTGGTCTAGAATAGAATTCTAGCCTTCTAGGGTGGGGTTCATAAGCATTAAGCAGGCCGGGCCGGGTTAACACCGCACGAAACACACGAGACACGGAATAGCCCGGCCCATTTTTTGACCTATAAAAGACACGAGCCATCCCAAATCTCAGAAATTCGATCAATCAAAACCAGTCTTCCGATCCCTTCAAAAGAGGCGTAAAACAGTCTTTCGATCGAGAAATTCCATTTCGAACTCCAAGAAACGATTGTTGTTCTACCAATCGATTTTTCACAATGGTGTTGGCACAGTTGGGAGGGAGCATATCGCGTGCTATACAGCACATGAGCAACGCGACGGTGATCGACGAGAAAGCACTCACCGAGTGCCTCAACGAAATCACTCGCGCTCTCCTTCAATCCGATGTCCAGTTCAGCCTCGTTCGTAAAATGCAGACCAATATCAAGAACATCGTCAATCTCGACGATCTCGCTGCTGGTCACAACAAGCGCAGGATCATCCAACAGGTTAGGGATTAGAATTCGATACTCAATTTCCACATGTTCGCAGAAAAAATTGGAATGGTCTTGTTTCCGCAAAGAATAACACATCTAAATCCGGCCACTTGTTTCCACAAAGTTGGAATGCTCTTTTTATCTTCGACATTTGTTGTGTTTTAGTACGTTAAGACAGCTCGATCACATGACATTTTTGTCATTTGCATAAACTTTAGAGTTTTAGAAATATAAGTTGGTCATACAAACGTTTGTAAGCAAATGATAGGATTTGTGATGGAAATGGAGGAAATTGAAGAAAGAATTGGAATTTTATTGATGAGGAACAAATGGAATTACAGAGCCTAGCAATGGAGCTCTGGTCCAAAGCTTACAATTGAACTATACATTTCATAAGGCCTTCACTCCTCTCACCTCCTCTCTTTCCAATGAAAAATCACCCAACAACTTTTCCCGCCAATCCTAACTAACCTCTCCTAATTAGAGTGTGTATCATTCCACCCCCCTTAAGTAGGCCTTGTCCTCAAGGCCGAAATTGAAACAAAAAGAGGACCAAATACTCTGTCAAAAAGGCTGAGCTGAGTTGATATTAAATGTCGTTGAGTTGCCCAAGCTAATGTCACTACAACAACCCCAAATTCAGTAAAGAGCTGCATCCATGGCAATGATCTCAGACTCTGTGAACTACTATGTAGCTGTAATAAGTTGGTCTGAATGTGAACATCTAGGCTTCTAAATCCCTTGTAGTTTGCCAAAATCAATATATTCAAAGACCCAACAATCTAGGAATGAAAACTCAGTACAAAATCGGTATCCAATGGAGAACTGTTACACAAGGTGTGTAAGCTTCAAATGTAGTTTTCGTTTTCTTTGCCCTCATCCTATTTGCTAGTAACCAACAATACCCAACAAATGTCATAAAGCCTATCTTGCACGTGGATTCAATTCCACCTAGATCCCAAATCACGCAGAGACAAACAACCTTAATCACATCTTGATCCTGTCTCCTTACAATTTTATGCTCTTCTACTCTTTTATGGACTTTCATTGTTCAATCCTTCAAGGAAGGAATATATCCAACAATTATCAGTATGTCACTTGCACCTGAAAAATGAAGAATTGAACTGGGCATTTTCCTTTGATTACATTCAAGCACACTGTGGAGACAAACTTCGGAAAGAATAGGAGCTTAATTGCAATGTGAACAAGAACAAGACAAAGAACACCACCAGATTTGGTGCAAGCAGTCACAATTCTAATTGAAGTGGCTGACTTTGGATCAGTAATTTCACCAAGCACTTGCATGCTCAATCCAAGACACTTAATTCAGCATACACATTTGACGATTTGAAGAAGAATGGAGAAGAAAATAGAAAAACAAATTGGAAATGCCAACAATCCGAAAGGAATAAGAACCCAATTGCCCGAAAGATTACGTAGAGAGAAACCCTCGTTATACTCGGAGAATGATAATAGAGCTTAATGAAGAGAATAGAGAGAGCTGGAAAAATTACTGGAACCAAAGAAGGGGATGTCTATTTCAAGAATGATGTCAAAAAGATTTGCAGCTTCATTTGGGGACATTTGCAAATGATGTCCCCTGGGATCCCATATCTTCTCCAGTAGAAACCAAAAAAATTGAATAGAAGACTTCTTTTTCTCTTAAAAAATCAATCAAACCTGTACGAAATGCATTGGACGCCGTCTTGGAGTTACCTTTGTGAACCCAGAAATCATGTACACCCATACCAACAACACAGAGTTTCAGATGATTTTGGGGCTTCCAACCACTGACCCATCTCTTATTCGTCGGGCTCTACCATCGTAGCCTTCTCAAACCCCAGCCACAAATTGTGTTCAGTATCTTCATTCTTAATCTCTGGTTCTCCAAGAACCATTTCTGATTTCGCTAATCGACAATTCAAGGCATTCAAGATTTGCCCTAAATTCTTCGTTGCTTTTAATAAGTTTTGTGGTGCCTTCAAGTAACTTGGAGAATAATGCCCTGATTTCTAAGACATCTTCATAATATGGCTTCTGTTGTTCTTGAGGTGATTCCATGGCGAAATAGAGAAGGTGATCAGAGGAAAGGTGGCTCTGATACCACTGATAGGATTTGTGATGGAAATGGAGAAAATTGAAGAAAGAATGGGAATTTTATTGATGAGGAACTAATGGAATTACAGAACCTAGCAATGGAGCTCTCGTCCAAAGCTTACATTTGAACTATACATTTCATAATGCTCTCACCTCCTCTCTTTATAAGAAAAAACTACCTAACTACTTTTCCCCCAATCCTAACTAACCTTTCCTAATTAAAGTGCATATCATCAAACAAGGAAAAGTTGGTTAATAGGAAGAACAAAAAAACAACGAATAACCAACTTTTTTCCCAACAACCAAGGGCTCGGTTTGATTCCCATCAGCATTCTATGAACTCCTGTGCTGGGCAGTCTATATGGCACTTGCTCTGACTTTTACGGTAGAATCGACCCTAGATTAGTCAGTCTATTGGGCTCCATTGCATATGCCACTTTATGCTGGTCATATATGTGATGCCTTTTTCTGGAAATACTTTACATGTGTTTTGGGGCGGGATACATTCCTAAGACCACAAGACATCGTCCTTCGTAATTACCCACAGGTCCTGTAGGGAGTATCTGAGAACTGTCTGAAACTATGAACTAGACAATGAAATTAGGACTCGGCGAACAAGTGCATGACATGAAACTCTCATTTACCCTAAGATATTGACTTCAACCTCATGTGGTCGTCTTTAGATGACAATATTTGTCCTCCCTTTATGTCATGTTATTTGTTGCCTAAAATAAGCAGGTTTCTTTTCTTGTAGGCCATTTTTAATGAGCTTTGCAATATATTAGATCCTGGGAAGCCTTCTTTTACTCCAAAGAAAGGGAAAACAAGTGTGGTCATGTTTGTTGGGTTGCAAGGTATGTTGCTTTTATCAGACGATGCTCATGTTGTGGGTTTTCTATACATGTCTACCAATTTCTTAATCAGGTCTGACCCTGAGATTTTCGAGGCCTTAAGCGAGATGTGAAAATGGGGCCTCGCATTTTTATGTATATGTAGTAGTTGCTCAATGTGAGTAACAGGATAGCCTTTGGTGCAGTGGCAGACTGCTTGTAACAGTTTATAGGCACCCATGGTCATCGATTCTAATCTCACTGTCAGCAGTTGAATGCCAATTTTTGTACGAGTTCAAAAATATTTCCGCTGTAAAATTGAGGAGATTGGGGTTCGAACACACAACCTTACGGTTATTAAATGCGCACCATACTGCTGAACTACACTCACCTATCTGTGAAAAGCTAGAGATACATAGTTTTAATATATTCCCTTATTTGAGGGCACCTATTATTTGGCCAAAAACTGGTGGCCCTAGGCGGTTGCCTGGTGGGCTTATGTCCAAGGCCGGGCCTGTTCTTAATGTAAGTACTGCATTTGAGTTTAGCAAGCTGGTACGTTTGGCCTTTTTCATCGTGACCTCCTGTCTGAGAGATACGTAATTAGGATCCGTTAAAATTTTCGCATTCATCAGAATGTTTGCGATATCGGTCTATCTGCCACTATTGCTTTGTCTTTTCTTTTATTTAGTTTTTGGATGAACGGTTATCATTTTGTGAATAATTTCAGGGTCTGGGAAAACCACAACATGCACAAAATATGCACATTACCACCAGAAGAAGGGTTGGAAACCAGCCCTGGTGTGCGCGGATACTTTCAGAGCTGGTGCTTTTGATCAGTTGAAGCAGAATGCCACCAAAGCGAAAATTCCTTTTTATGGAAGGTATTCTCTGTTAATCTTTTTATTGTAATTTCGTCTGGTGTGATTTAGAAGCTTAGTAAAGTTGTGATATCAGGACGGGGATGTACCGATGTACAATGTATCAAATTCTGCAGAACTTAGGTTTAAAAAAAGGGAAAATTAATTTCTAGTGGATCAAGGGGCAAAAGAAATTGATGGTGGACCGTTGTTGGTGGAGTAGACAAATTGAAGTGAAGAATTAGTTTTCTGCAAGTTGTGAGACCGTGTGATCATCCATCTTTGTGTACTTGTTAGTTATAGAAAATGGTGATGCAATGAGCCGAAATAACCCTATCGAGGTAAAACAGTGTGCACCCTGTTGTTCATGTATTATGCACCTTGTTCAAGTCCTCCACTTGCAAGATAGTTTGCATGTGAGTGGAATGTTAGCTTAATATGCATTATTGTCCCTTAACCTAATAGATTAAGGTTTTGGGACATTTGGAGAATTACATCATGATATTTATATAGTTCTATTCACACACCCACACAACCAAACACCCACACAGGTATGTATCTATGCAAAACCTATTTTGCACATCAAATTCATGTGCGCATAGGATTGTAGATATATACGTATTTACATTTTCACCAAGACAAAAGTTTTCGTTTATGGGTCTAGATTTGTTACTATAAACCCTTAACGTTTTTGTGTGGAACTTGTAGTTCTTGTTCTATCATGGACCTTTTGGCATCTGTGAACCATCCAAGTGCTTTTGCATGTAGATTATGAACTTCAGTGCCTCTCAGCTTCAGATGGCACTTATCTCACTTCAGTGTGGGTAATGGAATTGCCACTCAAAGCTCCTAATAGTGTATGTTTTTTGTCAACAGCTATACGGAGTCAGATCCTGTTAAGATTGCAGTTGAAGGCGTAGAAAGATTCAAGAATGAAAATTGTGATCTTATAATTGTTGATACCAGCGGACGTCACAAACAAGAAGCTGCTTTATTTGAAGAAATGCGTCAAGTTTCTGAAGCTACGGTATCTTTCTGCTACATTGTGCTGCCTATCTTATTATTGTTGGCACAATGTCTTACCTCGTTTTTTAATTTCCCAGAGACCAGATCTTGTTATTTTTGTTATGGATAGCAGTATTGGTCAAGCTGCATATGATCAAGCTCTAGCGTTCAAGCAAAGTGTTGCTGTTGGAGCTGTGATTATTACCAAGATGGACGGGCATGCCAAGGGTGGTGGCGCTCTGAGTGCGTAAGTCTTCAATTCTATGATTTTGCCATTCTCTTGTGCCATATTAAAAGTTCTTGTATATTGACCTTTTCTCCTTTTTCTGTTGCGTTCCCTTTACATTTTCTTTATCGGGGGTGGGCGGTGGTTTTCTGGTGGCGCAGGGGAAATAATGTTTTCTTGCTGTTATGGTTCCGTTTTTTACCGATTACTGAAGCTTTCCATTTGATTCTCATCATTTTGAAACAACTCTGTCTCGTGTGATATAAAATGTTATATGGTTGGTTTGGTTAAAGAGATGAATGAAGATTGAAGAGTTGCTCTACCAAATGAATAATGCAACCTATCCATGCCACATGTTGTGTACATGCACTTCTTGTATGTTGAGACCAACTTGGGGAAGACTTCATTGTTATGTTTCATGGGTTTCTTTTTCTTCTGAATTTTGATTATCTTGTACTTTTTATGTATAGAGTTGCTGCAACAAAAAGCCCTGTAATATTCATTGGAACCGGAGAGCATATGGATGAGTTTGAAGTTTTTGATGTTAAACCGTTCGTCAGTCGTCTCTTAGGTTAGCATCTGCTTCTTTTCCTAATGATGCCTTCAATTCGGATACTATTCTTTCTGGGCCGTTTCAGTTTGTAAGTATTTGATAAGTTTTTTTTAATTGTTTTTTGACTTTGTTCACTCGAATTGCAACTAGGCATGGGCGATTTGTCTGGATTCATGGACAAAATTCAGGAAGTCGTGCCTATGGATCAACAGCCTGAGCTTCTGCAAAAGCTCTCTGAAGGGACCTTTACCTTGAGGATAATGTATGAGCAATTCCAAAACCTACTTAAAATGGGTCCTATCGGCCAGGTTTGTTAGTGAACTAATTTAGTTTCATTCAAGCTTGATCATAGATATACTCTATCAGCATGTTGATGTGAATGAGTTGTTTGCTTTTACAGAGGGATTCATAAGTATTGCGATAATTTTAATTCATTCTCGCATTCCTTTCGGGAAGATAAATCACTATACTGTGCTAAGCAATTTTTTTAACATGTAGTCTTACAAACTACTCTCCTTTTAACTGGAAAATCCCAACAAATAACTTATGCTGGAGATGTTTGTAAGGATGTAGATGACCGCATTTGCTCAGTTTTCTTTCCTTGGAGGCCACATATCGGCATTGTGGTTCTGTCTGAGTTGCTAGAATGTCGACAGCATTGACCATGGGGTTCATGCTTTGGGTGTTTCGTTATCTGTTTTTCTGTTATCGTTTGACAATGCTCCTGACTAAGAATTTGACAGAGAGAGAGAGGGAGGAAGGGAGGGAAGGGGAGGGAGATTTGGTTGGTGTGTGTAAGCCAAATGAATGTCATATTGGTTATTGAGTTCTTCACGGTAGTTGTGTTGTCTCTTACTGGATCGTCAACTATATGCACTAACGGTGCCTTTTTTAGCTTAATAGTTAGTGGTGACCTATTGTGTTCTATCGAAAAAGTACAGTAGTGACCTATTGTGTTCTATCGCACAAGTACAGAATGCTTGTATGACTAATAGTATAACAATTTGGACACCTAAAGTCAAATGTCCCATTTTTCTGTAATCAATTTTATTTTCGCGACACAAATAATTCCACAACGCTTTCGTATTTGCTTGGAGGTTTTAGATGTATCACAACATTATTCTTGGCATTGTCCTAAACTGATGCTTTGGAGAATATTTCATGCAAGTTCCTTTAATGTTTGTTGCCCCTTTAGTGGCAGTAATCATCGGGTTTTTGTCACCTCTCTCTCTCTCTCTCTCTCTCTCATGATATTTTTGTTGAATAACATGCGATTTATATTTTATACACTACTTCTCTGTGCAGGTGCTTTCGATGCTTCCAGGAGCTAGTGCAGAGTTAATGCCAAAAGGGTCTGAAAAGGAAGGCCAGGCAAAGATAAAACGTTACATGACTATGATGGATTCAATGACTAACCAAGGCAAGTAACTTTATTCGATGCAGTTCTATATGTGTCTCTGTTTTTGAACTTACTCAAAATTCTGACAAAATGTTTTGGGCACTTCCAGCCGTAGTTCATCTAGTTCTCTTAAGGAATATTTGCGATTTAAACCCTTTATTATAACTTATGATGCAGAGTTGGATAGCACCAACCCCAAGCTGATGAACGAGTCGAGAATAATGCGGATAGCAAGGGGATCTGGTCGGCCGGTGAAAGAAGTGGAGGGGCTGTTCGAAGAGTACAAGCGAATCGCCAAGGCTTGGAGCAACATGAAGGGGCTTGGTAAGATGGCTAAGAAGGGTGATATGAGTTCTTTGGCCCGAAACATGAATGCAACACAAATGAGCAAAGCTCTACCCCCACAGATGCTTAAGCAGATTGGTGGAATGGGTGGGTTACAAAACTTGATGAAGCAAATGGGTTCGGCCAAAGACATGATGGGCATGTTTGGAGGCGGCGGTAAGTAGCACCAGACATTAACACCGGTAGCAAGATCCGTTGTTCGTAGCACCAGACGATAACACCGGTAGCAAGATCCGTTGTTTGACGGGTAATAGAGCATCCAGTCCTCCAAACTCAGGCCAATTGTCCATATTATTACTGGTTTTTTAACACGATTGATGACGCGTTTTCTTTATTGGACCGAGATTCATCAAGTCCCTTTTAATAGATTACACTTTGGAGGGCTGTACCTCAACTCTTGATTCTGAATTGTTCGACCTGGAAGGTTCAAGCTGATCATTCAAGTCGATTAAATACTGATCACTAAATGCTTGATCAAAATAGTACTATTTCCTGTATATTTTCAAACAATGACAATGGGCATGTGCTCGGGGGACCTGTAGTGGCTCACTACACCCCTATAGTGAGCAATCATTGCCGCTCATTTGGCAATCGACTGTCCGGATAAGAAAGTTTTTTGACCGGGAAGAGTATTCTTTTACCGGTAATAGTATATCCAGACCATGATTGCTGAATGGAAGGTCGTGATTGCTCACTATAGGAGTGTAGCGAACAAGCTCATTACAGCCCCCGAATCCAATCTTGGAAATATGAAGCTATTCACAAGAAGATGCAAGCTGAACTTGGGGTATATTTCTGTAAATTGATAGAAGTATAAACCATTTCACACTACCTCTGTGATGTTTTGTCAGGTAAAACAATTTTAGCTTCTGTTTTCAAACAGCAATCACACTTCGTTACTGGACGGATCTAGGAATTCTGTAGTGCGGTATTTGAGCCGTTGATTGTCGGTCCTGAACGAAAATACTTGGTCTTATATTGGCGGTTCACTTTTGTGCACAATTATTCAAATTTTCACGCGAACAGCAATAACTAACTCTGATATAAAAATAAATAAAAAATCAGAAGAACTAAGTAAAAAATTTAGATCAGTCCCAAAAAAAATAAAAGAAAAAAAAAATGGTTCTCGTAAACCAAAAAATCATAGCCGTCGGTTGGAATCCAATGGCCACATTTTTTTTGTCACGACTTGTCATTTTCCCCAGCCAAATCCTGAAACGAGAGGGCCCCACATCTACTACAATGAGAAGCAACAGTATCATGGATCATATTTTTCCACACATTCTCTGAGAGTTTGCTTGCTGGTTTTCAGCACCACTGCAACCGCACGCACGCTTGGTTTGGGAGTACTGAGGAGTGGTGCGGCAGATCTGTATTAATGTTGCCAAATTACGCAGTGTCCTTTTTTACCATGGTGGTGGAAATTTCTTCTCATAGGCAGCCTTTTCACCCATCAATTATTCAATAGTTTTGGATAACGACATGTGTTGCTCAACGCCTTAAAAGAGTGTTCCGCTAAGGGCATTTTTAAAATAAATTGGTTTTTCATGATTTTTTTATGTACTGTATTATGAGAGAATGACTTGTCTTGATTTTTGAAAAAATTATTTTTTGTTAGTGAAACACCCGTTAAACATCACATTTGTTTTCGAGTTTGAAAGCTTAGTCGTTGCTCCCTCCAATAAAAATATCTTGTGTTTATATAGTTCCGCCCCTTCTTTACATATATGGCCCATCCCTCCTATACAAAAATCATGGCTCCATCCCTGCCTATGTGAATGTGAATGTTAGGCAATTATTTTTAGGTTGAGCTTGCAAAATTCCTTTTGCATTCCAGTTGTCTAAAAATGTCTTTTTTTATCTTTGCATTGCCAGAGAAATCTGATTTATTTTTCTCCTCTTGGAAACAAAAAAAAATATTAAAAAACCAAGCCACATATACTATTTTGAGATTTTTTTTTTCCATTTTTGGGGACCAAAAATAGTATATTAAAAGGTGATGAACATCTTATTATTTCCAATTTTAGGTCTAAATAATGTAAGGTAGGGCACCATAAGAATTGGGGGACCATACGCAAGCATAAACCCTCCATCCCTTAGAATCATTATTAGTTGTTTTAAATGGGCAGTTTGCATTTGCATGTGCTGGAATGGGCTGTTTTTAGTTCTATTCTTGAATTTTACATAATGGTCTAAAATTATCTAATTTATAATTGCTTCTATTTTATTTTATATCAACCCATCTTATTCTGCTTTCAATGAAATCAAGATCCTCTCATCGTCTATCCCTTGTATGGAAAATGCGATCCACGAAGGATTCTATGATCGAAACCACTCATTTTTTAGGTCTCGATAGTTACATCTTTCGGCAAAAGTCAAGTTAATTGGATATCAATACCCATTCACACGAGCCATATTTTGCATAAGAATAGACTGAAGGAATTCCAACGTCCATTACTCGAAAAACAATTATAATGTCCAACAATATCCGATCAACTTGATTCTATCCCCTTGGGGAGATTTAATCCTTTGAAGTTGGGTCCGAAGAATTGTAGAAGGAGCAGTCATTCTCTCCCCATGAATTTGACTCAAGAGGAAGTTGGTAGCTTCGAGAAAAGGGTGGAGGAACAAATCTTAGCCTCTAAAGTCACGGAGAAAATCCTAGATGTTCACCTTCTCTCGGGGGATGAGGCAATCTTAAAGGAAATGATTGAAACTGACCTCAAAAAAACTCTCTTTGGCTTAGTTTTGGGAGGTTTTCTTTTGGGTGTTTGTTTTGGTGGGTTGCGGTGGTTTCTCGGCGTGGCTAGGGTTGCTTTCCTTTTTTGGGTGTTTGTCGTTCCTTTGGGTTTGGTTTGTTTGGGCTGGCGTTGTTTGGTTTTTTTGGGGGGGGGTTTGTTTTTGGTTTTGGAGGCCTCGGGTGTTTCATTTTTGGCTGTTTTTTGTGGTCCTTTGCTTTGTTTTTTTTCTTTCATTCAACCTCGGTTGGATGTCTTCTTCCCTTTCTCGATGTTCCCTTATCGAGTTTCATCTATAATATTTCTTTTTGCGATAAAAAAAAAAAAAAAAACTTGATTCTGCGATATGAAGACTCTGATTATCAAATGAAATTATAGTGAGTCCTATTTTACACGACACAACACGACATCGTCGCATGCTGAGGTTCTTTTGTAGAATGAATGAGTGAATTGAAGTGAATACTGTACCTTTCCACATAAGTGATCAACAGATCGACAAGTAGATTATGTACCTTATGGTAGAGTGGTCCTCCTCAACTACATAGGCTCTCTCTCTCTCTCTCTCTCCAACTCTTTATCCAGCCTTTTGTTATAAGTAACATGTGATTTCTCCCTACTGCTTGTGAATTCTCCACCTAGTTATCTGATCTCTCTCTCTCTCGTGAAGAACTCTCTCTCTCTCTCTCTCGTGAAGAACTCTCTCTCTCTCTCTCTCTCTCGTGAAGAACTCTCTCTCTCTCTCTCTCGTGAAGAACACTCTCTCTCTCTCTCTCGTGAAGAACTCTCTCTCTCTCTCTCTCTCTCTCGTGAAGAACTATTCAGGGATTGTTTTGTATTCTTTTTTTCTTTTTTTGCCACATTTTAGGAGAAAACTACTCTACGCTACCTCAGGAGGGGCCGGGAATATCGATCCCTGGGTGAGTGTGGGACGTGCAAGGCCCTAAACCAACTGAGCTAGGCCACCGACATGCGAGATCCAAGCGGGAAGTAAAAAGGAGTACTAATAAGTCCTGTCATGCTTTTCCACAGCTTTCTTGAACTTCTTACATCTAAGTATCTCTCATTATGTATATGGCATTTACATATATATAGATTTACCATATAGAAGAAGTTCAAGAAATCTGTGGGAGAACATGGCAAGTCTAGGACTTAATTTGCCAATCACTTCATCTCCTTGCAACCTTCATGATTTGTTTGGTTTTTTTGGTAAGTAACTCAAGAATTCTTTACATTCCCTTTTTTTTTTTTTTTTTTTTACAGTAATTGGCTGTTAAGTTACTGAAATTATTCAGCCCATTTCATAAACTTTTGCTGTTAATTATAAGCTTCAATTTTTTTAAATTCGATCTCATTCTAGTATAATTAAATTTGATTTAGTGTTGAATAAAAAAAAGAACCCAATAATATTCGTGAGAATTAAAATGCTAGATTAAGGACTAAATTGACTTGAAATGTTGTGGTTAAACGGAATACGAATTTTGTTGAATTTAGATAATTGCAACGCCAATTATTTGGGGACTAATTCTTGGTTTGGTTGACAATTTTCTCATTTGCTTGAGGCGTTCTGATGTGTTAAGAGCATCTTCATCAGGCTCAACAAAAATTGAGCCAAATTTAACCTCAAAAACACCTTTTATAAATTACAAGTCACTTTTTAAAAAAATCACAAAATCAGACTCTATATTCAGGAAGTTAGGAGAGAGAATTGCTTTAACCCGTGAATAGTGCCTCAAAGGATTTACCAAGTTACTGTAGCGAAATTATAACTTTTGCAGATTTACAAAAAAATTGTTGAGTCTGATTTTGGGGGCTTTTTTCCCCCTTTCACTCAACAACTTAGCCATCGGGGGGATTTGCCTCCCCTGATGAGAATGCTCTAAGAAAATGAATTTCATATCTTGATTTGGGTAGTTATTAAACATGAAGTTAGGGTTTGATGATGATAGTGTATGGGCTAGAATCCTAAGAGATAAGTACCTTAATCATCATACATTTCAATCCTGGCCTTGTAATAGGAATGCCTCCCATACTTGGCGTAGTATCATTCACACAAGAGACATTATTAAGGAAGGTACTAAATGGAGTATTGGTGATGGCACTACCGTGGATTTATGGAATGATTGGTGGTGTGGCGAGGGTCCTCTAGCCAAGAGACACCCTGGACCACACACTTGGAACAACACTAAGGTTGCTGCTATTATTGAAAATGGTATGTGGAATCTGGACCCCATTGATAACATTGTGGATATCATATCTCGTAATGACATTTACAACATAGTGTTACCCAGCTTCTCCACAGCTAATGATCATCCTACTTGGGTGGCCTCTTCTAATGGGAACTGCTCTGCCTCGACAGCGTATGATTTTATTAACGGAGATTGTAACGATAGGAAAGGATGGAAGTGGTTTTGGAAAATTAAAACACCTCAAAAATTCAAAACTTTTCTCTGCCTTATTTTTCATAAAAAACTTCCTACCAACCTCCTCCGGGCTAGGAGAGGAATGATTACATCAGACCTCTGTCCTAGATGTAACAATTCCCGGGAAAATCTTGAACATTTGTTTAAGGATTGTCCCAAAGCCATTTTACTTTGGGATAAAATCCCATCGGGTCAGTTGATGAGAGCAGGAATTGGAAACTCCTTTGATGACTGGATTTCGGCAAATTTGAAAAGGAAAAAAGTTTTAAACTTTGGAATGGATTTGCCTTGGAACATCATTTTCTGTACAACTATCTGGCAAATCTGGAAGGATCGAAATAGGAAAAGCTTTGACGATTTCGATTCGATTCCAGATGTGAGTTCCAAAGCAATATTCTCCTATGCTACCGAAATCATGGAGGCATTCAAAAACTCTCTCAATACTGGCCCACCAAATCATAGACTAATGAGATGGTTTCCACCTTCCACAGGTACTTTGAAGCTTAATTCTGATGGCAGCTGGTTTCAAACCACTGGAAAAGCAGGATTTGGAGGACTTGTTAGAGATGAAAGAGGAGACTGGGTTCTGGGCTTTTATGGCAGAATGGCAGTGAGCTCGAGTTTGGAAACGGAATTATGGAGCGTATACAGAGGTCTAACCATCATATTGGAGAAAGGACTAACCAATGTCCAGATCGAATCCGATTCTCAAACAGCTGTCTTACTTTTCAATGATGGAGCTCCCCAGAATCATCCGCAAAGTAACATTATAAACGATGGGAAATATTTGCTCACTCGAACGGGAAGCTCTCTCTACCATATCTACAGAAATGCGAATCAATGTGCTGATTTCTTAGCCGGACTGGGAGCAGAACAGGCAGAAGATCTGGTTGTGTCCGAGACACCCCCTTGGGGATAAGGGAATTCATGATAAGGGATAACCTTAATCTCCATAGGTTCACTGATTAGCTTGGGTTTTTTCTTCTCTTTATCTAGTTATCTTGTGTATCCAACTATTCGCACTCCTGATGCGGCTTGATACTTTTGCTTAAGTTCTAATTTATTTCCAAAGTACCAAAAAAAGATATCCTATTGTTCTTCTTGTTCTTATTTTCTTCTAGTTTTATGCTGTTCTTCTGATGCTTTTTCCACTTGAATTATGAAAATGTTTGTATTAGTGTTGCCTGCTTAGCATGATTTTAGTTTCCTATTAATAAAAGTAAATAAAAATTGTTACCAAAATAATGCTTTCATAAGTGATAGGGGTATATATCTTGTTTTACATCAATGTTGTTGGTTCTCTTCTTTTTTTTCTTTTCATAACCGGATTTTCGGGTCAAATTACATGCACCTCAATTAATTTCAGGGTCCTGAAGTTAACGACAAGACAAACCCTCTAATATTGTTAGGAATCTGCGAAATCCTAGCGGAGGATCTAGAGGATAGAAATACATAAATTAAAAATTAAAAAAACTGCAAGCACAATCATAAGCATACAAGATTTACGTTGTTCGCCCAATGTTCTACGTCAATGGCAAACAAAGAAGAACAAATACATTGACTGTGTTTGGTTAGATAATTTAGTTTAATTTTAATGATGTCAGCAGGTGTAATGAGTGGAGAGAGATAGAGAGAGAAATGAGGAAAATGATGATGTCATCAAAACTAAAACTAAAACTAAACAGAGAAACGAACAATGCCATTAAAGTTGTCCTATACCTATGTCCTATAATCTCTTTATCTCAAAATTTCTTTGTACGCTTTTTGACTTTAGTTATCCCGAAATATTTGTTTATTTTGAAACTAATGAGCCACGCTATGTACAATTCCTCTTTTGTCCCTTCTTTTTGAATTAATGTACATCATTCAAAAGTCAAAGGGTATTCTTGAAATGTTAAAACCCTACGAGGGCAATGCTTATTTATATCCGAAACCCTTGAAGGTAATGAAGTAGTTGCCCACAATTGATTTTAGCCAATTTTGGCTGATTTGCCCAAATTTACTCTTTAATTTTAGAAATTCGGTGCTGATGATTCTGTAATTGTTGAATTTATCTTGACCCATTTTAGTCTTTTTACAAGTTTTGCAAGATTACAATATTGTCTTCCCAGCCTTTTGATGTTTTTCCTTTGTGCCTCATTTACCTTCTCCCTTATTTTTTGCATATGGAGGGGCATTTTGGGAATTTTCCAAGAGATAAGTGTGAACACAAACACCTCATCCTAATAAAACAAAATTTAAAAGCAGCCTAATACAACAAAAAATGATTTTGGCACTCTTTTTTGAGTGCCAAGGGAGAGTACGAAAATCAATTTTCAAAAAAAAATTTAAATAAGGAAAAAATATTAATTTTTAGTCAAGTCACCAAAAACGGGAAAATCACTATAACAAACGAAATGTAAAAACTTGTGCAAATATATATTCAATCAACAATAAAATATCACATTTGCTATTTTACAACTAGTACCTATATATATATATATATATATATATGCAATTACGGCTCCAAACAATTGACACACACGATACTTGAGCGGGGCACGAGGCCTTGCACCTAGTAATAGTACGTATTACCTTAAAACTAGTTTCTCAAATAAATTTTTGTCTTAATTTTTTTCTATTTCTTGTTCTTTTGTAACCATTTATCATCGCTTTTTTATTTATAGTTTCATGAGTTATCAAAAGAAATAAGGGATAGGATTCTCCTTTCATTTCAAGCTCTTTCTTGCAGTATTCCAATTGTAAGCCACTTTATGAAATTGATTCACACCTACGCTTAATGAGGCCCTTGTATGTCATGATTCATTTTCATGGCCCGACCAAAATAACATTAAAATGTCTAATATTGTTTTCTGTGCATGGTTGGTGCAAGGTTCTGAATACCGTATCGGCACGAGTACCGGTTTTCCTATTGGTACGGTACGGTACCGGTACCGGTCAATACCGGGTACAGTATCGGATTTGCCGCAACTATATACATATATTGAGAGAGAGGGTTCAAGAGACACAAAATTTGTCACAGAATATGACATTTTCAATTCCATTTTCTTAAAAACCAAGGTACCCCCTTAAACCCACTTAATCTATGTATATTTAGTACATACTTGTTGTATTTGATGTTTGGTAGTGATAGAAGTTGAACCCATGCATCACAAACCCTTTTTAAAAAACATACCCTGTTTTTTTATAATCTCCCTGTTCAGAAATCATAGTTTTTGGGTCACACCGATACCAAATTAGAAAAAATGTATAACTACAATGTTGTAGATCTTGAAATTCTCTTAAATTTTGATATATAACTTGCCTTGATCGGAGTTCGGAGTAAAAAGTTATGGCCGAAATACGGTGGCAGTTTTGTTCTGTCCGGTATTTACCCGGTATTTTCCGGTACCGGCCGGTACCGCCCGGTATTGAACACGGTACGGTATTGAGGGTCCTTGGTACCGTTTTTATACAAAACCGGTACGTACCGGCCGGTACGGCACGGTATTCATAACCTTGGGTTGGTGAATATATACCCTTTGGTACTGCATGTACGCGATCAAGAGTTGTGCCATTGTTTTTTGCTCACAGAAGGTGGCCCTACAAGACAGTACCAAGCATTGAAGCTGGCTTTTAGTGCAGATGCAGAACTGGGCCAGAGAATAGTTTTGGTTAATTAGAGAGCCTAGCTAGGTAGCTAGTTCACTTATTTTATTTCAATGTAACCTGCAGTGTGATGGGTAATTTGAAATTATATAGGATAGGTCAAAAAAAGAAAATGATCTGCGTTTATGCAGTTCGTTTAATGAATTATATACTACAGAACGATTCAACTGAGAGATGTAGATTCATCGTCTCTTGTGCACTCGTCTCGATGATCAGAATCATTCATCTTGTATAGTCTTCGAAACAAATTATTGATGTGAGAAAATCAAGTTCATCGAATATGAATAACATCACAGTATCCTACCATTACTATGTCTTGGAAGCCAATGAATGAGGTACGTAAAAACCGGTGGGGATGGGCATGGGGAGGGTAGAGGGTGGATATCACTACCTCCATCCCCAATCCCCAAACCCTTATCAATCCCTATCCCCTCCCCAATCTTCACTGGGGATTTTTTTTAACCTCCATCCCCGCCCCAATGCGGGGAACAGGTCCCCACGGGGAATCGGGGATCCAAAAGTTCACTCAAACTATTCAAGTGAATACTAAAGAAGTTGTATTGAAATCCAAAGCTAATGACAGAAGTGGTTTCCAAAGATAATTAAAACGTACCTAGTCACTCAAAAGTGCTATTGTTGTTCTTGTTCTTTTTCTTTTTTTCTTTTTGGTTTTGGTTTCGGTTTCTAGGTAGATTAAAATTTCACTCAAAGTGCCACATAAAACACAACTAAATGAGAAAACCTTCCTTATACAACCGACAAGTTACAAGTTATAAACTTATCCAGGGGGAAAAAAACTTATAAACTTATAATATAATATACCTACATATGTGAACGGGGAGGGGACAGGTTGGACTGACTATACCATCCCCGAATTTTTAAAAAAAATATCCCCATACCCTACCCGATCTCCGAAAAAATCCCCAAATCCCCTACCCATTCGGGGAGGGGACAGGTTGGATCGGGGAGGGTCGGCCGAGATGGCCATCCCTAAAAATTGGTGATTCTGATCTCACGTGTCTCTTGCTCTGTGGATGTTTGTGTACTACAAATTCAAGTATTTTACCTCCTTTATTGTTTGATATTTACGTTTGGACCCGACTACATGTACAGAAGGAGGTGTCCAGAAAATGTACCGAGCATGCTCGGGGACCCACTTTTGGGTCCCACACAAGTGATCCGAACCGTTCATTATTCTTAGAACATTTTTCCGAGGGGCTCCACAAAATTTTAACTCAATCGGACGGTTAGAAGTGCTTGAACCAAAATCCCACCATTTCAATCAAAAACTTTGAGGCCCCTCGAAAAAATGTTCGGATCACTCGTGGGACCCAAAAGTGGGTCCCCGAGCATGCTCAGTACATTTTCTGGACACCTCCTTCGGTACCCGTAGGTTTTTCCTTTACGTTTACTGGATCCCGTAGTACGAATCCTACAGTGCGCATCCTAGCCGTCTATATCGGCAATCATTAAGCGGCGTCTAGTGCAATGTGCGGGGAAAAGATTCATCGGACGTTTACATTTTGTACTAGTTCTGATATTTTGTTCATTAATGCTGTGTTTTGGGCTACATGCAAACTACCCACTACGGCTGAAACTGGTTCGGTTCAGTCCGGTTTAGAGGGGATTTTGAGTGAACCGAGTAAAACCGGTTCGGATAGAACAAGGAACCAAAACCGGTTTTAGAGTGGTCGGTTCGGTTTCATCCGGTTCGGCTCGGTTCCATGTTCGATTCGGTTCTCACGAGAGAGAGAGAGAGAGAGAGAGAGAGAGAGAGAGAGAGAGAGGAGATCGATACTTGAAAAGCATACATACCAGATCTACAAAATAGAACCGAATAGATACACACACAAACCCGATAAAACAGAATAGATCTACAAAACAGAATAGAGCTACATATACACACACACATACACATATATATACATATATATGCTTCTATACATACATATAGGAAGCCGATCTCCTAAGGGATCCCTTATACAAAATTTGGTGCGGACCTAGCCCTTTTTCAACTTTCCGGATCAAATTTTGACGATCCGAACCGCTCAATGTTTTTAAAATGCATTTTCCAAGGTCCACGCGGGAAATCTTCAAAAAAAAATACCCGGAAGGGCTTGATCCATACAGTTACCGAAAACTGTATGGACAGTTTTACCGAAAACTGTATGGATCAAGCCCTTCCGGGTATTTTTTTTTTGAAGATTTCTCGCGTGGACCTTGGAAAATGCATTTTAAAAACATTGAGCGGTTCGGATCGTCAAAATTTGGCTCGAAAAGGTGAAAAAAGGGGTGGTCCGCACCAAATTTTGTTTAAGGGATCCCTTATTAGATCATTATCCCATACATATATACCCATATACACTAGATCTACAAAATATACATACATATTTACACAGATTTTTCACAAACCCGAGAAATATACATACACCAACAGGGTCTGTTCAAGAAATATACATACACCGACGTTGAGCATACATACAAAAACATCTTCGTCGTCTAACACCACGGCATTATCGAGATATACACACTCGATCACACACGAGTTTCAATGGTGTTGGAGAGGGAAAGGGAGAGGGGGAGAGAGAAAGAAAGAAGAGAGAGAGGGGCGCTGCATGAGAGATGAGAGAGGACTGGAACCCTAGATCTGAAATGTGTTTTATGGCTAGGTGGAGTGTGTGTGTGTGTGTACTCCACACAACCAAGTTGGTAATGAAAGCTTGGGCAGCCAAGTTGGTAAGTGTGCTCCATCCCACACGAGTGGACGGGGGTTCGATTCGCACGCCACTTGTTTTTTAATTAATAATATATATAGGACGCGGTTCTAGTCCGGGATCCGGACTTCCGGACCTCCATGATCCGTGCATTTTTTTGACGATCCGAGCCGTCCAATGTGTTCAGAAGGTGTTTTCAAGGGTCCAAGCGGGAAATCTTCAAAAAAAAATACCGGGAAGAGCTTGATCCAAGCAGTTTTTTGCAAAACTGTAAATATACAGTTTTTGCGAAAAATTGCTTGGATCAAGCCCTTCCCGGTATTTTTTTTTTGAAGATTTCCCACATGGACCTTGGAAAACACCTTTTGAACACATTGGACGACTCGGATTTTCCCAAAACAATTTGCAACACAAAAAAGACACCCATTTTCTTCCAGTCAGGGATCCCTGACTGGAACCGTGAGCTATATACGGAAATCTTCTTATCCACACCTCCCGAAAATAAGAAAAAAATGGTTTTTTTTGTGTTGCAAATTATTTTTGGAAAATCCGATCCGTCCAATGTGTTCAGAAGGTGTTTTCAAGGGTCCACGCGGGAAATCTTCAAAAAAAAAATACCGGGAAGGGCTTGATCCAAGCAGTTTTCGCAAAAAATGTAAATATATATTTTTTGCGAAAATTGCTTGGATCAAGCCCTTCCCGGTATTTTTTTTTTTTGAAGATTTTCCGCTAGGACCCTTGAAAACACCTTCTGAACACATTGGACAGATCGGATCGTCAAAAAAATATTTGGATCATGAGGTCCGGAAATGAAAAGTCCGGATAAGAAGTGGAACCTATATATATATATATATATACAATCTGGATCCCCTCAGGACTCTCGGATTTAGCTTAGGTCTGAACCGTCATTTTCAGCCGTTGGATCGCATCCAACGGCTCTGATAAAAGAGGGGAACACGCGGGTCAAATGGTACCGGGTCCGGGTAAAAATTGCTCACGGGTCATGGCACAACAACCGGATCCTCATTTCTTCACTCTACGTTGAAACAACAGAAGAGAGAGAGGCGAAGAGAGAGAGAGAGAGAGAGAGACGATCGAAGATATCGATTGAAGCAAGGAGGAGAACACGACATCAATCGAAGGTAGAAGAAGAAGACATCGACATTCCCAGGTTCGACTCTCTTCTCTCTCTGGTTTCTGGTTCGAATCTAGGGTTTTGGTACAATCTAGGGTTTTGGTTCGAATCTGGGTATACGGTACAAATCGAGGTAGAAGAAGAAGAAATCGAACATTCCCAGGTTTGAATCTGTCTCTCTATCTCGTTTTTTTGGTTCGAACAAATCTAGGGTTTCAAACTCGGACCATACTAGGGTTTCGAAAAGCATTTTTTCATAAAACTGTATATATACAGTTTTTGTGAAAAACTGCTTGGATCAAGCCCTTTCTGGTTTTTTTTTTGAAGATTTCCCGCGTGGACCTTGGAAAACACCTTTTGAACACATTGGACGGTTCGTATTATGCAAAAACAATTTTTAAAACCTCGAAAACACCATTTTTTCTTCAATCCGGGATCCTTGACAGGATAGTTGGCGTACGAAAAACTTCTAGTCCACACCTCCCGAAAATAAGAAAAAATTAATTTTTTTTGTGTTGCAAATTATTTTTGGAAAATCCGAGCCGTCCAATGTGTTCAAAAGGTGTTTTCAAGGGTTCAAGCGGGAAATCTTAAAAAAAAAATACCGGGAAGGGCTTGATCCAAGCAGTTTTCGCAAAAAATGTAAATATACAGTTTTTGCGAAAAATTGCTTGGATCAAGCCCTTCCCGGTATTTTTTTTGAAGATTTCCCGCGTGGACCCTTGGAAAATACCTTTTGAACACATTGGACGGCTCGGATTTCCCAAAAACAATCGTTAAAAGCATCAAAACGCTTCAATCCGGGAAATCCGGGATCCTTGATTGGATAATTGCCGTATATATATATATATATAGGGTTTGCTTCACATCCGGACTTTTAATTTCCGCACCTCATGATCCAAATTTTTTTTTGACGATCCGATCCATCCAATGTGTTTAGAAGGTGTTTTCAAGGGTCCACGCGGAAAATCTTCAAAAAAAAATACCGGGAAGGGCTTGATCCAAGCAGTTTTCGCAAAAAATATATATTTACATTTTTTGCGAAAACTGTTTGGATCAAGCCCTTCCCGGTATTTTTTTTTGAAGATTTTCCGCGTGGACCCTTGAAAACACCTTCTGAACACATTGGACGGATCGGATTTTCCAAAAATAATTTGCAACACAAAAAAACCCCCTTTTTTCCTTATTTCCGGGAGTGTGGACTAGAAATTTAGGCTATATATATATATAGGGTTAGCTTCTTAAACGGGATCCGGGAATCCGGACCTCCATGATCCAAGCATTTTTTTGACGATCCGAGCCGCGAAAACTGCTTGGATCAAGCCCTTCCCGGTATTTTTTTTTTTAAGATTTCCCTCGTGGACCCTTGAAAACACCTTCTGAACACATTGGTCGGCTCGGATTTTCCAAAAACAATTTGCAAACAAAAAAAAATACATTTTTTCTTAAATCCGGGAGGTCCGGATAAGAAAATTACTGTGTATATATATATATATATATATAACCGGTTCGGTTCGAACCGGACTTAAAATGTCAAGAACCGGGAACCGAACCGGTTCTTAAACTTTAGTAGATGTCTTCAAAACCGAACCGAACCGAACAAGTTTAAAAACCAAAAATAAAAACCGGTTCGGTTCGGTTCTTTTTTTTTGTACAGCCCTACTACCCACAGATGTTCAACTTAGATCGTTAACAAAACCTGTAAATTGACTATACAGCGCCATCGTCTTTCTCGTTTGACTTGATTAACTCATGTTACATACATGCATATAAGATTAATCAACTAAAAATATCTCTCTGTATTTAGATAATGTAATTTATGGATTCCCCACCATGGGTTCAATTAATCTAGTGAGAGATAACGTAGATTGACATAGAACCCCCTCTGTTCAAACTAATGGGCGATGTACATGAGATAATCCTGAATTAAGTGATAAATTTGTCGAATATTTTTCACGAAACATGAAATATATGTATACAATTAAACCATACATTGTTAAATGTTACGTACGCTAGACGTTTAGTCTAAATTCCATCTTTTTAAAACCTAAAAAAATTAAAAACGAAAAACTGAAAATAAGCTTCCCAAACACCCTTTCAATAATTAGACATAAATATTCCAAATTTGTGCAAAATAAAGAAAACTCAGATCCGTCCGTTGAAACATATGACGCCTAAGGGGATTAGACGGTCCAGATTCAATTACAAAATGGTGGGCTACCGAAATGGGTTAGGGTCCATATATATTGGACTCTATTGCCTCATATCTTCGTCCTTCAGAAAAACAGGCCTAAAACCTCATAGCCGCCGCCCCAGCCCTAAAGGTCCATTCAGGGTTTCGTTTCTTCCAATTTCAAGCCCATCACCTTTTCCTTCCTCCCCAAAACCCCTCTGAAATCTGGGAAAATCTTTGGAAATTTCTAAAACCCTAACCCTAGCTTGCAGTTGCACAGCCCCTGATTCGAACAAGTGGTTTCTGATTACAAAGATCTTTGCTTTACAGTAAGAATTCTGTTAACCTGTACATAATTGTTTAAATTTGTCGTGTATTATGGTAGTTTTGATTCTTTATGTTTGCGGCGTATCTTGTTTTTATTATGTTAAATTCTGGTTTTTTTCCCCATTGATTTTCGAATTGTTTATACTTAGGGTTTTGTTTGATAGAAACTAGATTAAGTGTTTTATGGTTTTTTCGTACGTGAGATTGTTCAATTTGATTAATGTAATACAGTAATAGGATTGTCAATTTTGATTTTTGTTGAAGCTTGCGTTTGGCTCTGCATCTATGCAAACCATCGATGAATGTTTCGGGCAAGATAAATACACGCCCTGTTTTGTTGTTCACTGGACGAGGTGGAGTGAGTTCAATGAATGTAAGACAGAAAGGTCAGAACTGTATACTACAAAAACGTAATGCAAGATAAGTATATTTTGGAGGGAAACATTGATATCTACTGGAAATGCTCTTACATGAGAGAATTTCTTTCATTCAACTTCTGTGGAAATTATAGGTTAAACTCTGTTTGGACTTTGGAGTCATAAATTAGTGGTGATCCCTGCCGAATTAGGCTTGGATACCATTCAAAGTTTTCGAATTTCATTTTGAGTGGAAAATTCAGAATTTCCATTACGTACTATTTTGGACTTAACAATCAATTCTCCTCGCTCTTATGATTTGTAGAATTAGAACTTCATTTGGTTGATTTCTTCTCTCAAATATGCATACGGGTAAGTAAAATCCTCAGAGAACTCCATTATGTGGCCCCAAAATGATTTGTACTTCTTGTATGAGGTTGTTTGTTTTTGCAAAAACACTCGAAGGTCCAAGCAGATTTGATGAGCATACATTCACCTTTGCATAAGTTCTATGCTGTAGTGTGTATTTACTTCTTGATTGACATCAAATTCGTTATATAGGCTCCTATCTTCGCTCTCTTGTCTCACATTTAATGTATAAGTATTTAGCTCTTGCAGCTTGTAAAATTAACTCCACAGTTACGTCAGCATAACAGTTGTATTAAAGGGTAAGATGTCAGATTATACAGGTCCATCATAGTGGAACATAGTTCTATTAATCTTTAGGTGTGTAGTGGGTGCATATCCGCTGACTGTTGTAAGTTCCAAATTTAGGTGAAAAAATGCTTCGGTGCAAAAGACTACCTCTCGTCTATCTTTTGTTTTAGATATAACCACTTAATATCCATGGAGAGATCTCCCCCAAGTGTTTTCGATCTCAATAAGGTGGCCTTGGATTTTATATCGTACTTAAGCCTTTATGCTTCTTTTGAAGCTGTTTTCTCTGTCGTTGGCATATATGCTGAATGTTTAGAACAAGTGTGAGGTGTTGGTGGATTTTGAGCCTTGTGTTGGAGCCTTGAAGAGTGTCTCTGGGTATTTTAAAACACTATGAAGGACCTTAGTGCACTCTAGGGGCGACTCCAGGATTTTCATCCAGCGCTGACAAAAATACATAGCATGTCTATGATTAAAAGCTGTATGAAAAAAAAAAAAAAACTACTAGGCAAAAGAGATATATACATGTACAATACATCGTTTGATAAAAAGACTCCAACATATTATAACATCCCACGACGAATCTTCATATTTTGGAGAATGCAAAAAGGACCTCAAGACCTGTTTTTGGCTTCTTTTCTCTAAATGTCAAAATGAAAAACTCATTCTCGCAAAATCTGTTTTGAAGAGTAGCTGCCAAACATACAAAACTTAAAAAGGAGAAAAGGAAAAGCCAAAAATTGGCTCCCAAACACCCCCTTAAAGTTTAGCCAAATGCATTTCTTGTTTTCCTTCCCGACATAAGTTGTAACCAATAGACTATTTTTAAATGTGTGATACTCCACTATTCTTAAATGGGTATTGCATATTGGGCTCTAGGCTCGTTTTGTTTTGTTAGGGCTATTTTGGTTAGAAATGTTTATTTTAACCTCGCACGAGTAACCTAGCGCTGACAATACTAAAGAAAATTTAATTTATTTCAGAAAAAAAATTTCAGTACATTTTTTGAACCCAGGGAGGTTGCTTGACCTGGCTGGTAATAAGGTAGAGTCGCCCCTGGACTGCACTCTGGATTTTCTGTGCTGCTTTGGTGTTTATGCAATTATTTAACCAAACTTACTTATTTGACATCCATTTAAACTGTGTCATGATTGTTGGCATGTTTATTGATTCATTATGCATTTTCCTTCCTGTGCAGGACTGCTTTTCCATAGGCATGGATATCTCTACTGAAAACAATGAGTCCCCCATTTTGGATGCACAGTCTAACAAGCAAAGGAGAAAGAAGTCCATAGTATGGGAGTACTTCACTATCGAAACTGTTGGGGCTGACTGCACGAGGGCCTGCTGTAAGCAGTGCAAGAAATCATTTGCCTACATTACTGGTTCAAAGCTAGCTGGCACTAGTCACCTCAAACGACACATTGTCTTAGGGATCTGTCCAGTAAGCCGTCGTAACCAGGAGAAAAATCAATCAACTCCACATCTACCAGGTTTGAAACCCAATGGTGCTGCTAGCGTTACCGACCCTCGTAGAAAGCGCTATAGAACAACACCTGTCTTTCCCGTTCTACCCTTCAATCAGGATATTGGTAACCATGAACTTGCCAAGATGATAATTCTGCACGAGTATCCGCTCAACATTGTGGAACATCACGGGTTTATTGATTTTGTACGAACCCTTCAGCCAAAATTCAATATAGCTAGTGTTGATTCTATCGAAATGGATTGTGTGGGTGTCTACTTGAGTGAGAAGCAAAGACTTTTGAACTTGATTTGTGGTATTCCCGGACGAGTGAGCCTTACCTTGGATTTGAGGACTACAGATGAAACAATAGGATATGTATTTCTTAGGGGACACTTTGTTGATGTTGATTGGAGATTGCAACGGCGCATCCTAAGCGTTATTATGGTTCCTTTTGCTGATTCAGAAGTTGCCTTCAATCATGCGGTTAAGCGTTGCCTAAATGATTGGGGTTTGGACAGCAAGCTATTTACTCTCACTCTTGACGAATCATTTGCAAACATCACTGTTAGAGAAAATCTCAGAGGGCTACTCTCCATTAGGAATCCACTTGTTCTCAATGGTCAGTTATTGATTGGAAGTTGCTATGCCCGTGTTTTAGCTTCTCTCGCCCAAGATGCATTGGGTTCCATGAAGGAAACCATTAAGAAAGTCCGTGAAAGCATGAAGTACGTAAAAACTTCAGAATTGATTGGAGAGAAATTCATTGAGCTGAAACAACAGCTTCAGGTGCCTAGCATGAAGAGCCTAACCATTGACAACCAAACAAAATGGAACACTACTTACCATATGCTGGTGGCTGCCTTAGAATTAAAAGAAGTTTTTTCTTGCTTGGATACTTCTGACCCAAATTACAATGAAACCCCCACTACGGATGACTGGAAGCAGTTGGAAACTCTCTGCACATATTTAAAACTTCTTTTTGAAGCAGCTAATGTTTTAATCACCACACCACACCCAACTGCCAATGTGTTCTTTCATGACGTGTGGAAAATTCAGTTCGAATTGACACATGGGAGCTTGAGCAACGATCCCTTTGTCAGTACTCTTATCAAGCCCTTAAAAGAGAAATTTGATCAATATTGGAAGAAAACCAATCTGGTTCTTGCTATTGCTGCGGTTATGGACCCGAGGTTCAAAATGAAGCTTGTGGACTTCAGCTTTTCCAGAACTTATGGCAATGATGCTGAGAACTGGATCAGGATTGTTGAAGAGGGTGTTCATGAACTCTTTCTTGAATATGTTGTGGAATCACTTCCTCCGCCAACTTTTATGGAAGACGCGAATGAACTTGTTGCCAAGACGGAGCTGGTTGAAGAAGGAGAAACCCTTCTTTCGACTTATGATGGCTTTTTAGATTTCGAAGTTTATATATCCGAAATTACTGGTAACCAGCATATGAAATCAGAATTAGATCAATATCTAGAGGAACCTGTTTTGCCTAGGGTACAGGAATTTGATGTTTTGGGATGGTGGAAACTAAACATGTCGAAGTACCCCACTCTTTCCAAAATGGCGTCTGATGTTTTGTCGATCCCAGTTTCTACTGTAGCTCCGGAATCAGTATTCGACACTGTAAGCAAGAAGATGGATAGCTATTCGGCGTCTCTGAGGCCCGTGACTGTTGAAGCCCTTGTCTGTGTGAAGGATTGGATTCGGTATGGATCTTCCGTGCAGTGTCGATCTTCGGAAATTTCAACTGCTATTGTTAAAATGGAGAATCTTTAGGTTTATAACGACATACATATGACTGATATCCAACTTGTAGATTAGGTGTCTTGGCTCTTTAGTTTTCTGCCTATGGAGTCCAATTGAAGTGATTGGCCTCTGATTCTTTCGTTCTTTTTTAGTTCATCTGTTAGGAGATTTCCACAGGTCTAACAGGGTTGTCCAGATGATTGCCATATAAAGCTTCAATTGGCTACAAGATTTTTTTTTTATATATACTTCTAATTCTACATATTTTCTGCTGGTTTATCTGACAATATTATATGAGATTCTTAAGGTTGACAGGAGAAAAAGAATCATTTTTCCGATGAACGTACAGAAGAGTTCTATGTTTTCAATTCCAGTGTCTACCTCTGTAAGGCCAATATTGCAGTGAATGTTAGTGAACGGCAACTTATCTTTGTGAATTATAATATTGAATGGCATGATTCATTTTCACGATTTGGATCGATGTGGGTTAAGTACTGGCAGTGCTGCCCTCGTCTGACCATTTGGGACTTCCTATCGATCGCGCACTGTACTGTTGAGAATAGACAATGGTCTGCATTTACTGGGTCCTGTGTAAAGCTATTGGCCGCGGAAACTGCTTCATTCGAACTTGCTTTTAGTTTCTGCAAAGATGGAAACTATTTCTTAGTCCAGGTTGGATTATGGACTTGTCACCCTTCCCTTCTTTCTCTAGACAATTTGTTCAAAATGGCAAGTTTGGAGCTTTTAAGGGTGTTTAGTCCAGCTTAAAAGGGTGTTTAGTTCAGCTTAACTTATTTTAAGGCCTTCAATACATTGATGGGAAATTTTTGAGGGCTCAAGGACAATACTACTCTTTGAGCGCCTTCTTTATGCACTTCTATAACAACAAAAAAAATAAAAAGAAAAACCCGACAGACGCCCAGGCGCTAAGTCATCCTGTCACTTTCAATTCTCTCTCTCTCTCTCTCTCTCTCTCTCATTAATTGATGGCACGTCACTTTCAATTCTCTTTTTCCTCTCTCATTGCGTGTAATAATTGTTGAGTGGGACAAACGTCACTTTCAATTCTCTCTTTCCTCTCTCATTGCATATACTAATAATTGTTGAGTGGGACAAATCGATTTCTCTCTCTTCAATTTTGGAGGTGAGTTTAATTTGGGGCTTCAATTTTAGGGGGTTTAGGGTCTTTGGGGTAGGGTATAGTAAGTTTATGCACTTAGGGTATCATATGGTTTCATAGGATAGTTTAGGCACTATACGGTTTTGGTGGTCCAGACACTTTCACGCGGTTTTAGAGGTTTAGGCACTTTCATTAGGTTTGGGGAATTCGCTATGCTTGTTTCCTTTTAATCAATTTTCATTTTTATATGGTTGTGAGCTTCTTGATGAGCTCTACAAATTAAATCATCCCGATCATTGAAACGAGTTCATAATGAGCTAACGAAATTCAAAATTTATACCAGTATGGCTTCTTTAATTACGGCAGACAAGCAGCTTTCCTTCCTTTTTTCCTCTTAAGAACACTAAAATCGTTGATGTTGGTATATGTGAAATCCTGCTAGGCATTGCATGATCGAAAAGTTTAGCTTCTTGTGTACCAACACTGAAACCCGCAAAACTCTATTCTAGACCATGCATATTTTTATCACCGTAGAGCTAAAATCCTAGAGCCGCCCATGAACGACACCTCTGTGACGCCAACGGTAAGTAACCTTGCATATTCAACAAGAATATACAGATAGAATCTTGAACATTAAATATGTACAAGAGCAGGAAGCCCGCGAAGAACCCCCAAAAAGAGAAATCGAAGAAATCAAAGCTTCGATGCAAATTCATATCACACACTGTTATTCTTCATGCTTTTCTTCTACATCATGAACCCTATTCAATGACTCCTCAAATGCTTCCAAAGCAACCTTATAATGATCGAAGGAGATCGCCCCCTCCTCCACAACTTGCAAGGCGCTTCTGTACAACTGATTAAACCACTGGACTCGATCGGTTCCATTAACTTTACTGGATCCCTGATCCGGAATATACAATCGCTTGTAATCCTTTTTCCACCGCGATAGAATGTACTTTGAAGGGATCTCCTCCACCCCATTAAAGTTAAGAACACATAAAGCATGTCGGCATAGATATCCATTGAAGTTAAAGCAACTGCAAATGCAACGAACTTCTGCTGCTGCTCTATTGTACAAAACCTCGTAATCCCTAATTTCCCTTCTGTTCCCCTCACCCAAAACGCGCTCCTTCACTAAGAATATTACGATTGGCCCATCTATGTGTAACTGTGTGGTACTGAAACATGAATACATCTCCTCCACCTCAAGTTGAAACTTCTTGAATATTTCTCTTGTATAGACTTTTGACAGCTGCATTTCGAAAGCACATCTTGTTTTCAATACGGGACTCGAGTTTCTTGACTCCATATCCGAAAACGCTTCTTCCTTGTACTTCTTTTGTAAAGCCAATTCGTACTTATCGAGAAATTCTTTCAGAGGAGTTTGTTTATGGACATACCTATCGAAAAAAGCGTTCAACGTCTCACCTGGGCGGACAGCAGCCATACCTGCAAAGAATATTTCTTTTAGATAAACCGGGACCCACCTAGTTCGATCTTCATACAACGATTGAAGCCACTCGTGATTGCAAACTCCAAAGCGCTGGATCATAAACCCCCATGCTGCTTCAAAGTCAAGTGGCTTTAATGCCTCGTAGACTGCCTTAGTCAATGCCTTTCTAATAGTGTCGTAGTTGCGCAATCCGCCTAATTTCTCCGGAACTTTTCTCATGACGTGCGACAGACCAAAGCGATGATGAGAATTGGGAAACGTCTCCGCAATTGCACTTTGCAAAAACTTGCATCTGTCTGTGATGATAGTCTGTGGAGATAGTCCTGACATACAAGTAATCCATGCTTTTAACAGCCAAACATAGGATTCTGTCGTCTCACCTGAAACCAAGCCACAACCTAGCAACACTGACTGACCATGGTGATTAATGCCAACAAATGCCACAAGCGGAACTTCATATTTGTTTATCAAATACGTATTATCGAAAAAAATGACATCGCCAAAGTAACCAGCCGCAGCCCTAGACCTAGCATCTGCCCAAAACACGTTTTTCACCCGCCCTTCATCACTAAAATCCATCAAATAAAAGAAATTTGGATTAGTCAATTGCATACGACAAAAGTAGTTGTAAATGGCTTGTGTATCGCACTTTTTCAAGTTCAGCTGGTTGGGATAATGATCAGAAAAGTCCCTAATTTCTCTCAAATTAGAATTCGAGTTCCCATTGCCTCCCCCATCAATCACAAGGGCCCGGTACAACTTAATTGTCCTTACTTCTGCATCGGAACTCGTTTGCAACTTTGTCTTTGTTCCAATTCCCATCTTCTTAACGGACTTGTGGATTTTTGCACCTAACAAATGGTTGTGTTCAAGGGTAACTTCAAGTATCCTCCACCTTTTAGAGTCCACTAACCTCATCCTAATCATCGCGGGGCAGCCAGTTCTTGTTTCCTTCCGTATTCGGTTAACATCTTTGATTCTTTTGAAACCCTGGCTGCTGCAACAAAGTACTGCACCATACTTTTCTCTACTGTTTCTTTTGAACCATGAATTTTTCACCCGAACACAAAAACCCACTTCCTTCGCATAACAAATGTAATAGTTGTACGCATCATCGTACGAATCAAACTCCATTCCCACAGCTGGTGCAACAAATTCCTTCCTTTCTTGAGGAACACCATTTTGACCATCTAACTCGGTTCTCTCGCCATCTGTGACTTGTGGAATCTCAATGCCTTGACCAAGAGGGGTTCCATTATTGCTGAGAGAAGTTTCTTCCATCTGAAAAAGAAATCATGCACCTAAGAACAGGATACCAAACAAAATAACCCACAATCAAAGCAAATATGATACATTCGCTAACTAACATTTAGCGAACCACTTTTGAAGGTGAGAAGTGAAAATATGCTTCCCATCAAACAAAGTTCAAATAACTGGATTTTACCAACGTCACTATCTTTGTGCTCCAATTTTTATGTTCAAGTATGCTCAACATTAACAGAATAAGAAACTGGTACCATCCTAACACATAAAAGATCACAGAATACCAAATTACTGACAAAACAGCTCAATTTTCTTTTGTAAAGATTGTTTTTGTGCTTGATGCTTCAAGGGTTTGCTTCTTGTTTCGACCTCAAAGCTACTTTTGTTCACGTCTTCATGAGAAGAGGAAATTCAGGTTACCAGCCAACAACTAAAACCTCAAGTATGATAACGTCACCACCCGTTTATTCCACATCGAGGTCGGTCCTAAACGTATTTTCTATAAAATTTCGTAAAACAAAAATAATCAAACAAAAAATAAAGGAAAATAAAGAAATAATCCTCGAATAACAGCCGACAAAAGGGACAAGCTATTGTGGAAACGCGACGTGGCTGCTTTGGATTTAATTGACAATACAACTTTCCAAGAACCGACTAGAGACAGGGCATAAATGCAATTGGCTTCAAGTAGTCTTGGTAACGCTATTAGAATTGAATGGAACAAAGTTCAGACTTCGAAAAAAGAACTAAAACGTCAAACCCATATAGATTAAGCATTAGGCTAGTCGGGGAAATTTCACAATATTAACCTACTGTTCACCCATTCACATTCTCTTACTGACCTTGATCTTCTAACCAAAGAAACAAAATAAAACAGCCAGTGCAATACCTCTACCCAGATCCTACTCGTTTGAGCCATTGTTGAATAGACAACCGAACACTAACAGGAGAAATAATTATTCCAATGCACCACCACAAAGTGATAACAATGGCCAAACGTAATTTGCATGAAACTCGTATTCAAAACTTGACACGGAGTTAGTTATTTAGTTTCTTCTGGTTGTTGCACCACCAGGGCAACAATTTGTTCTATTTTCTAGACATCCAACACTCGGGCATGATCTTATAGACCATTCCTCCTATAAGAATATGCACCAATTCTTACTTAATTATACATTCTTTACTAGACTACCAGCTACTTCAAATCACGAAATGTTGGTTCGTGCTATATACTGATTGGTACTATAGTGCCAATCTTTTATGATAAATCTGTGAAATCACCATGACTTACTCCATCTCATTTTGACTAACTTCAAAATTCCTTCATTTGATCTTGGTGATCTCCCTAAGAATAGCATCTGAGTGTTAGTACTGAAGACCTATAATATTTTCTCTCTAGTACTAATATATAAGCTAGTAGGTTCAACAAACTGGAGAAGAAACCAGATGAAGGGTCAGTAGTCAACCCATATTTTGAAACAAAATCGCAATCATAAATAACTTTGAATTGAATCTAATGACCCATAATTAGTCCCAATTTCAAACTTAAAATCGACTAAACGATGAGAGTTAAAGTTCAAAAATCATAGTAACCAACAGTTCTTCTCCTAGGACCTTTACATGAGAAGCTTCCATCTGCACTCAGGTGTCCGGGCTAGCTTAGGTGATCCTCGACTAATTGTGGAAGACCAATCTCATCGTCCCCTAGCATGGCGCCCAATTAAAGTTCCGAAAAGAATTGTCGTGCTCTTCAGGCATATACCCGGAAAACAGATAACAAAAAATGCTCGAAATTTCTGGAATACTGAAAATACCTGACACTAGACAGGACCTCAAAGCATAGCAAATTAACCCATAATTGCTACCAAAAAATGCTAAAAAGAAGGGTCTACTAAGTATTAACACACTTACAACTGAGTTGAATTGATTCACTCAGGTTTTGTGGATCGAAGCAGTGTTTATTTCCAACACCCCAAACTAAATATGTTGCAGCATCTAAATTACCATTGTTAAAAAACAGAGAGAGAGAGAGAGAGAGAGAGAGAGAGGGGGGGGGGGGGGGGTACCTGTTTTGGGCTGGTTCTGATTCTGATCGAATACAAATTGAGGGATACAAATACAAACATCTTGCAGAGTTGCAGTGATGAAGAAAATAAAAAATGCTGAAACAAAATACTCCTGGAAACCCTTGAATATGAGACATGTCACAAAATACTACCCATACTTGTACATTTTTCGGTGTTGATACCAATAAAATATAGTTTAACAACAATGTCAACCCTGTGCAGGAACACGTATTTGATATTTCATGTTTGATTCCTAGCCCTTTTGGATAGGTTGATTTGATGTTAAAAGAAAAGGGTAATGACACTCATTTGGATTAGTCATTTTGTGAGAGATGGAGAGACAATGCAAAAATGAAATATTTTGATTGGCTCCTCCATTTTCTCACCAAAAATTGTGAGATTGGGTGAGAAAGGGGCATTTGGGGTTGTTGCTGTGCATCCTTTGCACAACACCAGTTGTGCACCATCCGAGCCGTCCGTTGCTCGGATGGACGGCTCAGATTTCATCTTGCACGCACGACAATGAACGGTTCAGATGCAAATGTGCTGAGGTGAAATCTGGGCCGTCCATCTGAACAACGGACGGCTCAGATGGTGCACAGCAAATGCTGTGCGGGGCTGCACAGCAGCAACCCCGTGTCCGAGAAAGGGCTACCCCATCTTTTCTCACGCTTTCTTGCCATCCACAGGAGCTATTAAAGTTTTTGAATTTTACTGTTTAAAGGGTATCCTAGAGATGCTCTAAAGAGGCATGTTCTATTTAATCCTTTGAACTTCTTGGAAGTTCTTTAAATTATTAATTTTTTTAATATTTTGGGTTATCACGTGTAATAACTTCTTGTAAATTTTTTAAATTTTGGGTCGTCACATAAGACAATCGAAAACTATGCTTACTATGCGCTAAATTTAAGTTATGCATAGTATTATCATATAGTAATTGAATATAAAAACTAAATCCAAGCAAAATATTACTGGCAAACTCCACTTACGACACACTACCATTTCGAAATTGAAGCTTCATTTTTTTTTTCTTTAAAGCAACATGCCAAGTTTTTGCACAATGCAATTAGCTCTTCGGCAAGCACAAACCAAATTTAGGGAGATATGGTAAGGAATTATCCAACTTCAAATGTCTGTTCTTCATTTGGCCCTCTTCAACATCCAAGCTCTCGATCCACACCATCTCAGTTTACACGATTCGAGCAAAAGAGAGGTTGTCATCGGACGGGACAATGTCACCTGTATCCAAATTCCTAAACACCTCTATTACAATGCATTCATAGTTATTGGATCACATGAGAATCTCCTCACACAAGAATCTCGAGGTAATTTCAGAAGGCAGGTTATTTCTGAAAGAGGGGCTTGGCTGGTGCGACTGAAAAACACTTAAAAGTGCTCGTACCAAAAATCACTTAAAAGTTACAAAAGATGTTAGCAGCAAAAGTTGTCCCTTCCATCCTTACAAAACATTTCTCAGACTAAGCACAGCTGCTTGCGATACTCTAATAGCTTAGTTTGTCCTCCCTTCTTTTACCTTAAACCGTATCCTCCCTCTGTTCTCCACCTTTGCCTCTGCGTAATCACCACTTTCTTCGAACAGTCTCTCACATGAAGCTTCTTTACCTTATCTTTTTCTTACTACTTGCTTTCTTCGACTCTGTTTTCGCAGGAGGATTCTTAGCTGTTCTAGTTTTCTTCTTATCACCGCCATAATCATCATCATCATCATTGCTATCATCATCATCATCTTTGTTGCTTCGACTGGACTTTCTTTTTGCAGGTGGCTTCTTAGGTCCATTCCCAGTTGTGCCCCTCTGTCCCTTTGGTTTTACGTTTTTAGAAGCGTTTTCCTCTTCCTCACTTCCTGGATCATCATCATCACTGTCCTCATTTTTGCTTCCTTTCGCCGTTTGCTTTCTCGGTTTACTTGGTGCTTTTGCAGCTTGATCCCCACTCAGCTTTTGTAATTCTGGAACATATGCTGATGTCTGAGACACAAGAAACAAACCCCGTGAAATAGAAATAAAACAAAGGATCGTTCTAGAAAAGCCAACCGAACATGGGGAGAGGTTTTAGAACTATACCCTGCCGCCAGCAGCAATAAATTCAATTTTCTTCCCTGCCATAAAACAGAAGCTAATTGAAGACATTCTTTAACAGTGGATGGCGAAACTGTGTCCAATAGCAAAATTAAAGGGGAAATGACTTTACCCAAAAATGGAAAATGATTTTGTAGACAAAATACAATTACCTAAACCAAAAATGACCAATTATTCATATTTCCTTTGCTGGTCAATAGTTGTTAAACGACATAATTTATAGCTACTCAAGTTTTCCAGTGCATGATTCTCAAGCCAACAGGTTTTTCAAAATCCCTTCCTATGCAATGGACATCCAAGATGAAATGCCATGACAAATATTGGTATTGAGAGCAGAGGCCAAACCATCAACAAAAGCCTTTCCAGGCTTCTTTTCGCGGGAATGGAAAATCCAACTACTTGGAAATTGGCTACTATCCGCCCCAACTTCAACGGCTTTTTCGATGACCTGTAAAATGAACTGACTTTGTCAAACTGATAACGCATATATCAAAAACATCTTACCATTAACTCGTCCGGGCTTTTTGCCCCACCGAAAATGAAACAACCATTCCAATGGGAAGCGGCTGCAGTCCGCATCAACTTCAACCGCATAACAAATAACCTACAAGTATTGCTTCTTCTATACTAACCATAGAGAATGTATGCCTAACTGAAATGAACCAACAAGAGAAGATCACTGACCTCTTTAATGCAATTGTGCAATGCTATACAGCTTTCTTTGGAAAGGCTGGAAGCAATATGCATTGGATGGATTCTTGCCTGCGAGTTCAAAAAAACACATGAGTCATTCTGAGATTTCAAAACTGAAGATATGCAAAACATTTGCACTGAGACCATATGAATGTAAAACTGATGAAACCTAAAATATGCCTACACTCACACTAACATAAGAAGTGCACTGTGGCCCATGTCTCCTAAGCCATATGACTGCGTTACTAGTTCAGGGAATCAGAGATCAAAGCACTTACCCTTGTGGTTTAAACTTAAATCAAGCAGCCTGAGGTTGATTGCACCATCAGTGCGTATAATCAGAAACCTTTGACTTGCATAAACGCAGTTGAAAGAACAGTAAACTTAAAGCAAAGCATTTAACACATGTTACTCTCACGAAAATAACAAGAAAGCAAATGAGACGTTCCAGACATAACACCACTTTTATCCAAACATTTCATACTTCTTAGTAACCAGGCGATTGTTTTTTAACTTTCTCCCAACCAAGGGCCAATTTAGAGATACTTAGAGAGAAATTTTGCAATCTATGGAAGCACAGAAAATTACAAACTCATATATTCAAAGAAACAGTAGAAACATTTCATCACTTGCTATTAACTTGGTTCATCCTCATTTGTGTGCTCTACCACTCGAACAAATTTTTTCTCGGCGGTACATCTAGGGCCCATGTCCTAATGAGTCATCTCAACTATGAAGTATCATATCACACAAGATATTGGCCCACTTGCCCATAACGAGTCATCTCAATTATGAAGTATCATATCTCCTGCCCATAGATTGCCTAGTGGTCCATTAGGACCAACAGTAACCAATTATCTCTCCCCTTCTGTCATAGGGCGAGGTTCCATCACTCCCATTCCAGGCCTCAGATTACTATTAAGCCGTTATGCATGGGACAGGGCAGATGAGGTACAAGGCTATACAACTCTGGTCATTACGTCGTTTGATGAATAATCTAAAGTCTGCAGCTATTCCTAAATCATGCGAGGTACATTTAAGAAGTAGCATCCCAACATCCATTCCATGAGAAACAAGAGCATCATCCTAACAGGAAGAACTAAACCTGCTTTCCGGAATCCTGGCATATCCCGCCACGATTTCATAACAGGAAGAAGATGAATGTCAATTGTTGCCAGCATAGAATTTGCGAATAATGATACAAAATTGAAGGTTGACTAACAGAATAAATAAACGGAGCCAAACTCTAGTTGTATAAAGTAAACCAAATTTCTGTCAATACAGAGATTGGTTCTAGGGTATCCAGGGTAAACTGACTTGGTATAGCACTTCATCTGCAATCCAATTGCCAATACCCGAGATAAAACTCTGCAAATAAGAAAGAAAGGAAATGAATAAAAAGAAATGAAGTGATTAAGGTATGAATCATGTAAATCAAAATGCACAAGGTTTGAGATATTTAGCACTTGATTCTATATTTTCATTCCCTGATCTATTAGCAACTATGCTTCAAGAGCATCCAAAATCGTACTTTGATCACTATGATAGTATAATGTCTTATCAATATAGCCAAAATATAGCAAAACCTAATAAAAAATCTTGCAATATTTGTTTAATAAGCTCAAACCAAAAAAAATAAATAAATAATAATAATAGTAATAATAAATAATTCCTCGGCCAAAGTGTTTTAAGCTTCCCTACGCTTCAAGTAATCTTCATCTTGAGCTACATCACACCTGCAGTCATTGGTTCTTGTTCCATAAGAATGAACCAAAAAGGCTTCAAGGCACATCAGCAAAATTCTGTTAGGTGTTGAACTCTGTCTTTGACATGCCAAATTTATTGACAACAGATTAAAGTGCAGTTAAGAACTACGGAGTACTAAAGTTCCCTGTCCGTAGTTCACGACCATTATTTGTCAGCTCTGAAGTTCTAAAGACAAATGGGGCTTATTGATTAGTCAATACCATATTAACCGTGGCAAAGATACATGCCCAAAAAATTGAAACATCAAATCACAGTGGGTAAACAAATGATTAAACAATGGTTTAGAAGTTGTCCACTGCTTCATGTAAATATATAAGTTTCTGTTTTGAGTACAAAAGGCAACAATGTGATGGTTAGGTATCTCAACAGTCCACGTGGAGGAGCAATGGGTGATATGTCAAACTCCATTACAGAAAGGAATTTATATAGGTTGGGTGCAGAGAAATTCATTGCCTACTGGTAAGGATAAAATTAGAAGTTCCTTTAGACTAGTAAATTTGATGGTTATTCATGGGGAATTTTGAAATAGTGAGTGGAAGGGAAGTGGACTTAACCTGATCAAGTAAAAGAGCCTTAATTCCAACCTTCTTCTTGCGCAAGGAGGCAATGAATTCGTCAATGGTCATAGGCTCGAATAATGCATCAGGACCAAGCTCAGATATTGGGGGCACAGAAGCCGGCTGCGGTAGTAAAAATCATAAGTAATCATTATGGTGATTTGAGAATAAATGGCAGGCTAAAACCATGAAAAAAACAATCCAGATGGTTAGGTGGTATAATGATACATTATTGAGCAAGCGAACTTTTGCAAATCGCCTCTTATCTGTGAATGATAGCTCCAACCCATCATCTAGCTGCATGAGGAAAAGTACCGACAATCAAATCAATTGGAACTAGTTTGACTTCAAGTTTTAAAATTCTACAGACAATGCAAGTTTCTCACAACACTGGGACATTGGAAAAAAACTAAAATGCAAAAAGGAATTGAGCCATTGACCTATATGTCACAAAGTACACTAACTTCATTGCTCTTATTTCTCAAACACGGATGAATAACACTTAATCACTTATATTGATGAATAAAGCGGTAATCCTTACTTCAATAAATAACTTGGAATACTTGGACGGCCATTCATCAGCGTCACTTACGGCAGACCTGAAATCACCACGATAATTTACTTGAGACAACAACTCCAAATTGCTTCCAAGGGAATAAAAGGGTCTACCCACCTAAGTGACCTAAGGATTCAGTAACAAATTATTTAAATTCAAGAAAGTACAAAAGGGATAGCCTTAAAAACGTACACAAATGAACCCACTACTCAAACCATGAACAAAAAAAAATTATGCAATAAATTTTGGCAAGAGTTTTTCTGATAAACAATAACCTGCAGATTGCTCCTTCTATTGTCCAAATATTACGAAAAGAAGCAGCACTCGTAACACAGCCTCTACCATCCAAAAGAATCCGCTTTCCTAGTTTCAAAGAACTCTCATGTACAAATAGGCACCACCAAAAAATTCTCCCCTCTCATCTCAAATGTACACTAACCATCACGCATGTAACCCAGTGACTACCAATGTCAACCATGTAACCCAGTGACTACAATCCCAGACTAAATATCTACCAAAACTAAGTGGCCAAAATGCTACCTGGCCACCTGGCAGAGAATTTTCCACCAAACCATTCATCTCCCTTTGTACAGTAAGGTACTTGGGTAGTCCACCTATCCATCTAAAACAACTACCCAACAATTATAAAAGCAGTTAAACTCCAGCTAAATCAGGGAAAAATATTATCTGTATTTAACCCATTTAGGAAATAATGATAATTATCACTGATACATCCTCATCGGTACATCACCATACCCCCATACTCATATTTCCAGTTTACTGGGTACACTGCAAATATGAACCTTTTATCAGTTGTAGTCATCTTATGACATCAGATTCAGGTAACCAACATCCCTCACGCTTCATTTGCTTGCAACATTGTAAACATTACCTCTTATATTTTGTCACTGCGACTCCTTTGATATATATAGCCCCTGCCATTCCTGAAAACAGCATAAAGAGAAAAGGCTATAATGGAGCAAAAGGTATTTGGCTTCATTAAAAATATAAGCTCACACTGCGTGAGCACGGAAAATGAAAAATTAAAATGAAGTGTTGTGATTTTAGATGGCCTTTTTAAACTAAAACAACATAAAAATCTCAAACTCTATTTTAAGGATATTTTATTAGATTCATCTCATAAGCTATGAAAAGAAAATAATTCTCAAATGTGGAGTATATAAACCAAGCCCATTAATTGGCATGACTCAATTAAATTAGAGCCCGGTCAAGAATTGTAAAAGACAAAAAAGCTCCTTTCCTTCAACATTTCGTCAGTAATCAACGATATACTTTTATCATTAAACCCTCAAAAACCAAATGCAGACCTTTTCTTTTATACGAGTCAAATGCAAACTTCCCAAACAGTAAGGTCACAAAATCACCTAAATACCACAACAACTAAAGCAGATGTACCCAGTTGTAACTGGGAAAAATAAATTATAGATCAAATCTGGGCCGCAAACGAACTAAGCTGTTCACAAGTAGCTCAAAGTTCGGCTCCTAATGGGCTCAGCTTAGCTCGTTTGAAACGCCTAACGAGTCAAGCTCGAGCTTGAGTTTTAAGTACATTTTCCCAAACGAACTTAGCTCGAACACCTTGATTCTAAATGAGCGGTGCTCGAGCACTAGTTTTGTATGAGCCGACTCAGCTCGGTTCATTTGCAGCACTTCAGGAAAATGCAGGAAAATAATGGCCTCACTTAAAACTTTCCAAGTTCTCAGGTTACTCACAAACATTAGAATATCAGTAATTTAAGCCAAAAACTAGTACGTGTAACCCAAAGCACCCATATCAAGCATAAATCTCAGAATCGAATAATGCTCCAGTTTCTTCGGACAATCGGTAAAAACATATTATAATTGAAAAAATTACACCTTGAAAAATGAATGAAGATTGAACAGAGAGTGAACTTCTAGGGTTTCCAATAGAGCATCAAAAAAAACCGTACCGAACTGGAAAGACGGGAAAGGAGGGGAATCGAGCTGCAGCCACATGTTCTTTCCCTTTCTGTGAGCAGCAACAATGGTCTTGCCGAGGAGAGAGGTTTCGAAGTCGGAGCGAGAGACGCCGTCGATGACTTTGGGATCGTCGGCGATCACTGCTCGCTTGATCTTCTTGCCGATACAGTTTTCTTCAATGGCTCTTCGAGCGGCTTCTACCTCTGGAAGCTCCGGCATTTCGTCGGCAGTGTGGCCGTCGTCGTCGGAGTTTTCGCGCGCTTTTGGGTTCGTGGCTCCGGAATACAGTCCGATGAGATTTTACAACCTCTTTAACGCTTTTTTTTTTTTTTTTGGTAATAATCTAGTACTAATAAAACAATTTTAATAAAGCCCCAGACGGAATACAATTATGTTCGGAGCAGTTGATACGTGCATTTCATAGCTCGTTCAATTTGGACGCAATTTTTTTTTTTGGTAATAATCTAGTACTAATAAAACAATTTTAATAAAGCCCCAGACGGAATACAATTATGTTCGGAGCAGTTGATACGTGCATTTCATAGCTCGTTCAATTTGGACGCAATTTTTTTTTTTGGTAATAATCTAGTACTAATAAAACAATTTTAATAAAGCCCCAGACGGAATACAATTATGTTCGGAGCAGTTGATACGTGCATTTCATAGCTCGTTCAATTTGGACGCAATTGTATCCGAAGTTCAATTTGAACACAATTGTATCCGAAATTGTATTAGCAACACTGCTCTACTTTTTTTATCATCGAGTGCTTATTTGTTTGTTTGGGTAATAGTGTAGGGTTGGACAATATGTTTAAAATAATGCTCCTATATGGTATCTAATTTGAATTTGTATAATTTAAATAAACAACCATAAAAAAATAATTTTGTAAAATGTAATTGCAATTTTATAAGGTATGCAGAGTTTTAATCTCATCTCTATTGGTACGACGACAATTCATATTATTTGAAAATCTATATTTGTTAACTATTTGTGACATATAAGAATAGCCTCATCAATTTAAATTCAGACTCTGATCATTTTAGATCCAGACTCTAGAGACATTAGTATTTACCTCTGCGAATGAATTTGAACTTGTGCCTTTTTAAATCTTGAATGCTATTTAAGATGAGTTCATTTGCAAATGTTGGGTTGCTTAGTTGAATTGGAAAATGTTGATGTTAAACCTTGAATAGATTATTAAGTTAAGAAAGTGTATTCCACAACACAAATTAAGTTACCAAGGTTTGAGCGCATGTTTGATCGTTAACAACTTCCATGAGGTCAGTTTATTGGCTTATTGCACGAAACAAAATAGTAAATTTGAAGATGGAGCATGTGCCTCCTTTAAATCTCATCAAGGGTTTACAATCTTAAATAGAGAAAACATTTTTTACACCGCCGGTGTAAAACTCTCATTTTCCACCACCGTCATATGTGGGTCTCACCGTGAGTTTATTGTTTAAATCTGAACTGTTCATCTTGTAGGACCCATAGAGTATTGCATCCATGCAAAAAATGATTTTGATCGGATATCAATAGATATATGAAATTTTTAATTTCGTTTGGCAAAATGGATGGTCAAGGACAACTTAACTTTAAAATCTATGACCATCTATTTTACAAAACAAAATTCAAATTTTGATATGCATGTCGATGTCCGATCAAGATGATTTTTTACAGGGATTAAGTACTTTGCGGGTCCTACAAGATGAACAGTTCAGATCAACATTTAATTAACAATGAGGCCCACAAAAGAAGTGGTAGAAAATGGGGGATTTACACCGGCAATGTAAATAATATTCTCTCTCTTAAATAAGCTACTACTAGGCTAGTTTAGTTTGTGATGTCTAAAAAGTAGGAGTATAAAAAATTACTCGAGATCAGGCAATGATCAATTTAATCAAAATTCATTTAACAGATATTTAAGCTTGAACAATGAACTGTTTTTTTGTTTTGTTTTTTTTTTATCGAACTCAGTAATTTTTTATTACTTAAAACCCACCCTAAGGGCTACAAACCCCAAACCGGAGCCCATCGAAGGGTAAAAACCCTCGATAATCAGGTTATCCATATGGTTCGAATGAGAATACACCGATTACAGAAAATGACTACCCTCGAAAGGTAGTAATGAACAACAACCCTCGGAAGGGGGTAAAGATTCCACGCAGGGAATAACTAAACACACTAAACAAAAACACAAGAAAAAGGTAACCTTCGGTCATCAAATTTGTCGCCGGAGCCGCCGCCACGTCTTTGGACGTTTATTTGCCGGAGGGATCACCGAAACACCCTAAAAACCACTCGATCTCCTCAGATCTGACCCTCTTGAGACTTGGGTCGAAGTCGATGAGGTGGAGCAGAACCTTCGTCAATGTTAACGACGGAGTATGGAAGATAGAGGCAGCAGAGGGCATAGAGGAGAGGCCGGCTAGAAGAAAGAGACAGGGGCAAGGTGGAGGTGGAGGAAGAGACAACCCCCCCCCCCCCCCCCCAAGCAAAACCCTAACAGATGAAAAAAGGGCGAGAGAGAGAGAGAGAGAGAGGATAGCATTTAAAAATATGAATGTACTGTTTTGTTCGTTCGGTTCATTCCAGCTCTAGTTGTATCCTGTAATTGGAACAGGGGGAGGTGCTGCGCAACCCTTTTCGGCATCGTTTTGACAATCGGAGACATCCACCGCGTAGAGCTCATCAAGCTCTACAAGTGTACCAAAAATCAACTCGATGGATATCGTTAAGTGCCTCATCGGAACACAAATAACTTGAAAAAAAATCGTAACACATAAAGCTTGAAACACTGGATGAAAACCATTGAACCCATTTTTTTCCCATGTCATTTGTGTTCCGATGAGGCACTTAACGATATCCGATCGAGTTAATTTTTAGTACACTTGTAAAACTCGACAAGCTCTACGCGGTAGACGTCTCCGATTGTCAAAACGATGCCGGCATAGCGCCAAAAGAGACTGCACAACACGCTGCGCAACACCTCCCCAGTTCCCTTGTAATTACTTTCTCTGAACTTCCAATTCAAAGTGAAACTCAATGGAAAATTTAAATTAAAAACAAAATAGTCTGTTTTCTTGTTCTTCGTTGATTGTTCAGGCAACTCTCATGGGCTTAAAACACTAAGCTTTTCATAAAAGATATGCGTAAATAAATGAGACCATTACGCAACCCTTGATTAAGCTTCGTAAAGACGCATTAAGCTAGTGCGTTCCACAACACAAATATACTCTTAAGTCAACTTGTTCCTAACTTTAACTTGTGTAAGAAGTATAATTAGGAGTTTGAAATGTCCAAATTGCCCATAAGAGTTATTAAGACATACGAGCTCCATCCGCCCACACTTGTGATCTCGCATCGAAAAACAGACCAAAAGCGAAGATAGAAATTGTTCGTTATGCATTATTAGGAAAAGTACATCTTTTATACGTATTATTGAGTTGCACTTTACGTGACGTAAGGATCCATATTATGGTGACGAGTAATAAGGTTTTGATGTAGAAATAGCCAGTGTATTTTATCTATTATTTTTTTACGTGTTATACGTAATGGGTCGCTCAATTCATACGCGTACCATGCTGTTATCAGGTAATTACATGCGATTTGTATTGTTGGGTGGTTGCTGTATAAGGGCAATATTGTCATAAATTTCCATAAGTCAATAACCAATCTTAAGTCAGTAGAACAAGTTAGCCTTACGCTTACTAGGCGTGCTAAAGTTATTTTGACTTAAGTTAGTAGTTGCGGAACGGGCTCTAATTATCCAGTCATCTCAGAGCACAACTACTATATGGTAAGGATTTTTTGCCCATGTTAATGCCTTTGAAAAAGGGAAAAGAAAAAGGGTTATGGAAAGTGGGACCCATGTTTTGAAATGGACTGTTGGTTGTGGGAAACATTATTGGGTAGTGAAATGGTTTTGGTGGCTTGGAGTGTACGTTGGGTTTGGAAGAGGGGTTAATGCTTTGTTTCAAATTGGTGGAAAGTAGCCTTCGCATTTTTTCCAGGACTACATCCAGAACCTTCAGCATGCGTACGTTGCCGTGTGCTTCGGTTGTGTCATTGCGAGGAGAAAATATTTAACAAAAAATAGAGTTTCTTATTGACTTGGTATTGACTCGGAGTCAACAGAGACAAGGTCTCTTAGAGCATTAATATCTGGCTACCTAAATTAATTTTGAAGTACAAATAGAGAACCAATTCCACAAAAACCTAAAAAAATCACACTATCTATCTCCTTTCACCAATTTATTTTGGCTACAGTGTCTACTCAAATTTGACTTTTTTCCAGGACTACATCCAGAACCTTCAGCATGTGTACGTTGCCGTGAGCTTCGGTTGTGTCATTGCGAGGAGAAAAAATGTAACAAAAAATAGAGTTTCTTATTGACTTGGTATTGACTCGGAGTCAACAGAGATAAGGTCTCTTAGAGCATTAATATCTGGCTACCTAAATTAATTTTGAAGTAAAAATAGAGAGTGAATTCTACAAAAACCTAAAAAAATCAGACTACTTATCTCCTTTCACCAATTTATTTTGGCAACAGTGCCTACTCAAATTTGAGTAGTCATTGTTCACTCACCTCTCATTTATTATTATTATTTTTCTCGACAAGTGGGAGATTATGATAGGTGCAGTGTTTTTTTGGAAGTATGAGTAAAAAGAAAGAATAGTTTAATATAGTGGAGTTAGAATAGAGAGTCTGGTTTTGTGAGTTTTTTAAAAAGTGACTTGCTAGAGTATAAAAAGTGTTTTGAGGTTAAATTTGGTGCAAAATTTGGTGCTTCTGATAAGGATGCTCCTAAATGTCCAAATTTTCTACTCCCTTTGTCCCAAATTGTTAGTCCTACTTTTGGAATTCAACTTTTTTTGAAAAGTACCAAAAAAGAAAGAAGTACACAATTTTCTTTGTTAACTTTTTAAAATGGTCATATATTTTGGGACAGCCAAAAAAGAAAATAAGGACCAACAATTTGAGACGGTGGGAGTGTATAAGTGATAAATGAGAACAAAGGGGACCATCCCCCTGCCTTCCACGTCTCACCTCCTCCTTTTTTTCTAGTTCTCTCTTTTTTTCCCCCTAATCCACGAGATAAACACATAAATAAAGCCCAATCACATCCATATTAAAAACAGGTGTCGTAACTACACTTATTGACTTGGAGTCAATAGAGAGGTTCAAATTTTCCACAAGTGATAAATGAGAACAAAGGGGACCATCCCGGCTGCCTTCCATGTCCTACTCCTTTTTTTTTTTTTCTAGTTTTCTCCCTTTTTTTTTCTTAAAAAATGATTGTGACACAAACTGCCACAACCAACCACAACCACACTCACATGGGGTGTGGGTCCCACATGGGCCCCACGTGCGGACTCCACACCCCATGTGAGTGGGGTTGTGGTTCGTTGTGACACAAAATTTGTGTCACTATCATTATTCTTTTTTCTTAGTTCACAAGATAAACATATAGACGAAGACGAAGCCCAAGCGCATGCATATTAAAAACGGATGTCACAATAAAGTAACGTGTTAGGATGCTCTTTGGGTGGATTCTTTTACATCACATTGTGAACTCTATTTTTCCAAATAGAGTGAAAATATCTCTCTCTCCAGTGGAGGTGGACATTGGTGTGTTCTTTTGGGGGTGTGTTTTTATCCTTTTTGGTTGTGCTTTCGTTGCATGTGACTTTGGGTATAAAAATCCCCAATAGTTCTACACACATTCTTGCAGAGTTCACAACTAAGTATATGTATCCGTCATGAATTTGTGGTGCTAGAATGTCCCGAAAAACCACGAGGATGTGCCCCGGAACTACTAAAGTTGAAATATTAGATAGAATATGGTTCAGCAAACAAGGGGTAAAGATTAGAATATCAAGCTATAATTGTTGACCGAGAAAATGAACAAGATTGTTGGAGTGAAACGAGTAAGAAAGGGAGGGGATGTATCAGGGTATTACTACTGATATGCTGCTATTCTACTAAGCTGAGTTTCCCAAAAGATTTTATCAAAAATAAAATTAAGATTTGATAAAATCAACCCTGATTTTATTAAATCTTGATAATTTTTTTTGGGAAACTAGGCCTAATGATTTTCCTCGAGTAGTACATGGATTTCATCGTGAATTACTTATTTATATGGCGATTAGGACTAGTTAATGGCAAAAAATGATATGAGTACACCTAACTTACACCCCACATGCACACCAAGGTGATGTGTCAGACAAGGAGAAACCCATCATTTCATGTGGCCCACACATTGGACTTCTCTTTGTCTGCCACATCACCTTGATGTGCATGTGGGGTGCAAGTTAGGTGTACCCATAGTATTGTTAGTTAATGGCCGGCGCTAATTACGCTAAAACGTGTATGAATTAAAAATTCCAAGCGGCCATAACTGGGGGGACTATAAAATTGAGCTCATTGTTGATAAACTCAATACATTAAAATGTCTGTCATACGGATATACTCAATTGGATATGATCATTAAGTACTCTATCGGTCCATCTAAATTTTTAATCCGAATAAAAAACAAGATAAATCGATGAAATATTTAACAATATTTGATTGAGTTGATTTTTTTTATGAAGTACAAATAAACATTGGAGTATTAAAAAAATGAACAACCTCGAGTACAAATAAATATTATTTAAAAACAATGAATAGCCTCGATCATTCTTTTTAGATCCAGAATGGGCCCAAACAAACAAATCTTTTTTCAGTACCTCAATTTCTATGCCCATATATTTTTAGGGGAGTAATTTCCACACTCCCCAAATTGTTATCCACATCCCCTTTTATGTCTTCTAGTCAAAGTTTCATGTGTAAAAATTCCACTACAAGACAAAAAAAGGGGTGTGGGTATCAATTTAGGAGGTGTGAATATCAATTATCTATTTTTATCGAAAAGTAATTGTGCACTTTTGACATGATAAATAAAGCACTCCTCTATATATGCTCCATTTGTTTGCAATTTTTTTAAGAACTACTTTAACTTTAGCGTAAAAATTCAAAAAGTGATAAACAATACTATAAGTACTCCAGTACTTTAGGAATTGATAATGACACCTTTTTTTTTTAGACATTTTTTTTTGTTTTTACATGTAAAGTATAAAAGTAAGTTTATCAAATAAGACAAAAAATAGATTGATATTTCCCTTTATTATTTAGAGTAGTTAAAAAACGGAGCAATGCTACATACACAACAAAAATGTACAACAAAGTGGATAACACACTCACATTGGGTGTGGGCTCCACACACACTTCACACTCAACTATGTGTGGAGCCCACACCCCTTGTGAGTGTGTTGTCCACTTTGTTGTACATTTTTGTTGTGTATCTAGCATTTTTGTAAAAAACGCGGCACGTGGTTGTAAAAAACGCGGCAGTGGTTGAGTTTTCCTTATCCTGGTTGCTATCCGCCTCATCTATAAATCATCACTACTACTGCTTTACCAACTACTACCAAATACTCCCTTCTCTCTTTCCCCTCCGTTTTTCTCTCTCTAAAATTCCATCAAAAAAATGGTGTTGCTTTCAGATCTAGCGACGGAGATCGTGATCCCCGTCTGCGCCGTGGTCGGAATCGTATTCTCACTGGTCCAGTGGGTGTTGGTCTCCCGCGTGCAGCTTTCGTCTGACCGGAATACGAATTCCGACCCGGCAAACAACAAGAACGGGTGCAATGATTACCTGATTGAAGAAGAGGATGGTATCAATGACCACGACGTCGTCGTTAAGTGCGCTGAGATACAGAGTGCCATTTCCGAAGGTGAAAATCTCAACCCTAGTTTTTTGATTGATTTGTTCGCGTTGACGATATAGATCTAACCTTGAATTAAGTGTATATGCAGTTTTTTTATGAATTAAAAAAGATAAACTTCAAACCTTTAGCTAAGGCTGTGTTTGGGAAATTGGGATTAGTCAGTTTTTTTTCCCCGTCCGTGTAGCCGTGTAGAATTTAATTGTCCTTATTGATTTTCATCAACCTCCTTTCAGCTTCTGGTAAAGTTATTTTAAAAATATGGATCGAATTTGGAGAAAAATCTACTGAAGAAAAGAAAATACCCAACAAGGTGGATTTTATTTTTTTTGTGTCCCCGGTTTAGTTTCTCTTTCAAATTGGTTTATGGGGTTTATGATTTTTCAACCTCCTTTCAGCTTCTGGTGAGATGATTTGATGAAATATGGTTCGAATTTGGAGAAAAGCATACTCGAGAAATGGAAATACTCAAAAAAGCTGGATTTTTTTTGTTTGTCCAGTGCTGTTTTGGTTTTCCAAATTTGGTCTATTGACCCAAAAAAAAAAGGGGTTAGGAATTCAAAAGATTCTAGACTAATTTGGGCTTTTGATATCCCTAACATGGCTTAAGAAAGAAGGGATTTCACATGTTTGCGTAGCAGATTTTACATATTTATTTTTCACAATTTGAATTTTCAAATCTTGTTTTCTTCACTTGCTTGATGCTTTCTTATCACCCCTAAAAGGGGTTTAGGACTAAGTTGGTTATTGCCGTTGATTATTACTGGGTTGGGTGCCTTGGAATCATATACATGAGCTGGTTCAGATACGCTTTTTGTCCAAAGTACTGTGCTTTATTTCCTATTCAATATGATAGTTATCTTCATATTGGGAAGAGCATATTATTACTTTAGACCTTATGCAGCCTCATTGCCGTAACTGGGGTAGATAATCAGTAGTTGTTTTGATTGAATAAAGTTCTAAGACTTTGATCTTAATTGCTTACTAGTATTGAATGATTTATGCTACTAGTGTGCCCTCCACTTGTGTTGCGTGTGAGGTGTAGTCCAATTGTCCAACTCCAACACATAGTTGTGGAGTCATTTTTGGCTTTTCAAATTAGAGGAATCATGTTTTCTGTCTTTATGACTATGGTGTCATTTTTCTTTTGATGCCTTTCTTTATTGTTTCTTTCTGGGGTGGTTAGTGATAGTTGTTGGCTCAGCAGATAGTATATTTTATTATGCTTCAGTGAAGTGTACTGGGGTGGTTGAATACTGTAGCGGTTAGTGTTAGTTGGGAATTTTTTTATCTTGCTTAGTTATTTTATCTTCAGCTCCTTAAAAAAATTTCTGGTAATGAAATGGACCAAATTTGGGGAGAAATTATACTCTCGAGAAGAAAATACCCAAAAAAGCTGATATTTTAATGATGTTGCTGAGTTCGACTGTCTGTTCGCAGGATTATGCGGCAATTGAAGAGCACCGTGGTCTACCTGAAATCCTTTTCCCTTTCGTGCAATTGAGATACCAAACATCCCTTATGACATCATGAATTCGGACAACGTTTTCATCGCTGTCATTCAACAACAAAGAAGATGATTTGAGGCATCAACTACTATACACACAACATTTTTTGCTTCAACTAGTGTGTTTCAGATTTGAGAAAGCAAAACTCCTCACCATACAATGTCTCGTCAAGTCGTCGATTGGAATCTCGGCATCTTCACGAAACAAACAGCAGAGCAAGAAACAAGATTTTGCATTGAAGACGATTGCATATCATAGCTCACCCTTAAGGAAGCCCAAATAGCCCAAGTGCTTGGGCTTGCTTAAGGGTGAACTACGATATGTTGCAGTCATCGGATGCAAAATCTTTTTCTTTGCTTTGCTATTTGTTTCTTGAAGATGCCCGAGCTTCCAATCAACGAGTTGACAAGACATCACATGCAAGGGATTTGCTTTCTTGAAACAGACGTACACGAGATGAAGCAAGAAATCTTGTACGTAATTCGGATGGATGATTGACTCAGGCTCAGCAATATCATTAAGATCTGGAAAAATTAAAGGGCTTACAAATGAGTTGGCCATATGCAACTCCACACCTTGATGTTTGAAAATAGCAAATTTTCTGATGTTAATGTTTTTGACCAGGTTTTTATTGTGGGATGAAACAACTTACAGTATTATTGTTAAATTGAATGTTTAGTTGTTTGAAGTTGGTAAAGACCCACTCCTATCATCGCTTTAAAATTGTCGCATACTACATGAGATGTTTAAGATATGCTTGTGCACAAGTACTTGGTGTTTTTAGGAGTTTTTTTTGTTTGATTATTATCTTGATATTTGAAAGAGGATATTAATTATCTTACGCATGACATTCAGCATCCCTACTATAACTGGGGGAGATATTTTCTCTCTGTTTGAATAAGGTTCTACAGCTTTGATCGTCATTGATTAGTATCTAATGATTGGTATTAGAGTACTAGTGTGCCCTGCAAATGTATGTGTGAGGTGAATTCCAACTCCAACACATAGGGCTTGCATTTGGTGGAGACATTTTTTGTTCTTCAAATATGATTGATTCTCGTTTTTGATTTCTTTATAATCTCTGTTTTGTTTGTCTTCCTTTATTGTTTCTTTGTGGAATGTTAATTTAGTTGGTGGCTGAGCAGATATGTTTGATTTACACTTGACGATAAATTGTGTGTGTTTTTTTTTTCTCGGCAATTGTTTTGTTATGTTTTCTTGTTGGTGTCAAATGTAGAATACAATTTTGATGAACTATAATTATGCAGTGGACCAAAAAATTTGATCCATACAAATTTGCAACTCGGATACTTTACTTTCTTAGGTTTTCCGAATAAAATAATGCCGCAAAAGTTGCTCTTTTGCTCTGGCTTGTGGTCAGGGGGATGTTAGTGGGCCCAAAAACTCCTCCCAACTCTTTTCCTTCTCCTTGATGTTTAGGACGCTTGAACATGTTTGGCCAGTTATTTTAATTTCTCGTTCTGCCTTGTGGGAGTTTGTTCTCGGGCAAGACTTATATTTGCATGGATATTCTATTACCATTGCATTGAAAATTCAAAATTCGAAGAGCCATCCTAGTCGTTTCCAATGGTTATATATGGTTAATATTTGGTAGCCTAGTATTACCATTCTGCTGTACAACAATTGGTGCATTCATCTTGTCCAACCTCTGGATGGAGTTCAACTGAAAGATGTATAAATGTTTTAAATAGTCAAGTCAATTATTTTTAACCAGCTTTCGGGTAGTGGTTTTGTTCTTTTTCTGTGTAGCACTTCAATACTCCTGTGGTTTATTTTCTTTTTAAGTTTTGAGACCTCTTTTGTTATTGACATGTCTTGTTTACAAAATCTTTTGCTGCCTCATGCATGTTGCCTTTGGTTGACTCCTTTAATATCTGTAGTTCATTTTTCTGATGGCTTGAATTTGTTGGGTCTGTTTTTTGGTGGTAAATTTGAATTCGTTATTTCTGATTGTAACAGGTGCAACATCCTTTTTATTTACTGAATATCAGTACGTGGGTGTTTTCATGATTGCTTTTGCAATCCTAATATTCCTCTTTTTGGGTTCTGTTGAGAGCTTCAGCACAAAGAGCCGACCCTGCACCTATAACCCTCATGAGACGTGCAAGCCAGCCCTTGCTACGGCTGTATTTAGCACTTTGTATTTAGCACTTTATCCTTCTTGCTTGGTGCCATCACCTCTGTATTGTCTGGTTTTCTTGGGATGAAAATCGCGACCTATGCAAATGCAAGGACCACTTTAGAAGTAAGAAAAGGTGTTGGGAAAGCTTTTATCACTGCATTTAGGTCTGGTGCAGTTATGGGTTTTCTTCTTGCTGCCAATGGACTCCTGGTCCTGTATATTGCCATCAATCTCTTCAAGTTGTACTATGGCAATGATTGGGAAGGCCTTTTTGAGGCTATTACTGGTTATGGGCTTGGTGGTTCTTCCATGGCTCTTTTTGGGAGAGTTGGTGGAGGCATATATACTAAGGCTGCTGATGTTGGTGCTGATCTCGTGGGGAAGGTTGAAAGGAACATTCCAGAAGATGACCCTAGAAATCCCGCTGTGAGCAAAGATGTTATTTTGAATTCAAAATGTTTTGACGTATAATTTGTGGGGAGGTTGTTGAAATGTTCTATCAATGCAGGTGATTGCGGACAATGTTGGTGATAATGTGGGTGACATTGCTGGCATGGGGTCGGATCTTTTTGGCTCATATGCTGAGTCTTCTTGTGCTGCACTTGTAGTGGCCTCTATCTCCTCCTTTGGAATCAACCATGAGTTCACTCCAATGTGTTATCCTCTGCTCGTTAGTTCTGTGGGCATTCTTGTTTGCTTGATCACCACCCTCTTTGCAACCGACTTCTTTGAAATCAAGGCTGTCAAGGAAATTGAACCAGCATTGAAGAAACAGCTCATTATCTCCACTATTCTAATGACTCTGGGAGTTGCAGTAGTTAGCTGGATTGCACTGCGGTCATCTTTCACAATTTTCAATTTTGGTGATCAGAAGGTTGTGAAGAACTGGTAAGCTTCAATATTATCCTCCATGACTGCCCTTGGAAAAGAAAGAAGAATAACGGAAGTGAAAGAAGGGTTAAAGCAAGCTAGGTGATCAAGGAAAGCTGAGTTCTACAATATTTGTATGTGTCTTAGTACTAAACTGTCTTTTAGAAATACATGTGTTGTCTGGGTCCTTTTGCACAGGCTATTGCTTTGCTTCTCTGGTAATCTTCTTGATGCTACAAAAATTAAGTGTAGATGTCATTTAGTCATTCACTTCCCTAGAGACATAATGACTTTTAACAAATCAAGAATTGAAGCATTGCTCTTCTCACGTGATCTTGTATTTGCACTTGTAGTTAGTATGGCATCCATGCTTGATTGATTCATCAACTTTTTTTTTTTTTTCTTTCCGTTCTATTGATTATATGGACATATGCTAATTCCACACAAGTAAGTTTGGGCACAACAGAAAGAATGATTAGGGTATCACCTAATTTTAAGGCACACTTTCGAGTCTGTTGCCGGATTTTCTTCTTTTGTTTTGGCTAGATCTTTTGTTCTTATGGGATGCGCGTATTTTCCCCCATAGATGCACGCAATGTAAAATAGTGAAAATTGAGAAGAACAGAAAATGAGGAAATGGTGTATGTAGTTTTTTGCAGTACTTGTGCTGGATACTTGCACTAAAAAAAGGTTAATAAGTTGATTATTGCTCTCACACTTCATCAACATAGTTTCCCAACTTTGATTTCTTTTGAGTTCCTTGATAAATAGTTTAATAAAAGTGGAATTAGTGTCAATTGTCGATACCTAAAGAAGCAGTTGAACTGATGAAGTTCCAACTATGTGAACTACCAATTGAGTCCATGCAGTAGTAGCTGAAGAGTGTGTGGATCGAAGTTGATCATCTGGTCTTGTTGGACTGTTGACATCCCTATCTATGATGCTGTCTTTGTTTTGCAGGCAGTTGTTTTTGTGTGTTAGTGTTGGGCTTTGGGCTGGGCTTATCATTGGGTTTGTGACCGAGTACTACACTAGCAATGCATACAGGTATTCTTGGATAATAAATTTGCTTACTATATGTCTCGGTATGGCTTTTCAACTTTCTATAAATAAGAGTGTATGTTAATTCTTTTTACTAATGTAGCCCTGTACAAGATGTTGCTGATTCCTGCCGGACTGGTGCTGCCACAAATGTTATCTTCGGCCTGGCCTTGGGATACAAATCTGTCATCATTCCAATTTTTGCTATTGCAATCAGCATCTTTGTTAGTTTCAGCTTTGCTGCAATGTATGGTGTTGCAATGGCTGCGCTTGGCATGCTTAGCACCATTGCTACTGGATTGGCCATTGACGCTTATGGTCCCATTAGTGACAATGCTGGGGGCATTGCTGAGATGGCTGGTATGAGTCATCGAATCCATGAGAGAACTGATGCCCTTGATGCTGCTGGAAACACCACTGCTGCTATTGGGAAGGTATTAGGACATCCTTTTGATCTACAAAACAGCTACTACTTTGTCATATTAACTTTGGATGTTGGCAAGACAAGTTCTCTTACAAGTGAAGGGCTTTAGATATTTCTGGTCAGTGGGCACAACTTGCTTGAGGGCTCCAATATGATCACTTGTATGCGAATGTAGTTATTAGGTGCTTCAGCAGCGTTACGCAGTGAATTCCCTATTATATGCTAGGAGCAACTCTAACCCACTTTTCTAGGTGCTTTGAATAGCCACCTAGGATTTTACACTTAGGTGGCTATTCAAACTACTTCCCAAGTTAGAAGACTTCATCTCACTCTCTCTTCAATTGCTTCATATTGTGCCCCCCCCCCCCCCCCCCTTGTTACTGGTGCATTTTTATGGTCAATGAGAACAAAACTATTTTCTCAATGAACTGATGAAGTTTGAAGAGATTGAAGTGCTGAATATCAAAACTAGGAAAGTAGAATTTTGTAATGGCACATGGGTTACCAAACTACACATTTGGCTTGAAGTTGCTCTTACACCAAAGATGTACCTTATCATTGTATGCCAAGTCGTCCTGCTAAATCTGCATTTGTTACCTGATTATTTATCATCCTCCTATGCTGATTGCCATTTTCTCTTATTGACTTCATTTTTTTTTTAAAGGGATTTGCAATTGGATCTGCTGCACTAGTATCACTGGCCCTATTTGGTGCATTTGTGAGCCGTGCAGGCATTTCAATTGTCAATGTCCTCAGTCCGAAGGTCTTCATCGGTTTGATTGTTGGTGCCATGCTTCCCTACTGGTTCTCCGCCATGACAATGAAGAGCGTGGGAAGTGCAGCTTTGAAGATGGTTGAGGAAGTTCGAAGGCAATTCAACACCATTCCGGGTCTCATGGAGGGCACTGCCAGGAGTTCTTGCGGGATCCCTCGTTTCTGGTGTCCAGGTAATTTTGATAAAATAAAAGCCATAGTTGTAGATTCGAGGATTTGCTTTAGCACCTGTTTGATCGGTCAGATTACACAGTGAATAGGATTATGATTTTTGTGAGACTACTAGTGCTTGGATGCAAATAATTGGTGGACAGACTGACTACCTGTTGAACAACTAATCCCACAAAACATGGGATGTATGATGTCTTGGAAGATGTGGTATTGGTTTTCGTCTCAATTTTAGTTCAGTGGGTTATTTTTCCTTAAGATTTATACAACCCTTCATTACTAGTCCTGCCAATCTAACACGTTTTTAAAGTAGTTTGAGATTCATACATTCACACTAGGTTGTCTACCTTACTGAATAAAAAGGATAAAATTGTAATAGTTGAATTTCGTATGAGTGCCGCGTCCTTTTTTGTGCACCCCATGTCTCAACTTTTTAGTTTCCCAATGAGAGTTTGCGGTGGTCCTAGACTAGGGACGGATGCACACAGGGGCACGGGGGGTCACGTGCCCCCGCTGACCCCCACGGGTCAATGCAAAAAAAAAAAAAAAAATTTTGGGAAATAAGTTTTGTATATATATTATTTGAGTCAAAATCTTACAACAAAATCCATGTGGTTCTGGTGGTAAGGCACACGATGACTAAGCTGAAGGTCGCGTGTTCGAGACTTGGCACTTCTTTTTTAAGCCATAAAAATTTGAAAGGTTATCAAATAAGAGTTATTGTTGAGGTTTGAACCCTAGACCTCTAGTTCCAAAACCAATGCCTTCCCTCTTGCCACTAGACCAACAACATTCATTGTACAACAACCCAGTAGTTTTGTTATATATTTTGAACCTATAATGGTAAATAATAATTCCCCTAATATTTTTTTTTTCTGAATTTTAATTTTGTCCCTTCTTTTTAAGAAAATGTTACAAAATGATGAGAAAATTGTTTAACTTAGATATTTTTTAATTTTAGAGATCTTTCACAATGATCCCTATAGCCTTCAATAATTTCTTGTCTGGTATTAGGTTTAGATTTAATCTTACACGGTTTCTTGTCCCTAAAAAAATTGTTGACTAGGAAAAAAATTTCACGATTATGATTAATAAGATGCCCCCACTGAATTGAATTTCTGGATCCATCCCTGTCCTAGACCATTAGATAGTTTGATTTTCGAGGATTTGTACATGGTGTTTGTCATTTTAGATTTGGTTTTTGAATTGTTTATGTTTAATGGTTGTGGTTGTATGCTTAACAGATTGCAATATCGGCATCCAACACTGGTGGTGCATGGGACAATGCCAAGAAATATATTGAGGTAATAAACTGGTGAAATGTGTCAAGGTGGTTTCTTTTCCTTATCATTTGAAAATTCCGCAGTAATGTCACCTATGTAAATTCTCCGTTCAGGCTGGTGCCTCAGAGCATGCAAGGACCCTTGGACCTAAGGGGTCTGAACCCCACAAGGCGGCTGTGATTGGCGATACAATTGGGGATCCACTTAAGGACACATCGGGCCCATCGCTCAACATTCTTATCAAGCTCATGGCTGTTGAGTCCCTCGTGTTTGCTCCCTTCTTCGCCACTCACGGTGGCTTGCTTTTCAAGATCTTCTAAGGGGAGAGAGTTTTACTTACCCCTGTGACCTGTATATATCTATTCTCAAATCTTCTCGTCTGGTCTTTCAAATCCTCCCTCCGCATCAATCTCCTACCCTACCCTTGGGAGTTTTCTTTTGATGTTTCTTTAAAGTTAGCTAGTGACAATAATTTAGAAGAGCAGCTGCTGCTGCTGATGATGATGAGATGGAATGCATGAGAGGGAAATTATCATTCCCATCAGACAAGAATAGTTTTAGAATGTATGCCCTAGGTTTCTTTACACTAGTTAGAACAGTTGTTTCCCTAATTTTCCACTGTATCCGCAACTTTTTCAATGAGGAGACAAATGTTTAGTTTGGGAATGTTTTTTACTTTAGTTGCTTTAGAGAAAAACCCATTTAAAAGTGATAATATGTGAAGATAGTGAGGTGTGGCCTAATTTTCTGTGATGTCTATAGAATTTGTAAACAAGCTATTTTGCAGGGATTCGGGGGCTGTAGTGAGTACACCCCTCCAATGAGCAATCACGGCCTTTCGTTCAATAATTAACGGTCTCGATTAAAGGCAATTATTTTACATACAAGACACTTATCTTTTATGTGAGATAATCTGGACCGTTGATATCCGAATGGACGGCTGTGATTGCTCACTACAGGATTGTAGTGAGTTCACAAGTCTCCCGATTCCATTTTGGAGACGCTGCGACAGATTTGGACCTTTGTTTCTTCCAGAAAATGATGCTGAATGAAGGCCCTATATTTGTAGCAGTCAATTTCTTGGAGAGATCCCGTTGAAAAACAAAAGTAGTAATTGCTTGGAGGGTTTTGGATAATTTGATCACGACCAACATTGTGTTTGGATCTAGATTGGTGAATCACAATGAAAGAACTGAAATTGATTGTTCATATTCTTTTCTTATTATAAGAAAAAAGATTCTCTTATCGGACTCCATATGCATTTGTGGGGCATGCTACTACAGTATTGACTAGTGATGAGGAGTTACAAATGGTGAAGTTGGTGTCCGGTCCCGACGTCTCGTGTTTGATTTAACAAAAATGATATATACACTCCCCCACAGCCACACATTCTCTCACATGGGGTGTGAGAGAGGGAGTCGCTGGGGAGGGAGTGTATGTATCACTATTGTTGATTTAATTCGGTTTGTGTGATTTAATTCGGCTTGTGGGTTGAAATTGCTATAACCATGTTGTTTTGGTTACAAAAATAATAATACGAGAATATACTAAATAACATCCACCTCAGGGAATTTTTGCCATTTTATTTTTTATTTTTTTTGGTACATCAGTATAGCAAATAACAAAGAACAAATACAAACCGAAAAAACAACGCCGCAACAATCAACCCAAATCTACACCAGATCGGGTTCTAGAGAAGAATGATATGCATCCAACTTCCACCGACGATAGGGTCTTACTTGCTGCCGAGAACCATCCACCGCCACCTTCATCAGAAGCCATTGGAGACCGAAATTCAAGATCCATCACGAATTGATGATGGCCAAACCAAAAATGCAAGACATTGGGCAATTCGAACTCTCTCCAAAAAGAGTGACTTAGCCCAAATCTACATGGGGGGCGTGGCCGGGATGGGAGAAGGGGAAGAAAAATCCTAAAAGAGAAAAGTGCTCTCTCTAACCTCACTTTGCATGGCCATTTTTTCACATATACGATAGACAATTGATTCATTTAGCCTCACAATGCTCTCCCGAGTTTCTCATTCCATCCAATTTGGTCCTTCCATGGTGCTCTTGGACTACTAGTCTATTTGCTCAAAATTACAACTAAGTTCATGTTTGATAACTGGGAGTCTTGTGGGCCTATTAATTTGGTGTTTGATTGCATTTTTTGAGAGCCGGATTAGTACTCTAGCTGAATTGTGAATCTCCAAAAACAGGGGATTTAAGTCAGGCTGCCCTTGAAGGTGTGGCAAGTGGGGTCACTTAACAACACTAAGTTCTAAAATATCTGAAGTCCAACTAAAACTTTTTTCCATTAAAAAAAATATGCGTATAGTTATAACTTTTTAGGCTATTTTGTAAATTTGCCCCCCCCCCCCCCCCCCGAGTTCTATATTCTTGCCCTAAAGATCTCATGAAATTTACAAACCTTTGCCCTCGTCATTTCATTCACGATGTAATTCTCTCTCTCTCTCTCTCTCTATCTCTCATGTGCAAATAAAGGCAAGCAAATGCACAATCTGTATCATGGGCGTTTGTATTTGTAGCCACTAGTCCAAATCATCAAAATCCGTTATCAATTTGATGGGTTAGGAGTTAGGGGTTAATTGAATAACGGCTTCATAATTTAGGCGTCTAATTAAAGTTAATTAAAGTTTGAATGTCTATTAGATATTGAGATCAAAGTTTTGGCCGGCCTTGTTCGGTTAGCAAGTTTTGTTTTGTACTGTTTAGTTTTGATGATGTAAGCAGGTGTAATAAATGGAGAGAGATAGAGAGAAAAGGGAGAAAAGTGATGATGTAAGCAAAACAGAAATGGCCCAAAACTGGGCCAAAACTGTGAAACGAACACAGCCTTTGAAATTTTCTCTAATAAGCGTCGGAGCCAGCAAAAGCATTGGGAAGAATGCGGCAGCGGAGTATGGGATCAAGAAATGTTTCCTGCGGATAGGCATCAGTTTCTTCGTTCAACTAAATTGTGACAAACGCTTGCTTCCATGATGGTGACGTAGCCCAATCGTCTTATACGCTTTCCTTTCACCTCCAATCCAATCCTCACGCAACCCATCTTTCATTTTTTCAGGTCTCTAAGATCCTCCTTTTTTCCCCTTCCTTTTTTTTTTTTGACTTTTATGTTTACTTTTCGCTTCCTTCTGAACTTTTAATTTCATTTGTGTGTACAAAATTCGATTTTGATTAGTGGGTTTTTGTAGTTTTCATCGAAATCATTGATCTACAGTGAGGGAATCAATGGGTAATTCTTCATCACTGCTAACTCAATATGACATCGAAGAAGTTCAAGAGCACTCTTACCATCTATGTGGGTCTTCCTTACATTTTCTGTTTTTGTTTTGCTTATTTTGTGAGTATTTGGTTTGTAAATGATTTTTTATTTGTTTTTTTGGTGTGAAAATTAGTTTCCCAGCAAGAAATAGTGTCCTTGTACAAGAGATTTTGCCAACTTGATCGGAATTCCAAGGGTTTTATATCAGCAGACGAGTTTTTATCTGTACCCGAGTTTGCAATGAACCCTCTTTCTCAGGTAGACTATTGGATTAGTTTTAAGATTGCCAAGTTTGGTTTTGTTAGTTCAATTTGAGCTATTTTGTCCTTTGGATGTTGAGCTCTCCATGTTTGACTTTTTGCTGCTATGGTTTTGTGGTTTTTTGCCAGAGGCTGCTCAAGATGGCGGATGGTTTGAATTTCAAGGACTTTGTGGCGTTTTTGTCCGCTTTCAGTGCGAAAGCTACTATGCCGCAGAAAGTCCAATGTGGGTTTTATATTTTGCCCGTACATGTTCTTTTGTAATATCACAGAAGTCTCACCTACACATTGTCTCGGGTATGGGAACGTAGCTAAGACTCGGACTCCTCTAATACGATGATACTCCAAAAGGTCCATAATTTCATGTCTAGGGTTATTCTAAAGTGACCAATTATATGGTCGAGCAAAAAAAGAAAAAAAAAAGTGACTAATTATATGCAATTGTACAGTGAAAAAGATATATGCTGTAATTTCAATTTGAAGTAACGTGACTCTGGAAAGTATATTGATGTCTATTAGTTCTGTCTGGATAGGACGAAGTGGGGGTTTCAGTTTTCATATCAACAGTAAGGGGAAAGGTTAGTCAGCTAAAATGAACGCACGGTCCCCATTGGAATGGGATTTGATGACCATATCATGTTAGGGAAGGGTTTTCATATCTGAATCTCACAAGCAGCTTAACTACTAAAACGAGATTTGGTCTTTCTCTGTCCTTGATTTCTGCTATCTGGAAGGTGTATTTTTCCTGCAATAAGTCGAATGATTGTATCCTATGCTTGGTTATTGAAGCGCGTTAATACGTCTAAAATGCTTTTGTGTCTCAGTTATATTCCAAGTATATGATTCAGACAATAATGGGAAGGTAACTTTCAATGACATATTAGAAGTGTTGCGGGATTTGACAGGCTCATTCATGTCGGATGAGCAAAGAGAGGTATGACCACTGCCCTGCTATTTTGCATTTTGATTCGTTGTTAGTTCCACACATTGGTCCATGGATAGTTCCTGGAGTTCATCGCTCCAACGCTCTCTTAACGAAAATGTTCAGGAGAAAGTTCCACAAGGTCTGTCATTCAATTAAAGTACGTTATTTGACGATAGGGGGTTTTCATCCATATAAATGATATGTGATGTTGTGTCACCATGTGAAATATGTTGCATCACTTATATCTCACTCTTAAAAACTACTTTTGGGTAGGGTTCCAAACTACAGAACAGTTTCATATCTGGTCCTGCCTCAAAGTGTATTAACCTTTCTATTTTGACAAAATCAGTTCTGAAGTAATGCTTGATTTGGTTCTAGGGTTTTACATGGCCAGAGATAAAAAATGTTCTCCACCGCGCCCTTTATTAAGTTCAGCTTACCATATTTTTCTGCTTCACATAGTTTTTTTTTTTCCCCTGCATTTGGCCAGTATCCCTTTTTTTTTTTTTTTTTGCTTTAAGTTTGCAGGATTTTTTCTGAAATTTCTTGTACTTTGTTACAGGAAGTATTGAGCAAAGTTTTGCTGGAAGCTGGATATACGAGGGACTCTACTCTACTGTTGGATGACTTCATTAAGGTTCTTTAAGCTTTCATACTGCTTCAGTGCTTCTCCATTTTAACTTGTGCTATAGAGAAAATCTACGAAGGTTAAGGGAAGCCTGGAAGGGATGACAATGGACACAGCCACCTACTTAATATATTTCCTCCCAACTAAAAGGAAGGTTTTAAGTAGTTTAACTTTACATAGCTGAGGCAGGGATGAATAGAATCTGAATTTGCATGATAAGTCATTTTTAAAAATTCTTGAACTTGCTAGAAGTGCTGACTTTTTATCAAAGTGTATAATTGTGTCATGTACCTGAGAACTACATCTATATTTGATTTGAAGAATGAACGTGTCCTTTTCTACAGTTATAAATCTCAGGTTGCATTGATGCATTAGTGAGCCAATTTTCAGGCCTTGTAGGGAGTTTTGAATAAAGCGGTTACTCGTAGATATTAGGTCTTTGGTTTCTCTTTTCATATAATGTGTTGTGGGGCATCCCCTTTGTAATTGATAACGGCTGTTAAAACTTACCTGCAAAATGAGAGAATCAAAGAGGATATGCTTTGAGTCTCATGAACATAATAGGAGGCTCCATTCTGATCAAAGAGGGTTATGTTCTACCTAGCCATTTTATGCCTTTTTCCCTAGTAATTTCTCAACAATCTCAATCCACTTTGAAGCATTTTGAAGTTTCTAGTGTTTTCACCCTTGCCTCACGGTACTACTTCGCTATCGGTCACCCAGAGTATTTAGCCTTGCAACGACCAAAGAAGTCAACCCCAAGGGGTTGGCAAAGTCGTCTTGCCTTGAGACTTGGGGGTTTGCTCCCACCTAAGGTCTAAGGTTTAATTCTCCTTGCCGGCAAACTCTAGGGACCACTGGGGTTATGCCCGGTCGTTACTCTAGGACCCTAAAATTAGTCGAGATGCGTGCAAACTGGCCCGGACATCCTGTTATAAAAAAGAAAAAGAAAAAGAAGACAAATAAGTAGTAAAATTTTCTTCATTGCTGATCTTATTGAGAATAGATATACCATTATGCAATTATTGGGAATGCCTGTGGGTGTGGCATTAATCTGAAATTGGCCTAAGATTTTCTTTACTGCACTTACAATTGGCAATAAACGTATGTCAGAAACATTTGCACGACAAGGAAATAGTAAGTCAAAACACTTTGAGAATCTCTTAATAAGTCTTCGCATCTTGTTTCTTTATTTTTCCTTATGTTCTATCTTCATTTTGTTGCCTGTAGATTCTTGGCAAACTTGGCCTGAAAATGGAGGTGGAAGTTCACTGAGTGACCTGCAGTTTTTGCTGCAATTTTTTATTCAACATGAAGCTTGGAGAGATCACAAAGATACAATACAGAAGAAATATTGTTCATCTCAAAGATGAAACTTAGATTCAAGATGAAAACCTGTATTATTGTTCTTTTTTAGGGAAAAAACAGAAGAATTATCATAAACCGATACACAATACATGACACGGTAGTATTGTATATTCACGGCCTGTGTGTGTGTGTGTGAGGTACATGTGAGCAAAATGTTTGTATGGCATAGATATGTAATACAATGCAACCTGTTTCCTTATGCTTTTTTTTTTTCCCACTGGCATGGGAGTTATGGACGGTGGTGTTGTCTTGGTTTGGTATTCAGTGGGCAATGTCAAGAAATGTCATGGAACTTCTTATTGCTTGGAGAGGTGGAAGAGTGGGTATGAGAAGGAAGTGTGTTTGGAACATGATTCCTCTCTGTGATGTGGATAATTTGGCGAGAGAGAAATCAGAGATGTTTTGAAGGAGTAGAAAAACCCTTGTTCAGAATCATTAGTTTTTTGGTGAATAGTTTGTATAGTTGGGACAAGAGTGATTGTTATCCTTGACCAATTTTTTGACTGGTTTGAGCTTTTACTTCCATGTGGTGGCGTATAGGGCTTTTTTTGTCCGTGGCCTCCTTTTTTGTAATTGGGTAGCATCCGTTATGGTCTTTTTAATATAATTACTTACTTATCAAAAAAAAAGTTTCCTTATGCTTTTCCCATCATTTTATTTACAGCCAACGTGCATGCAGCCATATAATGAAGTACAGTAGTGCATAATACCCTGTTGGCTTTCTTGTGAATACCAGTTGTTGGGCCTAGAGTGTCTCCATAGATTTGGTTATATGATGCCACTCCATGCAACCGCCATGTAGATTAGTAAAAAGGAATAGTAGAATACCAGCTGGAGAATGCTTATGATGATGATGTGGGAAAGGAATACGCTGCCAAAATTCTGCATTGACGCATCCAAATTTTGTACCCCAACTTCAGAGTTTAGTGATCTCTGCTAATTCTTCAGTAGAGCATCCTCATAAACTTCACTCCTTGTTACCAGCAATCTAAAATTAGTGACACGGTTGCCAACCAATGTCAGATTAGACACATTCAGAGTGAAAACATCTCACCCGGAACATTCATATCAACTCTCTTTATCTGACTAAGGAAGCAAAGTGTGTTGCAAGAGTTGAACTCACAGACCTTAGATTATGTCATAATATAGGTGTGGGGTGATCCCAGCATTGAACTATATGATGAGGACAATATGTGGAATAAGCTATCCGCATACCTAAATAATGTACCAAAAAAGAATCACACACTAAGATCTCCATGCTTTCAGGTCATGGAGAACTGGAGAATGGCTTGTTTGAAGCTTTCAATAGCTAACGATCCAGAGACTGAAAATAAAAGTGGCCATGCTCTTAATATACTATCTAAAATCCAGTAGTACTATCTAAAATCCAACCAATAAAATCGAGAAAAATTCCGCCAGTAGAACTCGTAACTGTAAGATCGACAAAGAACGCTAAAGACAACATCCGGACAAGGATTTATCAATAAGATCCAAAGACAAGCCTGTCAAGTAATGAAGAACAAAAGTAAAGACTTCAGGGCTGATATACCATCTACGATTACATTTCGAGGGGATAAGCCATTGATGTACAATGGTGAATTCGCACAGCTGACTGATCGATTGAGCTCTCTAAATAATAGATCTTTAGTATGAAATTAGTTTCGAGTGTTTCTTCTAAAAGAGCATTCTATGCATTCATACAACTAAAATCTCTTTTCGTCGAGTCTAATGGAACGTGCATAAGTCAAGTACATAATCAAGAGCTTAGACTTCTATCAGCATACACACAAATCCTCACATTTCCCCTCTGTAACCTCCTGATCCAAAATAATCCCTCCTAGAGCTAGCAATTGCCTGGCTTTTCTGATGCTCCAACTTGGGGCAATCGCGAATTCTATGACCAAGTCCACCACAATAGCCACAACCTTTCACTCCACTACCATTGGTGATAGCCTCAACATCTTCCATAGGATCATTAAGCTCCGCCAAAACTGGCGGTATTCTTTGTTTCGCTTCTTGCAAGAGGTGCTTCAAGTCAAGAAGAGTCGTCTCACTTTGATTCTTGTTAATAAATGTAGTAGCTATTCCCGTTTTGCCACATCTTCCCGTTCGTCCAATCCTATGGACATAGTTCTCTATTTCAGCAGGCATGTCGTAATTTATAACATGCTGGATGTCAGGAAAATCCAGACCCTTTGAGGCCACATCTGTTGCAACCAATACGTCTTTATTTCCCGCTTTGAAGGATGAAATGGCATATTCTCTCTCCTCTTGATCCTTCCCTCCGTGAATTGCAACTGCTTCAACTCCTTTCAAAAGTAGGTATTCGTGGATGTCATCCACATCAGCTTTGTTCTCGCAGAATATCAGAACTGGAGGAGGGGTCTTTTGCAGGCATTCGAGAAGATAAACAACTTTTGCCTCTTGCTTTACATATTCCACCTCTTGAATGACGTCTAGATTTGCTGCTCCAGCCCTTCCCACATTGACCGTAACAGGTTTAACTAGGGCACTTCTGGCAAAATTCTGAATTTTTGTGGGCATGGTGGCCGAAAAGAGAAGAGTCTGTCTTTGAGCTTTAAAGTGGTCAAACACTTCTCTTATGTCATCTTCAAATCCCAGATCCACCAATCTATCTGCCTCATCTAGGGTTAAATACCTGTAATGAAGAAGCAATACTGTGAAGAACATACTATGGGGAATAGGTGCAACATGGTTCAAAACTTAAACGGTGGTTCAAAACTTTACATGTAACAAATACAAAGCCAACCAATGCCTCCTGTATACACAAAGGAACCACAAGGATTACACGAAGCCAATCACTGAATTCAAACTTCCAACTCTACATCCTGAATGTGAAACAATTGAAGTACAAAATGGAGATATTAAGCTCATCTAGATAACAAGCATGCACCTTTTTTCTTTGGGTCAGTTAAAATTTTAATGAACCAAACAAAGATACAAGATCAACATGGAACCAAGGAGCAGCAGCCTAAACAACCTACTACAGAGGGCATAGTACCCACTTCCCACAAAGGCTAACCTATTAACAACACAGCAGGAAAAAACAGGAAACACACTAGCATTAAGCAGCAAGACAGAACACCCTTCGCTATACAGCCCCACAACACACACACACACGCACCCAAACAATCACCAAAACCACAGCCAACCAGCAAAAGCATCAAGCATTAAGGATTAAAAAAAACACAGGGAGATATATATTCCAAGCAGCACGCAGAGCCTGATTACAAAGCATGTACTTGTCTGTTCAAAATAAGCAATTCAAACATTTTAAAAACAGCAGACATCAACCAGAGGACAATGCAAACTCGTTAAAATCTAGTATTAGTTAGCTACTTAGCTTTATAATTAATTCTTTTAGACAAAAAAGTGTGCCACATCTGACGAGCTGAGATAAAATTAAGTGTTTTTTGATGCAGAAAAGCTCACAGTGACAAGGAAGCAAAGCAGCCCCCAGATTAACGGCATGAGGCAAGATTTCAAAGCAAATCGATGTGTGCTCCATATCAATTACAATCTCAAGTCAAGACAAATGAGTAAGACTCTATGGTTGTCATATAGAACAATTTGCAGCAAAATCGGATTAAAAGGAGCAAACCTGCAATTATCAAGGTTCATCTTCTTCTTGGCAAGCATATCTTTCAACCTCCCAGGTGTGGCAACAACGATATGCACCCCCTTCTTCACAACCTCCAACTGCGAACGCATATCAACCCCACCTATGCAAAGCAACGGTCTCAACTCCGGAAACCCATACTCCCTCATGGGAACTAAAAACTGCTCCACAACCTCATAAGTCTGCCTGGCAAGCTCCCTAGATGGGCAAATAATCAACCCAAATGGCCCTTCCCCCGGCATAATCGGCATCATCAACTCCTCTTGCAATGCCACCATAATCAACGGCAACACGAAAACCAATGTTTTCCCTGAACCCGTAAATGCAATCCCTATCATATCCCTACCCGATAAAATAACCGGAAGCCCCTGCACCTGAATAGGCGTTGGTTGCACAATACCCTTATCTTTCAATTTACTTAAAATTGGATCGGGAAACCGCATCTCCCTAAAATTCTTTATCGGCGGAGGGATATCTTCACCATCAACTATAATATGCCACTGCTTTCTAAGAGACTCGCAGGCTTTTTTTGACATCCGTCTAATTCTCAACGGCGGTTTCCACCCCGTTAACAATGGCTCCGTATAAGTAATCCCTTTAGCTAATTCTCGAACAGACATTAGGGTTTTCCGATCGGATAAATGCTCAATCATTTCCTTCTCTTGTTGCACGATTTGTTCGGTTGGAGTGATTTCCGGTTGGTCACGCTTGAGCTGAGTGGCTTTCATGAGTAAACTGGGTTTAGATTCGACCAGTTTAGATTTCTCGGCTTCTTCTTCATCGGGCGAAGATTTTCCCTTGCGGTGAAGAAGCTTTTGAGCTTCCATAGCTCGACGCTTCGCCACTGGGATGTACTCAACATACTCGTCTTCTTCCTCCATTTCCTGCGAAATGGCAAAATTTTAGCAAAATAATACCCTAACAAACATGAAACATCTGTTTAATGAATTCAGACATGGGGAAAAAACATCCAAAACAACATTAATATTGCCAAACTCAAAACTGCTGGTACCCAAATTTTGTTATTTTCTATTTCCAATTACAAACACTAACAACCACAATCGATAAACAGCACAAACCCTAATTACCAAAATCCGTAAGCAGCCAAATCACCCCCATAGACCCGAAATCAACAGTCTCGACCCCCAAACCACCATAATAAAAATTAGGGATTTCGATTCGATCGTAAACTTACCAGAATCTGCACGAGTTGGTCCAGTTGAAAGAGTTGTGTAGGCTCAGATTTCGGCCCTCGGATTTCCTGTCGAGTTTGTGAAGAGTCGAATAAAGAAGTGGCGGACATCGCTAGTAGTAAAAGGGAAGATTATAGTAAAAAAGCCAACTTAAAGGGCGCGTTTGGTAACGTTTTTGTTTCTTGTTTTTTGTTTCTAAAAAACTAAAAACATAATCATGTTTATTGTTTATAAAAACAAAAACAGAAAAACATGTTTGGTAATAAAATTTCTGTAAACATTTAAAAATAAAAACAACACTAGCATCATTTTGGTTTCTTGGAACAAAGACTGTACCATGTTTTTTATTGTGCAATCCAAAACGATAGCACCAAGGCTATTTGCATATTCTAGTAACACAGACCTCAACACCAACACAAATGCAACCCCTATAACCACGTCAAACCCGTTTTATCATTACGAAGCGAACCCGTCCTGCAAAATCGATTAACTGATCACAGAGAATGACCGATTTATTCAGATATGCACTTGAATTGTACAATACACGGGTTCGTCATAGATAAGTTGATTCGTGTATTTACAAAGATGCATAGATAGATACACCAGAATATGTGGAGTTAAGAGGGGGGAAACAGATTTCGACCAAAATCGAAAGCGGTGATTGACAGATCGAGAGCGCCACTAAACCAGATGAGAGAGAGAGAGAGAGAGGAGCTTACCAGAGGGACAACGGGTTTGGAGGCTGGAGAGAAGACGATCGGGTTTTGGCTGGAGAGAAGACGATTGATTTTTTGTTTTGACGGGGGGGCTTCAAAGTTTAGGGTGTTGGGAAAACATCTTTTGTGTGTTTTGAAAGTTTTAAGAAATTTTGAAAACGTTTTTAATAAACACAAAACATAAATAAATTACCAAACACATTTTTGTTTTCAGTTTTGAAAAAAAATGGAAACAAAAACAAAAAACAGGAACCAAAAACGTTACCAAACGCACCCTTAACTTTTTGTTTTGTCTTTATTTGATTTTTTTTTGCGTTTGTTAGTTTTGCATCGATTTTTTGAGTATTATTGGTTCGTCTCGGCGAGACGAATTCAGAAAGGTAAAATATTATGGCTAGAACTTTCAATTTTTTGAATAAGATTAAAAAAAAAGTGTAAAAAATTGACTTTTTGGCTTATTTTTGTCTTTATTAAAAAAAAATTAAGTTTCGGTCATAATTTTATACTTTTTTTATTCCTCTCGCCGAGATGAACCAATAATACACAAAAAGTTGATGCAAAACTAAAAAAATGCGAAAAAAAAATCAAATAAAGACGAAAAAAAAGTTAAGCCAACTTCTTTAGCCAAACCTCACCTAAACCCCCTTCAACTATAGCTGTTTTCCACATCACCTCCTTTAAGTTTAAAAATCGACACTTAACCCCTCTCAACTATACAAAACCAAAATGGGGTGAATAGAGTTGACGGAAAATGTCAATTTACTAATTTGCCCCACATCCATCAAGTTATTTTCTACCCTAATATAACCCAATTGCTTCCCTTAATCAACCCTATAATCTCTTTGGCCTCTCCTTTGTAATGGGAAATCCCAACACCAGCTCCATTTTCTCCAATTTATATTCTATGTCATATATACATTCCAGTTGATGCAGTTTTGTGGTTTTGTATTTTAAGATTTTCAATTCTAACTAAAAGAAAATCTGATTGGGTTTGGTCATGAGATGCAAATTGTTGGATGTTTTACTAAACGGTTGGAGTTGCGGGCTCTTGCTTATAGTAGGCACTGATCATACGTTTGGTTTCTACCAGTAGAATTGAAATTTTCTGAAAAAACAAAGTTTCGTACCCTCTATTTCCTCCTTTAAACACTATACAAACAGTTGAAACCTTAATTAAAACTTGAGAAGTTCATACTCAACCATATATGTAACGACCCGGATTTTCAGCCTATATTTTTTTTCAATAAAATTATGTCATTAAAATTCTGCTAAAGTTTATTTTTAATTTATTTTATTAGACTAATATCTTAATTATTTTAAATCATCATTTTCCCCCTAAATTATATTATTACACACACGCATATGAACATATACATATATTGATGCACATATATCTCCTTCCCTCCTAACCAAATCTAGTCCAATTACCTTAACTGAACCCTCCTATCATTCCATCAACCCATCATTCAAACCATCTTAAATGTTTAGTCATTTTTGGCACCACATTTCCCTTAGCCAATTAAAACTCAACAGTCAACACACTCCCTCAACACTTTCCTCTAACCCCTAGTCACAAGCCCTCCACTCTCATTTGTTTACACATGAGCTTATGTGCCTAAAGCTATATCTTATATCCCCCTCCCCATTAGTTTCGGTAGAAAGCAAGAGAGAGAGAGAGAGAGAGAGAGAGAGAGAGAGAGAGAGAGAGAGAGAGAGAGAGAGAGAGAGAGAGAGAGATCTGGAGGAGTAGGAAAAAGAAGTCCCATGAGCTTACGTGCCTAAAGCTATATCATAGATCCCCCCTCCCCATTAGTTTCGGTAGAAAGCGAGAGAGAGAGAGAGAGAAAGAGAGAGAGAGAGAGAGAGAGAGAGAGATCTGGAGGAGGAGGAAAAAGAAGAAGGAAATAGAGAGGAAGAAAAGAAGAAAGAAAGGAGAAGAGGACAAATGTTTCCATGCACCTACACCACCAATTCCATTTTCTGGTAGCCCATGTACCCTTCATAAAACTCCATTTTTTTCCAACTTGGAGTGATTTTTAGGCTTAGGTTTCTTCATGAAAAGTTTATATCACTTCGAGAGCTAAGTTTTCGACACAAGAATCGTCCAAAACGGTTGAAGTTTGACTGCTCTATTGCTGTCCGAAGTTCAGTGCGAATTTCAGACTTTTTTTCCAAAACCAAGCTTATTCTTCTAGACCAAAGGTAGATTACTCTAGACCTTTTAATTCCTAAGTATACTACATGTATCATAGAATTTTTTTTGTGTGTTTGGTGTTTGATTGATGCTTGGAACTTCCTTTTAATTGATAAAACTTGGAAAATATGTCTTAAGTTTTGAAACTGTCTTGGTACCGGTTAGTCAGTCAACTTTGGAAACTCGTATAAAATAATATGAACCTCTTATAGGGTTAATTATTATTTCAAATCGTAGATACACTTCTTATCTTTAAATGGCGGCTGGAATTGCTTAAATCGGATTTATAGAACTCTAGAAAAGCCGATTTTAGTAAATGATGGCAAATCTGGACAGTAAGATTCAAAGATGTTTTTGTATATCTTAAACTCATTTCTATGAAATATGTTTTATATAAAAAAATGTTCATAACATCCATTCTATTATCCTGTTAAATATCATAAATTTAGGAGTTGTTTTGATATGCTTTTGAAATGCATTTTTTAATAGCAAAATCTGTCAGATTTGGGTAAAACATTGAAGTTCTAACAATTTATTGGAAGACTTAAAGATTTTATTTTCCAAATCTGTTTTTACTGGACGTTAGACAAGGTGATGTGAACATTTATAAATTTGTATAGCTCTTCAATCCATCTCCTTAAACCCTAAACGATCAAGTTTTCATATAGTGTCAAAACTAGACAGGTTCTGTTCAAAGCCCTTTTGGTTAGCGTAACTTCTGTTTTTTTTCCTGGAAATGTGATCTTTAAAAATGTTCCTAACACCCTAAGGCCTCGTTTGATTCGCGGACTAAAATTGGTGGGATTGATAGTCCTGGGATTAATAGTCCGAGATTATTTGTCCTGGGACTAATTTAGTATTGAATCTCACTCAATCCTTTGTTTGATTTGCGTAGGATTAACACTGGGATATCCCGTGTTCCGGTAAATCCCATGTTTGGTTCCCCAAACTAAATTTTGGAATTAATTTTAGGACTCTCTCAATCTCTCAAACCAGTGAAGTAATACGAGTAACAACAGAGAAATCAAGATTGATTTCACACCCAGGATCGATTCCACGAGCTCAACGAAGAGAGAGTCGGCAGGTGGAGAGAGAGAGAGGAGGAAGAAGAAGAATGGTAATTTTGTAATTGTTGAACTCTCTCCTTCCGTGTCTTTTATCCCGGACTAATTAGTCCCACACCCCCCCAGGTATTACACAGTACCATACGTATTGGACTAAAACTATCCTGAGACGGTTAATTCCATGCTATTTTTCAGGAACCAAACGAGGGACTATGCGGGATTAGGTACAAATCGTACAATCCCAGGTACCTAATACCCGAATCAAACGAGGCCTAAATAACTTGCCCGTAGAATTTCATAGTAATCGGATTATATTGATAGGTGATTTTGGCTAAACACTAAGGTGAATAAAATATGTACTTTTCGTAGATAAGAAGCTAAGCCTTAAAACTCATTTTTGTAGATTAATTCGATATTATCACATGAGTTAACGAATAATCATTGTTCTTAGTTGTGATTGAACTGTGGTGATATTATGAACTATTATTTATCATTTCAAGTCATGACTTTGTTGACTGAGCAGTAATGTTACCAAGAACGTAGAAAGCACGTTAGGTTCATTGAATTAGTTGCGGAATTGGAGAGATCACCTAGATGTTTAAGTTAATGAAAATTTAAATAAGGATAATGGATGGTGATTGATGAGGTCTGGGGAGGCCATCCTGCAGAGTCTCAGTTTATGATTGGCTGTCAGCCAAAGATAATGAAATTGCGGAATTATGCTGTATTGGATATACATATGTGTTGTATGTGCATCCCGAGGTAATGTGTTGTATGTACAAACTCGCGTGTTGCATGTATGTCTCAAGGATTTGTGTTGAATGTGAATCCTTATGCGTTGTATGTTCATCTTGAAGAATGCGCTATATGTACATTCTCAAGGGAGGAGTGAATATTGACATGATGAAAAGCTGAATGCTATGCTGATTTGAAAATGGATCCTTGTGATGGTTGAAATTCGAAACTCGTGATGAACGAAAATGGAACTTCGTGATAATCAGGAAAACGAAAATGTATCGATCGTAGTATGACAAAAATTTGGAAAGAAAGTTAAACAATGAGATGGGTAGAGTGTTGGGATTAATTGAGAGTATGATTGCTCGAGGTAATTTTCACTGTGTTGAAGGTTATTCATTGAATCAATTTATTTGATCCTTAATGTTGTACAACAACCTTTATATACCATATTGTGTATTAGTACTTGTAATGTAAGGGTTAACGGGTAGGAGTATATCTGCTGAGCGTCATTCGCTCATGGTATTCGTGTACCATGGCTTTTCATGCCAAGTATTGAAGACAAAATTGAAAGACAAGATGAAGATAAGGGTATAGCCCACTGGGGGACAAAAGATGTTAAGCCTTAGATTCTGTACTAGTTACTGCTCTGTTCCTTTTTGAAATTAGATTTCAAGTTGTAATCTTGCTTCGTAATTAAACCTATTTTGTCAAGTTGGTGAAATCAAACTTTGCTTCCACTGTTATTTAAGAAATTAACTTTTTATTTAATGGAATCATTCTGGAAAATATTTTATTAGCGTGTCCGAAAATTGGGGTGTTACAATATAGATAAAAGGGCGAATTCCTAAAGTAATCAAAACATGTTTCAAAACAACTTCAAGACTCCAATTTCTAAGATTCAAGAGAGTGTTCTTGAACACAATCAAGATCAACTCAAAACCCAACACCATAGACTCAAGGGTTGTTCACCAATAGATTTTATCAGGATTTGATAAAAAAAAATCTACATATTTTATCAAATCTCTTCACCAATGGATAAAATTAAGGACTTGATTTTATCAAATCCTGATAAAATCAATTGGAGAACAACCCCTGAATCAACACCTAGCTACATATAAAGCATGAAATTCAACAACTAAAATGCGAAATTCAATATACAAAGGAACAAAAATGACCTAATTAAGTCTTCAATTAAACCACAAGGGGTTGGCCTAGTGGTCAAGAATTGAGACTTAGGGGTTTGTTCCCTTTTAAGATCTCAGATTTGAAACCTTTTAAATGCTATCAACTCCTCTGAGGCCAGCCCATACAGAGCTTTGCTCTGACTTTAAATGGGGGCCCCGCTAGTGGACGGTGGGATTGGTCTCCCAAGATTAGTTGAGGTGCGCGAAAGTTGACCCGAACACCTTGTTATAAAAAAATAAAAATAAAAAAGTCTTCAATTAGCACAAAACAACCACCCCCCCTTTCTTCTTCTTGCCGTCTTTCTCTCTCAAATGGTGGGAAGATAAGAACAATAAGGTTGTGGGAGTGCTTTCGCCGGAGTAACCTCTTTGATCCTTCTGGTGTGGAATGGAGAGTGATGGAGTGGTTGAACCCCGCCTGAACTCGTGGTTCTTGCATATGTAATAACACAGGTGGACGATTTTTGGCCTATTCAAGGATTCGTATTGGGACATCTCAACCCATGGTGGTGATCCAATCTATTAAAGCTATGCCTGTCATGGCCAACTCAACTCAAAAAAAAAAAAAGAGAGAGAGAAGAAAAATGGAAGAGGGTCATGCTTCTCACGTCAATAGACCATGCATGCATTCACTTTTGACAAATAGAAATCCAAAGTGTGGTGCAGGGAGAGCGCAAACCTTTGACTCTAGCCTCAAACCAATAGTCTTGCCTGGCTCTAGATTCAATGGGAAGGGAAGTGTGTAGCTTTTCACGGCTCCGGGATGCGATATATCGTGACCGCAGAGTCAAATCGATAGGGGAACTAAATATTTGATTGATAAATATTTGATTGATATTTTCCGGCATTCTAACTTGGGAAGGAAGATCAATATTTGATTGATATTGCTCATGGAAACTAAATGGTTGACCGGTTGTATTCTTGCCTTTTTGCAAATATTATGCCTCCTTTCGTGAGTAAATCCAAAAGAAACTTATTGGGAAAGTATATACATTATACGTTTTTTTTCCTTTGCTTGGAAAACAGTGGAGGTAATTGCCTTGGCTTTACACGTTTTGAAAGAGAAACAAAGGAAACAAAATTGGAAGAAGATCATATGGTTTGGTTGGTGCAGATCCTTATCAGGATTTTAGAAATTACCATCAATCACCTTAAAAAGTGCAAAGAATTTGGGGACACGTGGCAAGCTCGGCTATATTCACCAAAAGTCATCCTGCAATACTAATATAGATATGGAGCAATGACAAACTTTCAAGGGGCCAATTCGAAAGGAAACACAAATGAAGGCCCATCGATCCAGTGGACAACTGAAGACAATCAGAGTTTGTGACAAAAATGGCCATTGGATATAAGAACCAAACTGTGAAATGGGGTGAACATATTTTCATCATAATGGAATACCGATGTAGATACCACCATTGTCCATTGATGAAAAGAGATGGGAACTGTTCCAGATTACATTACTGTAGGAACAAACAGGTTAATTGAAAATCTCCAACGCAGTTGCTCACTTTTTTTTCTTAGAAGGTGGTTGAGCTTGGTCCACCTCCTCATCTTCCTCTTCCTCTTCATCTTCATCTTCCTGGTCAACCTCTCCGTCTTTGTCGTCATCTTCGTCAGTGTCATCGTCGCCTTTATCACCAGCATTATCCCCAGGAGCTCCATCATCATTGTCACTGTCATCGTCGTCCTCATCCTCGTCACTGTTGTCGTCCTCATCGTCGTCATCAGTGAACTCATCATCGTCATCATCATCATCGTCATCATCGTCGTCGTCCTCATTAGCACCATCACTTTCACTTGCATCCTTGTTTTCAGCATTAGGCTTTGTCACTCTATTAACTTCACCTAGAGGAAACCTGGGGTGAAATCACAAAAACTATTATTTCACCAGGTCAAAAAGTGAGTGACAACTGCACCAAATATTTACTTGGAAAATCGCCCCTACCTCGTATCTGCTCCAACAGCATCCAGGTATAAGCTAACCTCGTAACAAACCTGGAAAACAGGCAAATTGTAATGCAACTAGAAGAGAGAGAGAGACAAGATGACACGTAAAAACCAGCAAAACACAATGGAGCCCATATAGCTTCAAGAAACATCAAGTGCAAATAGCTAAAACACGATAAATTAGGCTGCAAATGGTAGAAGTTAGACATGATAACCATTTCAATGTAACAAACATAAAGAGCCTTAGAAGACGACTCCATGGTAAAATGAAGCACAATCTCATTTAATGAAACACGACTCGTGACAATAATGCAAAAATTAACAGCAAACTTGTTTTTTCTGTGAATACCCTGAAACAGGCGACGTGTTAGGTCAGACAAGCACCCAAGTGTTACAAATTGCAACCAATACTAGTCTTAACGCTAAATTCATTAGACAGAAAATTATTCTAGGGAGATTTTCATGAACTAAATCTTTTTGACATTTGACATGTCAAATGAGTGTTAAGAAACATTACCACAACACTTTCTTCCTGGGAACTACCATCAATTGATGCATATGTGTTGAAACGAATCGGATGTCACTCTTTTACCAAAAATGGAACGAATGACCACTTCGATAAACCGATTTAATCTCGACTGGAACAACTAAGGTAACAGTGTTTGTCCTATTAGACAACAAAGATCGCAATTTTTCTCAATTCATTCAAGAACAGCTGTAACTCAACAGCTTCCTTCTGTTCCATAGTACAACCTACACCCTTGTCTTTCTTACCCTAATTACCTCTCCTATCTTACTCTTACGTAGGCCCAAGTGTGTCTCAATCAATTCGATTACCTTATTCGTGATAAAAACTTATTATACACTCCAATCCCATCCCTTGGAAAGAAAAAGGGAGCACCAAAGAAAGGAAAGATCGAGACGGTGGTTCTTGTCGCTCCCATATAGGGAAAAGTCTAATGCAAGTTGACAAGCAAGAAGACACACGGAAGAAAACAAACCAAGCTCATTCCCTTCACTGCTTGGGCCAAAAGTAGTGCAGTTCCTCTTTTACGGCCAATTCATAGATTTATGGTTTATTGCCACACTACTTAACATCGAATCTTTTTCTTTGGTAACAGTAAATGAATAGAAAGATAGATCCATCACTCTATCCAACCTGACGGAATATCTAAAATGATGGAGAGCACACCCAGGAAAAAAATTAAAGAAATCGGTGCAACGCATATCCATAAAGCTTCTTAAATTGAGAGCACACACAGAAATAGAAGAAAAGAACATACTTCTAAAAATGATACTCACCCGGGGGGGCAAAAAAAGCTACTTAAACAGTTAGATTACCAACTCATTAGGTGCAAAATGATCCATATGGAGATATCAACTAGAAGATGAAAATAAAGTTTAAGAGAACCGAAAAAAAGGCATATAATTGACACTTAAATGTGTTACTAATGATGTCATAAAATCAACGATGGAAGTAACTGCAACACCCGTGCCCTAATACGTATGCTTGATACTCGGGATACCGTTGTACCCGGGAGCTTTGTCTGACCACTGTTTAAAACCGTTTGGATTGCTGATAAAGAGCATTGCTGCTAGGAACACAACTGTGTCTAGAGCCGTTTGATGTTTGTGGCCCCTCATACATGGCACATTTTTTGACACAGTTGTGGGCAAAAGGTGTATTACTAGACTGTTTGATGTACTAATATAGACTGTTTGATGTACTAATTACTCAACGAAACTGAGCCAAATTACTGGTGCAGATGAGAATCAGGGTGGGGTCAAAGCCCAGGTTTGAACAATCTAAATATTGACGAGGAGAAGGTACAAACAGAACACTTCAACATCAATAAAAACACTTGAAACCCAAGAAACAGTAGCAAAAACACAAATAGCAAACTTCAAGATTTTTTTTTCTTTAATCCCCTAAACTATTCAGTTTTTTTCTAATTCGTCCCTAAACTAAAAAAAATCACCTATTTCGTCTCTAAACTATTTGATTGCAACTCATTTTTTCCAATCGTTAACGGCATCCACTTTTCTGGACAGAAACCATTGACACGCTCCGCTCATAGCTGTGAGCAGAGATCGCTCCATGAGGCCCACATCGGGGTCCCACACACAATCTGAGACGTTTATTACTCTAAAAATACGTTTCAAGTGGCCTTCATAAAAAAATAAAAAATAAAAAAAACAGCACAATCGAATATCTCTAAGTGCTTGATCCAATCTTCCAATTTGATAACTTTAAACATCAGAAAATGGAATGTTAGATCAACCACTTAGGCTGAGTTTCCCAAAATAATCCATCTCCTAAAACTCTTAAACACAGATTTTGAGATAGGTCAGTCTCCTCACACATCAACTACTTTTAGGAGTTTTAGAGTCATCAGATAGAGCAGATTTTTTACAAAGTCACTCAAAATCATAGTTTAAAATTAATGACGGATTGGATTGTTCATGTGTCCGTCCAAAGATGCTATTAACGATTGGATTGGATGAAGTGAGTTGCAATCAAAGAGTTTAGGGACGAAATAGGGGGGTGGGGGGGTTGTTGTTGTTTAGAGATGAAATAGAAAAAATGTGGATAGCTAAAGGGCAACAAACAAACAAAAAAAAAATCCAAACTTTAATAACATAAACAAACACAATTCTTCACAAAATCTAGTTCCTCCTCAATAGCTACAATCACATTCCACCAAAAAAAAAAAATCACAATTGCAACAATAACAAGCATATCTTCTTAAATAATCAGTTGGGAAGGAAATATATACCGCCAAGAGAAGCAAAGCAAGAAACTTCTGAGCGACCAAAGCCTTTTCAACCACTGGCCAGACCTTTGTCTCCAATTCAACAATGCCAGAGCATAGTTTCACCAACTCCATTGTACACAAAAAGATATGAGAGAGAGAGAGAGAGAGAGAGAGAGAGAAGCAGTGAAGAAAACTAGGCAGGTTGGGGCGCTTTATATAGCAATGAGGGTCTGGACACTGGGCAGTGTTAGGTTTGGAGGGAGCAAGAATCTAGGGTTTTAGGAAATACATCTGGTGGTCCCTTAAGGCCCCGTTTGGAACTTGGTGGAAAGAAGTGGAGTAGCACAAAGGAAGAAAAAAGAAAAATTAAGAAGAATTCATTTGTTTATTTTTGGTCCTTAAAAATAGAGAAGAGAAAATTCCAAAAAATTATTTTTCTCCCAGTTTCTCTTCTTTCGCTCATTTCCTTCTTAGTTCTTTTTTTTTTCTCTCTCTCCTCCTTTCTTTTCCTGAGTTCAAAGTTCAGACAAAGCCTTATTAGGTTGTTAGATGGTCAGTGGAGTAGCCATAAATTTGCATTAGTGGTGGCGGTGGCACTGTGGAACAAAAACTCTTGTGATGGGCAAACTCCGATAATATCTCACTGACCCAGGACTTGGTGGTTGTTGGCAACATGACGGTGGCTTGTGTTACGTCATGAAATGAGATTTTTTGGGTTTTGGAGTACTATTTTACTCAACCACTTAATCAGGGGACGAACGTTATATTCTATGTCCATACTGGGTTAGCATTACTCACTTTAAGTTGGCCCAAATTTTAGTTCATTAATTAGAAACATTCATTTCGTGTGGCTTCTTTTCTCCGCCACAACTTAAGCAAGTCATTCTTTGATTAGTATTTGATATATTTTTACTTCGATGATCAGAATATTTATCTAATATTTTAGTACTTACTTCGTAAAAACTCAATCTAATGATTTTTTTTTACATAAATAATGAAAAGGTTTAAGACATTACAAGTAAGGATTTGAATATTCAAGTGAGACCTACTATGGATCTTAAATAAAGTAGATAATATTTACCTTAATTTTGAGTTATTGAATAAAATGTCGTGGATATATGCATATTTGTGAGAGTTGGCTGAATATAAGAAACAAAAAAACTATATTGAGTCAAGTAAAAATAAAAAGATAAAAAATAAAAATAAAAATGCAGTGGAAACCATGCCCCGGTGGTCTTACTATGGCTCTGCCACTGTAGATGGTTACAAAGACTATCCCAGATTACCGAGTAAGAACATCAGCAGCAGGTAGGGTAAAACCCACTTTTGGGCAAAATAGACGAGAGGAAGAAAAAAATGGGTGCTGCATCAGGTAAAGTATAACACTGTTCCCCATCCATATTTGAACAGTGCTAAGGTATGTTTACCGTGGCACTGTTCATCAGCTACCCAATTTTTTATTGTTTTTTCTCTCTCTCTCTCTCTTCCCCTACAGCGGACAACCATGGTGAAGATCGACGACGATAACAGCTGGTGAAGATCGACGACGATAACGGAGATGACCCACGACGGCGACGGTGAAGAATGCCACGGCGACCATCGACGGTAACCAGAGGTAACGATTGAAACCTTAAATCGCGTGATTTTGGGTTGTAGCTTTCGATTTCACACCTTTTGAGTGGATTCCGACGAGTTTCGACCATGTGCACTCAAGGACGGACGACGATGGAGGTTTGGTCAACGGCGATGGACCTTTCGTCGATGGGGATGAAGCTTTGGATAGGCGATGGAGGTTTTGTATATATGTATCTATACATAGCAGTATATATGTGTGTGTATTTATATATATTGTGTTATTTTAAAAAAGAAAAATAATATATTTTAATAAAAGGTAAGGTAAAATGGATAGATTGTTGGAGTGTTGATGGTGACAGGGTAGCTATATGCATTGTACACCAGGTTTTTTGGCCAAAATTTTGGCTTATTAGTTGCTATTGTTGCTCTAATTCAATTAAAAAAAAAAAAACACTACCGAGTAATTCTATTTATTAGAGTTTTTCTTTTATCTTTTCGAGAGTGATGCCTTGTAAGGATTACCGAGCCATTTTATTTTTCGGAGTTATTATTTTACCTTTTTGAAAAAGACTTTCTACATAGTGAGTTATCAAATCACTGGCGACTCCAGAATAGGTTCAGCGAGGTCAAGCGACCTCGCTAGGTTCAAAAAATGCATTGAAAAAAAATAAAATTTAGATATAACTTAAATTTTCTTTATTATTGTCAACGCTGGGTTACTCATATGAAATTAAAATAAATGTTTTCAACTAAATTTGAATCAAATTGTTATAATCCAACAAAACAAAACAAGCATAGCCTTAAGTATGAGAGCCCAATATATAGCACATATTTAAGGATAATGGTTGTCTGACATTTGATTCAATGTGGAAACACTAAAAAATTAAAGGAAATCAGGCGGTTTTTTTTTTTTTTTTTTGCATACAACTTTTCATCATAGACACATTGTGTATTTTTATCAGCGCTGGATGAAAACCCTGGAGTCGCCCCTGAATCAAATCCTCGCATTTCTCATTATCATATTAGGATTCACGCTAAGATCTGACATGACTATTGTGTCTAAACATAAATGGTCGAGAGGGAATAAAAAATAATGCCGCAAATTTCTTTTTGAAAAAATTTTGTTGTCCAATATGATATTACTACTGACATTTCAAAAGTAATACTAATATTGTAGTCAAAAGTCGCATTATCTTTTAGGTAATTGATATTCATATCCTGAAATTGTTATTCACATCTCTTTTTTGTCTTTAAGTGAAATTTTTAAACATGAATATTTCACTAAAAAAAAAAAAAGTGTAAATAACAATTTGGGGATTGGGGAGTGTGGAAATCACTTCCTATCTTTTATCTCACTATATGATTTCCAAATGACAGGACAATCCCGCATTACCAATTCATTTTAATTAACAGAGTTATTGTTTTACCTTTTAAAAAATGATTACAATATTCTTTTACCTTTTCAAAAATACTTTTTACATGATGAGTACATCTTTTATTCCTACTTTAATTTGTCGGAACACAAATAGTCAAGTCAAGACCAAATAAAGAATAACGCTGCAAAGGTAATTTTTTCCTGATTATAGTCAAAAGTTGTATCTTTCGAAATCAAATTGTTTCACCCTTCTAATAAAGTTTTTCACTATTTGGGCATAATTTGTTATACTTACACCGGCATTTGGTGGCTACATGCATGAATGGGAAAAATAACATTTACTGGAGTATTAGAGAGTGTATCTCGTTCAAAAAATAACATCTAAGAGAGTGGATTTCGTTCATAATCACGATTAATTATTGTGGCTCTCATACATGCACAGGATAAAGATTAGTGTTATTAATTTGTTGTGGCCCTCATGCATGCACGTGATTGTTTACCAATTTTTCCCGTCCGAACGGAATCGACAAAGAAAGAAAACTAAGGCAACAACAAAATAATCAAAAGTGAATCGATGATTCGTCGCCGTATTTGAGGAATTCATGGATGTGGAGTGGAAAGCAAATTAAATGTGAAATTGATAGCAAGAACAAAATTGAAGATTAACAAAAATCCATTTTTCTTCAAGGATATTTGACACATAAAAGAAAATCAAGGTTGCGAGGCAAAAATCAATCTTCAATAGTGAAATCGATACATGGGATTCTAAATTACTCATACTCCTAAGACTTGTAATTGAAAGATAATAAACGTAAATGACGACCAAGTGATATGAAAGGAGAAACTTTACAACGAAGTCTAAAGAGGCTATTTATAGAAAACAAAAAAATGTGTGGAAAATAACTTCCTATAACTATGTTTCTTCTTCTTCAATCGTTTGTTTTCACTTATACAAATAACATCTCCATCAACTTCCAAATGTTTAGAAGGACGCCAACGTCTTTTATCACTTTCAAATGACTAGGGTTATGCTAAGTGTCTTGCACATGTAATAAAAATACTAACAGCGATAATAACAAAAGTTGTAATTCGAATTCAAATACTTCTACTTATACTAATTATAATAATAGGTAAATTTCTTTTTGTCGATATTGACAGGTAGTAAAGATGTACTTATAATCTACTGTACCCACTACCCACAACAAATGTCTTCAATAGCTTAGGAGGTAGGACCCTCTTCCATTTTTAGTAGTAACGCTTTGGTTTACATCCGTTTTAAGCATGCAGTAGAAACAAACTCGAATGTCCCGTTTCACCAAGTGGACTATTAAACTTTTGGCTTTTACGTTTTACAAGACAAGTCATTTGCCCCAGATGCTCTAGTACCTAAAGGCCTCGTTTGATTCGCGGACTAAAATAGGTGGGATTAATAGTCCTTGGATTGATAGTCCTGGACTATTTGTACTAGAACTAATTTAGTACTGAATCTTACACAATTCCCTGTTTGATTCATGCATGATTAACATTGGGATATCCCATGTTTTGGTCAATCCCATGTTTGGCTCCCTTAACTACATTTCGGGATTAATTTCAAGACTCCCTCTCAAAAAAAAAAAAAAAGGTTATTGGCTAATACAATTCAATTTGCATGCATAAAAATCAGAAATAAATGGGCATCCCATTTTGATTTACTAAAAAACAAAAATCAAAAATCGGCCGCGGGGAGAGAGAAAGAGAGAGAAGAGAGAGAGTACCTGTGTTAGATCTAGGTATGAGTGAAAGAGAGTATGGCAATTTTGTAATATCTCAGCCTTCCCTCCGTGTGTTTTTTTTATCCTGGACTAATTAGTCCCCCCCCCCCCGGTATTACACAGTACCATACGTATTGGACAAACTGTCCTGGGATTGTTAATCCCATGCTATTTTTCAGGAACCAAACGAGGGACTATGCGAGATTAGGTACAAATAGTCCAATCCCAGGTACCTAATACCAGAATCAAACGAGGCCTAGTCACAATAGTCAAGGAACAAGACGTAACCGAGGGATAATTTCATAGAGAGAAGTGAGAGGAGAGTTCTAGAGAGAGAGCGTGTGAGAAAGAGAGAAGTGGGCTGCGTCCCCTCCTCAGGCTTTGCCCCTGGTGGCCGATCCACACCCCCTCCCCTTCCGCACCCCTTCCACCCGCCTACCTGACATCTCTTTCGACTCGCTGATCTTCTCTATGGATTCACTTTTTTCGCGTTCGAAGACTCTCCCTGACAGACGATCCTCTATGTTCCAGTATGAGTGACCATGCCCGATTTTTGGACCGGGGGAGCCAGATCTGGGGTTTCCAGATCCGGACTCCTGACAACGACGGTGGCGGTGGATGACAGCTCTAGCGTTCTTTGTTTTCTTGCCTTTGTTTTTTTTTGTTAGTTTTTTTAGGCGGTTTTGGCCGGCCGTTTGTTTTGTAAACGGTTTTGCGGCCGTTAGTTTTGTAGATGGTTTTGGCCGGCGGTTTTGCGGCCGTGATTTTTGTTGGCCAAAACGTTCGCCGGTTTTGGCCGGCAGTTTCGTGACCGTGGTTTTTGTTTGCCGGTTTTGGTCAACTGTTTCGTTTAATAAAATTTCTTCTACCTCTTTACCTGGAAAAAAAAAGAAAAAAGAAGAGGGGATAATTTCATAGTGCTTCAAATCACAATTTCTGCCATAGCAACCAAAAGAACGATTTGATACTCATTTGACATACAAAACACTGCCAAAATCACAGCAAGTATCACTTAAACCGCCATTTAAAGACGAACCCTACTTCGAACACCTGAAGTTTTACAATCAGCCAGTAGTATCCATCGAGCAAAGATAGGTTTCGACCAAGATTTGTTTCTATATTATTATAACTCATCGCACTCGAAGAAAATCACAACGAAATTGCTCAATAGCGTCCTCAGACTAAACAAGACTTGAAACCCTTCTCCAATTCCTGTGAATTCAAGTTCTTTCCTATGAACACGATCTTGTTTGTTCTTTGTTCGTCAGGCCCCCACAAGCGATCAGGTGAACCTTGGAATATATCATGAACTCCCTGTCAGATCAGGCAACAGATCCAAAAAAAATGTAAGCAACAAACTTGAGTGTAATGAAAATAACACATCTCCCTGACTAAATATGCATGTAAGATACTCCACTGTTGAGCCTACCCCAATTTCTGGGAACACAAGGCTTAGTTTGGTTTGCTATAATAGTTCACCATATCAAGGCACTTCCGGTTGACAAAAATAAGTTGTGGAGGCAAGTTAAGAATCACCGGAAGATTTGTAATTACTCCAAGAAAAATTAGGACAGCAGGGATTTAACTACAATCTCCGGACAGGATACTCTGGGCCAAGTTTGTTATAACAGTTTGCATTATGCCGCACCAACCTATAACATAGCCACTTGTCCGGGATTAACAGATAGTTATACTTGAAATAGGGAATAAAATATAAGCTGGAGGCAACATTGACGATGGCAGAGATTTACCGTTCAGATCAGACAAAAAAACACTATCGAGTCTAAACAATAGAAAACAAGCGCTATATCACAAGAATTCCAAAACTGAATCCGAATGCACAAAAAATAGCCACAGCTAGCCAATATTTAAGTATTTAGTATATAATTTATTCATCGCTTCGTTTGCTTCAGGTTTCGTCTAATTTCTAGTTCAATGTCTTCGAGTCAATTACTCAACAGAAGTAGGACTTTCAGCTCGAGTCTTCCAAAAGATGTAAATGACTCCATGTAACAACATAACAAAGTTGCTAAGATAAATTTGATCAAATTGACATCACAATTACATTCTGCCACAGGAGAGATCATAGAAGGCTTTTTCAACAATCAAGAATGTAGGTTATTGAGAAAATTATATAGGGCGGCATCATAGGAGAGTATTATCACCTGAAAGACAAATCTCTCTTCCATACCCTCGACTGATAGGAGACCTTTCATCCGATAAATGTCGTCACTCCGATCCAGCAACAATGTACCCAGCCACCTATTAGCC